>JAOWCC010000553.1:0-20000 GCA_030867875.1 Actinernus sp. WN-2022 | reverse complement strand
TGAAAAATTGATCATTATTATATACCTGTAGCTTGGCTCAATATTCTTTGATCGAAACATTTCCACATCAAATGAATGTAACTTGTCATGCATTGACGAGAAATAAAAGAAACAATGCCCAAGGGGATAGTCACCTGATCTGAAATGGGACAACATTGAGCCAAGCTAAAGAGGTATATATATATTAGCAGGTGTGGCAGGGTATTCTGTAAGTACTCTATATTATGCAGTGTGTAGTTCTGTCAATCTTACCTGCCTAACATCTGTACATGTAAATAACTGGGTAATGTAATCAATCAAGCCAAATGGCATCCTGTCCAGTTGTACAGATCGGTAACCAATCGTTGAAGTGCTTGGACGATGTTAACATTTCACTGGATTGGGTTTTCCCTCACCCTGAAGACGCTTCATGGCCTTTATAGGCATACTTGTAGAATTACCAGGATATTTTGTTATACCATGTTGGACAGATAAATCCAAGTATAATTGATCTAGAAAATTACCCAGTGTGTCCATTTGAGATTGTTGATCAACTTGTGTTTCCTTAAACATAGTAGTTATCAATTCCATTAGGAGGACTTTCATTTTGTTGAGCTAACAGAACATCTTCACAACATTTCAGTCTGTCTTTTATGTCTAGTAATGAAACACAAGAGTGAATAAGTTCCAGCTTCTGAGCTCTTGTTAGAACAAGGTTCTTGAAACTCCCAGGAACCACTTTAAGTTGATCATTGTTACACTGTTTTACAACTTCATCTTCTTTCTCGTTGTCACCTAAGTAATGGTCGACAGTAAGACCAATTTCGTTCTCTGCATTCTCAACTGAACCATACTTTGTCTTCAGATGCAGTACTCCCCTTCGTATGGAATTAGCTGTAAAATTGAAGGAAAACATAGAAATAATTAATTCATGAAAATGTACCTTACATGTTTGAAAGGAGAAAGGTGACAGCTCTCCAGAGGATTCAGTGCATTGTTTTCAAGCTAGTACTCGAAACTTATGCATTCCCTCTCGGAATACAGAAAAATAAAGGCAATAATCAAGGGTACGGTATAGGCATTAGGCAGGACCTAGTTGTTCAAACCAAGGACAGGATGACGCTAAATCTGTAATTGTAATCTATACAGTTAAACCTTGGGTTCAGCAATTCAACCCAGGGGTAGCACTTACCCTTGGTTTGAACAACCGGGCTCAGATGATCGGGATAATCAATCTGACTATATATGAAATGTTCTGGTACGTTTATTTGTACTAAACTCGTCTAGATACAAATGGTCAGACGGAAACAAAGAAGTTGATTGGTTGATTTTGACAACTGAGAAATTGTCAAATAGCAGTGAAATTGGATTTATAATTTGGGGATGTAAGGAATAATTCATAATACCTTCCCTTCCCTCTCCCCATTTCCCCTCCGTTCCCCCTCTCCCTGCACTTGCCACTGAAGCTGACATCATTTTAGAAGGTTAACATAATAAGTTTGATAAGATATTCATGAACTTACATCATCTATGCAGGTCATCTGATGGTGTAGTTTCATAAATAAATTCACCAGACTTGTGCCAGTAATCATGATTTTCCCTCATACTTGTTCATTCATTATTTGTTGGCTGTAAGTCTCGGTGAACAGCAATAAACTGGATAAGGGCAGAATCTTCATCTTTGGACCATGGCATTCTTTTCTCTTTAGGAAGGTAAGTTGTTTTGGCGAAGACTGTATTCCTTTTGCTCTTGTGACAAGGCGTTGAGCAGCCTGATATGAAACAAACCATGTATTAAAAAATAAATCATACTCATTTGTACATGTAATTACGAAATAAACGTTCTGAATTTCACACTTTCTATTCATGAATTTGAAAGACTGTTTTAGAACTTACTTACTTGTTTGCTATAAAATGACAGCCTTGATCTTGCATTCGCCTTTGGTATAGAGCTTGACGTTGTCTTTTTCTTCGGAGGCTTGTTTGGAGTATTTGCAGATGTAACATACTCTCTCTTATTGTCGCCTTTCGATTTGCAAACTTCTTTCTGGTTCTTTTATTTTAAATAAATGTGGGATTAAGCCAAATAATATTTCACGAATGTGTAAAACAACAAGCTATGACGATGAGACGGCAATCAAGTTTCAATTTCCAAACTGAAATACATTTTGTCACTATTTATGAGAAAACTGTCAGCAGTATAAACGAACAATACATGATGTAGCTGGTGTGGTCTTAAAATAACTCAACATTACCCAAATGATGAAAGTTTAGCTTCATGCATTAATAAAATATTGTTCTTGCATAACTTAATCAAAGAGGTCAGACTCAACTATATTTGCATGTGCGGTACCTGTAAATATATGTATGTCAAGAAACCAATATTTATACTATCAGTAGATCGCATCACTTGTACTCGCTAGCATTGGCTCAGCAAGAACTTCACACCTCTGAGACCCTCCCTCCCATGCATTTGTAACCAGGTAGAAAAACATTGTATTATATGATGATTATTTTAATAACTTTTTGCAAGCTGGGAGTTCTCTACTTTCAACATTCAAGCATGTACTCGTGTAAACAATACACACACTATCTCATACAATACTTAGTGTTGTATTCAATGAACTACCACACATATAACTACACCAGTGTTTGGGGTTCCTATGTCTATAGCATGAGTTTGATTTGAACACCGACTATAATTGGCGTTATCAAGCAAACCAGGGAGAACTTAAAACTTCTTCAGAACCTCAACATCATCCCTACCAAATTACGTCGAGTGAGTTTGCTTCATTCGCACATATCCCATATTCAAAAGACCCTGCCCTACAAGCAGTGTGAATGTAACTTTATCTAACCCTCTAAAAGGTATTACCAAAGTCTTAGCTGCGCTTGCCAGCTGTTTCCTATACACGCATTTGATCTTTACTGCGTCATAGATGACTATGATGATGGTACTAGCAATCTTTAGGGAAATAGCCTCTTTTGTATCTGAAACTTGAAAAAAGAGTGCTACATGTATGAAGATATGCACTATGGATAGATAAGTCATGTACAAGTTCAAATTGTACAAATTATATATTTTGCTGTACAATATGCAGTACAGTATTTTATACTTGAACCCTTTCACCGACACGTGCCGGTTTTCCAGGTCAAATATCAAGTGCCTAAAACAACAAACTGATTAGCATCCGTTTTTTGCACGAAATCGAGGCATTTCTTCCAATAGGGGGGTTGTTGAATAGACAAATATTATTGGTCGAGGTTGCCTGAAGCTCGTGGTCATACACATCTTCAACCGATGTTGCCACTTTGCGCAGGTCCTTCACGATGAGAGCTTCGAACATCCTTGGACCAAATATTCGGGTCCCGGTCCTCCGTGCACCAGAGACATGCCTGCTACTTAGTAGTCGTTGACGTCTACACATTGATACTGAAAAGATAACCCTTTCGCTTCCATGGCCACAGAAGAGCCGTGATTCCATCCTCCATCGAGTGTTTAAGGTGAAAAATTCCCTCATTGGACCACTAAGATCAACAGCTCCTTCGTTGTTGCCAATGTCATCAGTAAACTTAATTAATTGAACCTTTGTGCTTTGGAGAAAAAGATTGACGTAACATGGCCCTTTTTGTATCCTCCCAGAGAGAATTCCGTGATAGGGTGAAGTTTGAAAGTTGGGTACCATCTATCTGCTTTGCGAGGTCATTTAGTATGTCGCCCAAATCTTTCTTTTGAGTATAACGTTGCAGTTTTAGATCCGGTAAGTTCTTCATTTTGGCTATCATCACTGTGATTTTCTTCGAAGGTGGAGTTGCTAGTACTAGCGATTGTTTCAGGGAGAAGAGAGGCATATTTGTCGTCCAACGATATACCGGTATTTGGGTCCGTTTTTTAAAGCCAGATTTCAAGGTTAAAATATCAAAATCCAGCTTGGTAAACAATTTTTTCGTGTTCAGCACATGATTTTCATCTAAAAAAGTGTATTTACCAACTTTTCCTCGAGTTTGTCGACGAAATTTTAAATAGCAGCATTTCTTAGAATTTGTCCCAGTCTAGTTGGAAAGGATTATCAAGAAGAGAGTGGCAAAAACAGGAACAAAAATGGGGTTAAAAAGAATGAAGAATATACAAAAACAGACAAGGGGTAACACAAGAAGGCGATTGTTAGATTATGCGCGGCATCCGGTGGTGAAGGCACATGAAAGGGCTTTTGTGTATAAAGGGCTAGAATTAATAGATTGTGTGACGTGTAAGATAAGCAAGGATGTAAGACAGATGTTGGGTAAAATGGGGGCAAGGACTAATTTGTCTTGGAATAAGCATAAGGAAATTGGTAAATTACTGAAAAATGTAGATTATATAGTGAGGGAGGCGGACAAGGGGATGGGCTTTAGCATAAATAGCAAGGGTTGGTATGTACGTGAATATAAACGACAATTGGGGTCTGGTTTTTATGAGTATGTTTGTACAGTAGATGACATAAGGGGCGTGAAACGGAAGTGTAAGGAAAAGCTAGCCAGTTTATTGAAAGTACATGCTGCTCAAATTTGTAGTGTTGATAAAACCTATTTGGCTGGAAAACATTATGATGAGTACATTTTACCTAGTTTAAATTTGATGCCTAAGGTACATAAGATTAATGGCAAAGCAAGCGTTTCCATCTCACTGTAGCAAATAAACTTATTCAATCTCTGCAACAATTTTAAACCCTGGGCCATACGAACCCTCTCCCTGACATCCATCAATCCTCGCTATCATTACACGCCCCTTCTCCACACCCTTCAACCCAAACCTCGCTCCCAACCCAAATCCCCCCTATTTCCAACAAAAATCCCCCCACCAACACCCCCCTCGCCCTCCCTTTCCCGCATCATTACCATATATGGCAATTCTTTCTCCAAACTTAACACCTTCTATTGGCCGTCTTTAAATAACATTCGTTTTAAACCAAACGCCCGCATTCCTATCCTTGACCTTTTCCTTGATAAAATACCGCGAGCTGCATCTTCTCCAGCCCAGTACTGTTATTCTCTTAGGTAAGCATTATCCCCTTCCTTTCTATACTATTTTAAATTCACCATAATCATAACGAGTAGATACACATTGTGAACTGAGTATGTAGGGTCAAATCGTAGACGTCTTTCGATTTTGAAACATACGACTGCCTGGTACTTTTTCTCGGAGATTCACGCGTTATTACTTTCTCCCACTTACATTTTCATTTGGCCATACTTCATTATTTTCTTTACAAAATACACAAATTGCACGAAATTTTATACCAAGCAATCCAGTATAATTTTTGACCCCTGATGATCAGAATTATACTGTCAGTCTCACAATCTAAAGTGCTCCACTCGTTATACTGTACAAATAAACGAGCTCGTTTTTAATCCTTTGTATATACATATCTAAAAATCCTCCGGTCTCTTGTATTACTTATTACTTATTATATATGTTCAGCATATTGACTTTGTAGATAGCCGTATAATTGTCATATACGCTATACCATACATTGGAATATTTTTCAAATCAAATCCCCACCTTGTCCGGGGGGAAAGTCAGGGGGAAGATACAGATATGCTTTATTAGCTCCTTGTACATCACATGGTACATTATTAGAGTGTAGCTAATAAGTATTACTTTACAAACAGTTGTGTAATAAAATTAATACAATTAATTAGGGATCTTCGAGGAGAAGGAACTAATAATTATAAAATAACGATATTAAGTGTCTGTAAATGAAATATTATTAATGACAAAAGAGCATTTCTGTCAAGGAGCTATTATTAATAACAATAGTGTATGTGTCAAGGAACTTATTAATTGCAAAAGTGTGTGCCTGTCGAGGGACTATCGGCTGATAGTTGCCAACAGAAATTAGATTTTCTTAAAACAAATATTGAAGCCCGAGAACAAAGTTTGAGTGCTTTTTCCTAGTTTAAGAACATCAACTTGGCTATAGCCAAACAGATGATGGGTCGCATATGCTAACATAGTATTACTTACCCATTGTTCTAATTCTTTAGCATAAAACACTCCATGTATGAATGAAAGTGCCCGATAAAGAGTACTGAGTTGCATGTCTCCATTTAGGGAAATGCAGACAGCATCGTAGAGGCAATTTCCATCACCTGGACAGCATAATGGCTCGTCGACAATTTATTTTTCTGTCCGTATGTTTGCTGATGATACATCGGTTACTGCTGCTGGACCTGATTTATATTTAATTATACCCAATATAAATAGCAAGGTAAGTGATTTGTATAACTGGTTATGTGCCAACAAACTCACTTTGAACATTGAAAAAACTAATTATTTAATATTTCAACCTCGACAAAAACAATCATATAATCTATATCCTCCTTTAAAAATAGCCAATAAACCTATAAAAAACTGTCACAGTATCAAATATTTAGGTTTTTACATTGACACCCACCTTACTTGGTCAGAACATATCGAATATTTAAATGATAAACTTAGTAAAAATATAAATGTTCTCATTTTAATGTGTAAAAAATATTTACCCTTCAACAGCCTTCTAAATTTATATTATTCGTTAATTTACCCATTTATAAGCTATGGCTGTATAATTTGGGAAACAACTATGACAGTCCGTTATCTATCCTAGCTAAACTTAAAAATAAGGTTATTCGTGTTATATGTGATGTTCCTATAAGAGAGCATATCACTCCATATTATATTAAACTTAATGTACTTAAACTTCCTGACATAGTTAAATTGAATACATGTCTTTTCATTTATGAATGTATGACCGAAAGCAAAAGCTGTTCAATTAATATGAAATATGTCTCATAACAACATTCTTACCAAACAATAAGCTCTACAAATCAAAATTTTTACATTGAACGATATCGATTAAATTTGAGAAATTTTCCCCCACAGTAATAGGTCTTTATTATTGGAATAACTTACCTCTTCCAATTAAAAGCATTCATTCCAGAAAACAACTAAACAAGTTATTTTTTCTCACTACCTTTCCCAATATTGATATTTATTATGCATTATTTTGGCAGAAATGTTCCTTTTTTTTTCTAGTAATAATTATCACGAGCAGATTTAAGGGCACCGTTTTTAGGTAACTATTTGATGCCCTTACACCAATGATTAATGTTGAGTGTGAGGTATCGTTTTCCTATTGTAGTATGTGTGTGTATTTTACTGTCTGTTATGTAATGTTATATTGTATACAATTGTAAATCATGGTGTAAAATAAACTCAAACTAAACTTAAACTCAAACTATATGGCTCGTAACCCTTCTTCAACAGCTCCACCTCTTGATGACAGCTTCTGTATCTGTATTATTATGTGTCCACAGGGGGCATTTTTATGACCGCCCCCAGAATAAAGCTTTTATTCAATCCTCATGTCCATGACTACCCGAGTCAAACAAAACTGTAACTTTCCCCTCCTGTGCATTTCCTTTAACTGTCGCTTGTGTGGTTTGTAACACAACTCTGTTACTCGTGCATACATAGTGATTATGAGTTAAGCTACTAGAGTTAGTTACTGGAATACTAGGGCTTTGATCTTAGATATTTACTTCCTATTTCATAGTTTACACTAATACTGGAAGGTGCATAAAAGGATGAAACATATGGCGCGCCGTTTGTTTCAAAAATATTTATTACGTTATTGACTTACCTTACCTACCTGTAATAAATTACCTTGAACCTTCATGCGACTTTACTACCCATATCGTCAGTTTTACTACATTGATGTGTGGTGGTTTACTACCTTCAAGACCTTGATGTCATTTGTTACTGCCATTATAAGAGATTTAATTACCTACCGCGATGCGTGTTTTCTACCTTATTGTAAGATATGTGTGTTAATACTACCTTGATGTGTCTATTATACTACCTTGATGTGTCTATTATACTACCTTGATGTGTCTATTATACTACCTTGATGTGTCTATTATACTACCTTGATGTGTCTATTATACTACCTTGATGTGTCTATTATACTACCTTGATGTGTCTATTATACTACCTTGATGTGTCTATTATACTACCTTGATGTGTCTATTATACTACCTTGATGTGTCTATTATACTACCTTGATGTGTCTATTATACTACCTTGATGTGTCTATTATACTACCTTGATGTGTCTATTATACTACCTTGATGTGTCTATTATACTACCTTGATGTGTCTATTATACTACCTTGATGTGTCTATTATACTACCTTGATGTGTCTATTATACTACCTTGATGTGTCTATTATACTACCTTGATGTGTCTATTATACTACCTTGATGTGTCTATTATACTACCTTGATGTGTCTATTATACTACCTTGATTTGTGTTATACTACCTTGATGCGTTACCTTGATTTTATTTAAAGTACTACCGTGATGTTTGTTATTTTGATGTCATTTTACTACCGTGATAAGTGATTTAAATACGTTGATGCGAATTTACTACCTTGGTGCGTGTTTTAGTACCTTGATGCGTGCATTTCTCTACCTTGTGATGTGTGTGTTTTTCTATCTTGATGCGATTTTCTCTACCTTGATGCGTGTGTTTCTTTACCTTGATGTGTGTTATACTACCTTGATGCGATTTTCTCTACCTTGATGTTTGTTATACTACCTTGATGCGATTTTCTCTACCTTGATGTGTGTTATACTACCTTGATGCGATTTTCTCTACCTTGATGTGTGTTATACTACCTTGATGCGATTTTCTCTACCTTGATACGTGCGTTTCTATACCTTGATGTGTGTGTTATACTACACTATCTTGATCGGCATGTTTTTCTACCTTGATATCAATTTACTACAGTGATGTGTGTTATCTTGATGTCAATAATTGACGTGTGTCTTATACTACCTTGATGCGATTTTCTCTACCTTGATGCGTGTTTCTCTACCTTGATGTGTGTGTTATACTACCTTGATGCGATTTTCTCTACCTTGATGTGTGCGATTCTCTACCTTAATGCTTGTCTTATACTACCTTGATGTGTGTGTTTCTCTACCTTGATATGTGTTTTTCTACCTTCATGTGTGTGTTATACTACCTTCATGCATGTGTTTCTACCTTGATATCAATTTACTACCGTGATGTGCGTTACCTTGATAACGATTTGCTACCGTGCCGATGTGTCTTACCTTTATGTCAAATTACTACTGTTGTAAGTGATTTAAATACGTTGATGCGAGTTTCACACGGTGACTTTCTAACTTGATGCAAATTTAAGACCTTGATATATGTATTAGTACCTTGATGCGTGTGTTTTTCTACCTGTGTAAAATACTCCCTTGATATCAATATCTACCGTGATGGTTGATTTAATCATCTTAATTGTTTTTACCAACTTGACATTTTCAGATTACATTATTGACCCTGTATGTAGCAGTTGTATAAAATATGTTTAAACAATGGCGGAAGATCAGTGGACATTTTTTCTTGAATCTGTGGGAAGTCTCTGTGGCGAAATTGAAAGAAGACTGTATGCATCAGACTCCAATGCTCTGCAAGATTTCCTCCTGAGGCTTCAGGCTAACAGAACTGCTTGTGAGAGAGTAATTGGAGCTGCTTTGGATAGGAATGTGGAAAGCCATGTGGCAGCAAATGTTAGTGTAAAAGTGAAACGTTTATGCAATTCCATTCAATGTCTTATTGATGATCTGGAGAAGCAACTATTTAATACTGATTCGACTACATATTGTTTAATAATTATCCCGGAGGCTCTGTAGACCGACAGATCAGGTTCTGTTGGAAGGCCGCGGCTTGTTGTTAATTTGACTCAGATTGATTATCTACGAACTTGGCGATTTACCTAGGCAAGAATCTGCTATACAATATGCGTCTCGCGTACGACCCTCTGGCGAAGATTAAGGGAACTGAATTACAACTTTCAAGAGCATCAGTTTACTCATATTTCCGACGTGGAACTAGAACGTCAGGTGACTGATGTGAAGGTACAGTTTGTGAACTGTGGTGAACGTATGGTGATAGGTATCCTTCGATCACGAGGAATTTATGCAGCCAGACATCGTGTTAGAGATATGATTCGCCGAATTGACGCTATCAACACCGCCTTGCGATGGCGAGCTATGCATCCTCGATACCAATACAACGTGCCTGGCCCTAATGCTTTATGGCACATAGATGGCCTCCACAAACTGATAAGGTGGGGTTTTGTGGTTCATGGAGGAATTGACGGTTATTCACGGCTTGTAGTATTCCTGAAATGCGCTACAAATAACCGAGCGCAAACCGTCCTTTCGTACTTTCTTGAGGGCACGAGAAGATATGGGATTCCATCACGTGTTCGGACAGATTATGGAGGAGAAAATATTGAGATAGGCAGATACATGGAGCTGGCTAGGGGAAAAGATCGCGGTTCGCACATTGCAGGATCTTCTGTTTATAATCAGCGGATAGAAAGGCTACATAGAGATAGTACTCGCTGTTGCTTGTCGACCTTTTATTCCGTCTTCAATTTCCTGGAAGCGAATGGCCTCCTCGATCTCTTGAACGAGACAGATCTGTTTTGTTTACATCATGTGTTCGGTCCACGGATCAACAGAGTTTTGGAAGAATTTCGTTTGGGCTGGAATCATCATGCATTGAGCACGGAATGCAACCTAACAACATATCAACGATGGATATCAGGCGTACTTAGTGATGACTTTTTTGGATACACTGCAGTAGAAGATATTAGGAATCCCGATATAAGTTTCTATGGCATTGATTTGGGTAGTTCATCTACCAATGCTGGTGATGACAGCAGCAGATCTGTTACTGTGGTGTCGCAACACAATTACTGTTACCGGGATACTCCCCCTCAGACAATCCCCTTCCGGTACGATTCCAATTTTTTATATATATTTACAGCCGCTTCTCACTACAGCAGCACACTTTTTCCATTCAACATTTTAGTATGTATGCCCAACCACAGGCAGCCCACGCTCAAGTTACGAAAATATAACTCTATAAGGGTTTGTATTGTAGCGTAACGAACTCCGTTTACTAGCCAGGATGACCAGCAAAAATCAAGTTAATTCTTATATTTTATCAATATATTCCTTGGCGATTGCAGATGCAAACTATTCAAGTTTTTGAGAACCGAATATTTACATTAATAGTTCCTAATAGTTATACTGTAGTTCAACGTGAAAATCAGTGGAAGGCATTACAAAGTGAACAAAAAAGTTCAATAAAATTCATTAAAAAATCAAAATATCACAATTTCCCACAACCTTTGTAGACCATGTTAGTCTACGTTATTTTGCAAAGTTAAGGACGGATAAGTTATATTCGTATATGCGATTAAGCAATGGTCCGCGCAAGAGGTAGCCATTGGAAATACATGGGAATGTAAAAAGTACTAATTGTAGTATTGTTTCAGTCGCCCACCTCATTGGCTTAACATCAAAATCTATCAAAACTTGAAGAAGAATCATTTCTCAATATTTTTAAACAGATTTGAATTGCATCTAGTGTAAACTTTCATACCTTTAAACATGACAAAAATTCGACGTTGGGAACATTTTGAAATGGTTTTTTTTCTTGGTTATGGACTCTTCTGATTGGACGAAATAGTTTCACACAAAAGGAAAGTACATTTTCAGTTAATTTGAGCTCAGAAATTAATAATGTAAGGCATGATGATTTTTCAGTATGAAATTCCTTAACATGGGAAAAGCAAATTGCATCTGAATTATAGAATTGTGCCTAACTCTTGCTCGGACCACTACTTAATTGAATTATGTGAATTTCACTGATGTGAATGTAAATTCTTTGTTACGATAGCAACATCTAACAAATTCGTACAGACAATAGACCGATTCAGCTTGTCCATTTTAGTCCCAATTCACATCAGGTGACGGTTCTCCATAGGATTTAGTGCTTTGTTTTCCATTTAGAGAAATATGTACATTTCCTCTTGGGATACAGAAAAAAAAGAAACATTACTCAACGGAAACGTCAGGTGACCTGAATTGGGACAACAAATGTATAAGCTGACTCGGTCTATTAATTATCAACTAGCAGGGATCCGAAGAACGTACGGAGCCTTCTGATGGCGAATCATTATAAGACACCCTGAGAAAAAATCTTCTCGACGTTTCTCGGATCGGACTGCTAGAAATTTCACGCCACCTTACCCCTGCAGATCGGCAGATCGGGCTGCCTGTGGTATGAGCGTTACACCTCACACAAAAAACCAGACACTTAGCGTATTATATTTTATTCAGTTTACAACACATTTCAATCTGTACCCTGAAGGTATACGGTAACCTTAAATTAGACCACCGACAATGTCACCCAAATCCGGGTTAAGTTATTGCGTTGATTCCTACGCTTCTCCTTTTTCTTCTTCTTTTCCTTCGTCCTCTTCTTTTCCTTCTTCTTCTTCTTGTTTTTCTTTGTCCTGGCAGCCATCCTCATTAAATATTCTGCAACCTTGCACAATGTCTTCGTCTTCCAGGGTGATTATACAGGGTCCATCATCTTCGAAGGAGATGCGGTTACTGAGATTAATTATGGCCTCGGCCAAAATGTTCTTCACAAGCCTACCATTCTGCTCGCTTCGGATTATTGGGCTGGTTTGCAATTCAGGTATACCTTGAAGATCACTACCGTCGTAACGAAATCCACTCTCCTTGATTTTGTTTGATAGGATTTCCGCAAGTTCGACAGTGGTGTAATCTGGAAAAGTGAACTTGTACCTAATTCTGGACTGCAGTCCAGGATTAGTCTTTAAAAAGGCATCCATGTCTTTTGGATACCCGGCAAAGATCATGACAGGATTGCCTTTCTCCATGACCGACATCAGCTGGTTGATTGCAATCCTGCCATAGTCTACACCGTCACTCATAGGCGTCAGCCGGTACGCTTCGTCTACAAACAACACACCCCCACTTGCCTCCTTTATTTTCCCTCTTGTTTTTTCCTCCGTTGCACCAACGTACTGAGCAACAAGATCTCCTCGTTGTACTTCTGTCACCTTGTTCCTCTTGATTTGTTTTATGCTATACAGAAGATCTAGTATAGATAAGGAGATTATCATCAGAAAACTCATTTCATCGTGCTTGTATAGGGAGGCCAGGAAATACAGTAACGGAAGCACTTATAACCTTATTTGTAGTACCAGAACTAGTCACAATACAATACACCCCCACTTGCATATCAGACCATGTAATTATTATTTCAGAAGAATATTTAAAAAGTCGGTTATGTGCTACTTGGAATAACAATCCGATCATAATGAACTTTCCAAAAACTAGAAAGTTGAGAAAGTTGCAAAAAAATTAAAATTGGTGACCTGCATAAAGCATTTAGTACAAGTATTACATTCACAATCACAAATTTAAATTATTCTTATGCAAAATACAAACAAATATTTTGTTCGACACAAATAACACTAGTTTCACGGAAAGCAAATCTTGACACAATGAGCTCTAACCTGATTGGCTCGTGTATGACAATCGGACAAGCAGGCGTTTGTGGGATGAGAATGCGTGACGCCCCTAAAAACGACTGCGGGGGAGGTTTAGCCTGTTTCGTATCCGAAATGATCCCCAGTTAAGTCCATCTGCGAACCAGCGACGGAAAGCTTGTTCTAGACCCCCAGCAGCGTACACTGATTTGAGTACGCGTTCTGATCGGCTTTTTAAAATGCTTTTTCTTACCCGTCTTCTGTCACCAGTGTGACTTGCGACTAATTTACATTTCAAAATAGCCATTCAGAAGACGGGTAAGAAAAACCATTGTACGCATACAGAATACCCGAGGTATCATAGCTTTTTTAAATCCTGTGGTAGAAACTACTCTTTAAACCCTTATTTCAACCAGTTCAAAGAAAATCTGGTGTATTGTGTTTAGATGTTTCGATAACATCGGCCGGCTGCCAGACTCTTGTTTTTGCTTTTTTTGAGGTGGTATTGTAGCGACTCCGTATATCTATTTGATTTAGATAGGAGGGCAAAGGAATTCAACCAAATAGATCAGGTCTGGTTTAGTTCCAAATGACATTATCCCAGAAGAGATGATAATCACGCGAACTAGTTCTCCACGCATTTTATCTTATTATGGTAGCAAAATAAAATGATAACCGTTTTCCTCATTTCTATCGGATTACCTGCGACTTTTCTTGCAAAGGTCGTCTTCCCAGTTCCAGGGTTACCCTGGAAGATGAAATGAATTGCTTTGTTCATATCATCTACTCTGAAGCCAAGTGCCCTCCTTTTCTCATTTAATATCGAAGTTTTTGCAAAACGGAGAAACTGTCGCTTAAGAGGCTCCAATCCAACAAATTCCTTAGTTGCTTCTTCGATTTCAGTGAAGATCATTTGATAGTTAACTGCAGAAAAATATGAGAATGTTATTAGTGTTGCGCCTTGTAATTGAGAACGCTAAGTACTAAAACTTAAATCCTATATTCGCTACTGTAATGCATAATTATTATAATAGTTTATATTTAACAGTCACATACAATGCCTACATTGTTCCAAATCTTATTTTGTACCCACACCAAAAAAATTGTGTTTGACAAAGGAGAAATTAGGAAGTTTGTGTTATTTGTAGTGGAAGCCTGGGGCCAGAGTGTTTCCATGGCAACATCATAATTTGCACAACGATGTGTATTTTCCATAGTACCACATATGTGCAAAGTTGCAATAGTTTTTATCCAATATTTGTAGAGATATTCTTTATTTGTGATATGTCTCAAAGGGTGTGCAAACAATATGGCGTCATAGGTCATCTCATTTCCATATTACAAAAACCTGAATATCTCCGAAACGAGAAAAGCATTCTAAAATTAGCTCAACTTAATTTTCGCTTCATATGCACTTTAAGGCATGCCGTGACATTGAAATAATTTACCTATTGTTTATGTCTTTCTGATCCAATCAAATTACAGAGCTACGGACATGCTGTAGTTAATTTGTCCCGGCACTCATGCGAAATCCACTCCATGTTCTTCTAATACGTAATTATAAACAACAAGAAAGGCGCACACTGAAAACGCATCACAACTGAGTAGTAGCATTACTTGATTATATATGATTACGTACATGAGCAGGTTACTGCAATTTACCTGGTGTTTCATCGTTGATAACAATGCAATCAACTGCGTCTGAGCCAAGCCTGTTAATAAAATAGGTATACATGGATCATGGCTCACTGTTGGTGCTGCAGAACGCAGTAAATGTAACTACCAGAATACTTATATGCAGTCAGTGCATAATTGTCCGTTAATTTTATTATTCACCGATCCCCCTGGGAAAACATACATATAATACGATTTCATATACCGGTGCACGTGTTATAATGATTAGTTTGCGAAAGTGCTCCACAAGGCATTATTGCCTGTCAATTTTCCCCCTTGGAATTCTGATTTTGTAACTGAACTCGAGTTAAACACATAGTTGTTTCAAACACCCAAAGCAGGTTGAAGCGTATTTCCCAAACGTAACTGCACAACACAATGCGATGCGATACGATATGATACCATGCAATCGCAACACTCGTGATCGTCGGTGAACTAAAGAAAGTATAAAACTGAATTGCACGAAGATTCTGATGTGCCTAATTTTGGTAGGAACATCTAAGTATCTAAATACTACAATTATATATCTTGAGTTAAACATATTCATTTATGGATAAACAGATACATGATTGAGTTGAAAAGATAGAAAATTAGATCAAACAAAATATTACAAAAGTGAAAGTTGTATGTTGTTTTCCATTTTTCTTCTGGCTTGGAAACGGGAGGGAGAGGATTTCTTCTTACACTGGAAAATTTAGACCTCTTATATGGTTGGGAAAGGAAAGGGTGAAGGTGAGGAAAGGGTGAACTACGGAACCCATGGCCAGGAACCTCCGGCTGGCTACGCTCCTGCCTCTCCAGTTATACATCCAATGACTGATTCTATAATTAATTACATTTCTCTTTACCTTCCAAGGATTCATTTTGCTTGGCCTTGTCTGGCGAGGGCGGTTTTCCAACAGCGAAATCCCAACCACTTATATACACAAATGCAAATGCGTTACGTTGTTAAGAAATACACAGTTTTGTAACACCAATAATTGACTGTGTAATCATAGTGGCTTCCTAGCACGTGACAGAGACTCAGCTACAGTTATTCAGTAAAACATATGTAAGATTGTGGTTTAATTACATGAGTCAGTGATTACTGATGTAGATCCCGTTGTACAGGGTTTAAATAAACCCAACTTTGTAAAGAGAGTCAGTTGTATATCCCTGACGAAGTCTGAATACTAAGCCGAAACGCGTAGGATCAATAAAACAATTCAATCTGCCATAGTCTTGTGCTGCTCACTGCATCTCCATAATAAAGTATCAAGTTCGTACATCAACTATCATTAATCTATAAAAAAGGGTCGTTAATTTTTGGGGGATCGTTACTTTCGGGATTTATTAACAGGCATCAATTTTTAATGTTACTTTCGGGGGCCCGTTACTTTCGGAACTTTACGGTAAACTCTTTAGGCGATTGTTTATTTCATCTATTGTCCTATTCCTTGGTGAGCCGTAAATTAAACCTGAGATTTCAATCGTATAGTATTTCGCCAATTTCGTTGCACTATTGTCATGATAGTTTCACGATTTGTAACGATGTCGTCAATTTATTTCCGATCAACATCACTTGTTCCGCTGTGGATTATTAGGAATTAGTAGATATTATAATCGTCAATGCCCCTTAAATGATCGGTAAGGTCGTATTCCTACAGCAATGTTACTGTTTATTGACATATCGGCGTTGTGGTGTAAATCCCACTATAGCTTACTATGTGGGAGTACCCCTCTTCCCCGATATTGAGGACCGGGTTTGATAGGAGCATCTAGTTCCAGACTCTAGAAATCAATCATACGGCATATTTATCTTAACGAACCGCGTTCGCATCGACCCAGGTTCTTTAGAAGATCGTCAGTCATCTCCAATTCGTAGCCATTCAAATCATCATGCACTACCCTAAGGGCATAACGCTTAACATTTTGAATATACACAAAATGATGATGAACGTTTTTCATGTGATATGTATGTTACTGCATTTGATCAACGTGTGTGTTCAACTTACCAAAGAGAAGAATCGTTTACTCGGACAACTGTATAGTTATGGTGCCTTACTTCCGAATGGATTATCATTGCATACAAGAAAAGGCTTTCGCCTTCTAATTGGATGGAATGAACGCATTCGTCTTCGGGATGGGTGACGTCAGACTGCGGTATTTGACTCGGGATCACAATAACTCTATTATCCTAAAATATAACGATTAAATGTGTCAGATTTGAAATCATTTACAGTCGATGAGCAATAGTCAACTGCATGTTATTAATAGCTTCGAGGCTGCCTCGTAAGCACCTGGAACAAGCGAAGTGCGTGAGCAATCGCTAAGACACCAGGGGACGAGGCAGGCTTAGAGGAACCAAGATCGATGTTATATTTAAGGTTATCGTATAGCTTCAGAGCCGAATAATAAAACAAATATTTTTCACGTAAAAACAAAGTTTAGAGTGTTAAGTATCCAACAGAAAACAAATTGGTTGAATTTTTTGTTATCTAGACGGAGAAATATCAAAAAGAAACATTTTACCGAAAGATTGCGTTACATATTTTAATTGACAGCTCATACACCACATCAATCGTCATGAGCATTCAACCGTAGCTAAGCGCGGGAGTCGTTGTTTACCGTTCAGTTCGGAGTTCGATCTGTGGCTTGTTGTCAGCGTTCTATCGAAACTTTTCTCACATAAATATGTCATCGTAAATTCGAAGCGTATTCGCTAAAATTATCCGTAGATTTCTTCTTCAAAACAAGTATCTGGTCCTTGGAGTTCAAGAAAGAGGAAAAAATCAAAGAAATGTTCGAAATTATATATTCCTAGCAACTAGGGGCTAGCAACAAAAGTGGTTGAACAATATGTAATACAACAGGATAAGGTAGACAACTTGCTTTTGAAAGTTTTAACTGCTGAAGAGTTAGAAGCTAGTCAAGCTTTACATCAAAGAGCAGATGGCCGTTTCATTTTCCGCTTTACTGGATGCAACAAATCCTTTGCATATGATGGCAAAAGAAAAAAGGAGCATGAAGCACAGCATGTACTCTGATGCTGAAGTTCCCATCACTGCTCAACTACCAAAGCAGAAGGTTTCAGACTCTACTGAAAATGATGATATGTACAACTACCAGTGTTCATTCCTCGAGTATGGAATGCTAATTAGTAAACTTCTTTGATGCCATAAAGGAAGGTGATGGGATGCGCACTATTAGATGTTGGAAATTTCAACTCCCATTCTTAAGAAATGACAGTGGCAGCACAAAGTACGCTCTAGAGGCTCTGGGATTGTTATTTCAAGTGAATGCTTTATTGTCACCACAAGATGCCCATCGACTGGTTTGTAATAGAACCGTGTCACTCAGGCCAGGGATTGGTAATAACTTTCCACTAGATCTTGCTTTAGAGTTTATGAACAGGCTATTAAAAACTGTTGTTACCAAACTGGGACCCAATGCAACCAACCACAAATGCATTGACAGATACTGTAATGCTGTAGATGTTACCAAAAGTGTACTTGACAATTTTGACCATGACTGCCATGTCATCCATCGCTCTGGAAAGCATGTGAAGACAACTACATTGCCAGATTAGGAGAAGGTTGTTGGAGAACTTGCTACTCAGAGGGCTTTCCAGTGGATGCCTGGTCGCAGCTATGAACACTACAGAAATTGCAAGTACAGTATCTTGGAGGATTTCGACTTACAAAATATGTTTAGATGGATCAACAAACACAAGAAGAACATTGAATTGAGAAAAAGAGCTCGGTAATAGGTGTGTACTAATATTTTAAAGCCTGCATCAAGAGTTCTGATGTTGTTGTTACTGTGCAACACAGTACTTTAAACTGGGTCACAACAAGAGGCAATCACATTGCAAAACACACAAGAATTCCAACTAAGTTGTAGAGTATAAAACAATCATATTTGGAATATTTGTTTTCATTCTGCAATATGATTAGTTCTTGTTGTCTAAGTGAACTGACAAGTCAGCAAAATGCTGCACATGTCCAGTCAGTGGTAGTAATTGTGGGAGCAGTTCTAAATACTCCTAAATGGTTTATGTTTAAAAAACTAGACACATTGCAAAAAAGACTGGGGTTTAAAGGAAAATTGCAAGAGTATTTGTTTATTCATCAAGCCAATTAAATTTTGGATTGGTTCATGAAAGGACTTAAAAATCAAAGCTTGTACTTTTCTGTACCAATGCTTTGAAGTCCAAATTTTGAGTGAAAATGCTACCAAAATGATGCAACACAAGCATGATTTTACTGGTGAAATTCACGCATGACGCAAGCATTTGCTGACCTGAACCTGGTTACAATAGCATCATTGTTATTATACAAAGAAGTCACCGAAGTTAGTGTAATCACAAGACCAACAAAATCAGAGGGGGTAGAGTTTTCAATTATGTGATTTTGTTTTTCTACATGTGCTGTAGTTTACACATAACATTTCTCTCTTCCCTCTCCCCCTGGATCTTAGAGCTACTGACCTATGTCATTTCAAATGATGACAACCAAATTTTTACAAGGGTTTAACAGTGTTCAAACCAGTCTTTTCAAGATTAACAGTCAAATTCATTACAAGAATTTGACCTACAATATATGTACAGGGATAAAGATTAGCCTGTGTACTCAAACAAAAAAAGATATCCCAGTAGAAAGACGTGTCTGATAGATATTGGGTTGTATCGTTATTTCCCCTCGAGACTCACATGTACATGCACACACATGCTTTAACCTTATGACAACATCATTGAAAATTCTATATATTATTCATAAACAAGTTACATAAATTATATACTTTTAATATTATACTGGTATGTAATAATAATTTATTATATAAATCTGCAAAGAACACATGCAATATTAAACAATGCACAATAACACTGCTTAAGAGGCATGACACACATGTACGAGTAGTAAAACAGCCATATTAGCTGGTTAGCTAAC
>JAOWCC010000552.1:0-104994 GCA_030867875.1 Actinernus sp. WN-2022 | reverse complement strand
CATAGATTCCTCCTCGCGAGCTAATCTTAAAAACGTTCAGTGTGCCGTAAAATTCTCAAACGGAGAGATTCCATCTTTCCAGCCAATTCATAGATTCCTCCTCGCGAGCTAATCTTAAAAACGTTCAGTGTGCCGTAAAAGTCTCAAACGGAGAGATTCCATCTTTCCAGCCAATTCATAGATTCCTCCTCGCGAGCTAATCTTAAAAACGTTCAGTGTGCCGTAAAAGTCTCAAACGGAGAGATTCCATCTTTCCAGCCAATTCATAGATTCCTGACCGCGAGCTAATCTTAAAAACGTTCAATGTGCCGTAAAATTCTCAAACGGAGAGATTCCATCTTTCCAGCCAATTCATAGATTCCTGACCGCGAGCTAATCTTAAAAACGTTCAATGTGCCGTAAAATTCTCAAACGGAGAGATTCCATCTTTCCAGCCAATTCATAGATTCCTGACCGCGAGCTAATCTTAAAAACGTTCAATGTGCCGTAAAATTCTCAAACGGAGAAATTCCATCTTTGCAGCCAATTCATAGATTCCTGACCGCGAGCTAATCTTAAAAACGTTCAATGTGCCGTAAAATTCTCAAACGGAGAGATTCCATCTTTCCAGCCAATTCATAGATTCCTCCTCGCGAGCTAATCTTAAAAACGTTCAGTGTGCCGTAAAAATCTCAAACGGAGAGATTCCATCTTTTCAGCCAATTCATAGATTCCTGACCGCGAGCTAATCTTAAAAACGTTCAGTGTGCCGTAAAATTCTCAAACGGAGAGATTCCATCTTTCCAGCCAATTCATAGATTCCTCCTCGCGAGCTAATCTTAAAAACGTTCAGTGTGCCGTAAAAGTCTCAAACGGAGAGATTCCATCTTTCCAGCCAATTCATAGATTCCTCCTCGCGAGCTAATCTTAAAAACGTTCAGTGTGCCGTAAGAGTCTCAAGCGGAGAGATTCCATCTTTTCAGCCAATTCATAGATTCCTGTCCGCGAGCTAATCTTAAAAACGTTCAATGTGCCGTAATATTCTCAAACGGAGAGATTCCATCTTTCCAGCCAATTCATAGATTCCTGACCGCGAGCTAATCTTAAAAACGTTCAATGTGCCGTAAAATTCTCAAACGGAGAGATTCCATCTTTCCAGCCAATTCATAGATTCCTGACCGCGAGCTAATCTTAAAAACGTTCAATGTGCCGTAAAATTCTCAAACGGAGAGATTCCATCTTTCCAGCCAAATCATAGATTCCTGACCGCGAGCTAATCTTAAAAACGTTCAATGTGCCGTAAAATTCTCAAACGGAGAGATTCCATCTTTCCAGCCAATTCATAGATTCCTGACCGCGAGCTAATCTTAAAAACGTTCAATGTGCCGTGAAAGTCTCAAACGGAGAGATTCCATCTTTCCAGCCAATTCATAGATTCCTCCTCGCGAGCTAATCTTAAAAACGTTCAGTGTGCCGTAAAAGTCTCAAACGGAGAGATTCCATCTTTCCAGCCAATTCATAGATTCCTGACCGCGAGCTAATCTTAAAAACGTTCAATGTGCCGTAATACTCTCAAACGGAGAGATTCCATCTTTCCAGCCAATTCATAGATTCCTGACCGCGAGCTAATCTTAAAAACGTTCAATGTGCCGTAAAATTCTCAAACGGAGAGATTCCATCTTTCCAGCCAATTCATAGATTCCTGACCGCGAGCTAATCTTAAAAACGTTCAATGTGCCGTAAAATTCTCAAACGGAGAGATTCCATCTTTCCAGCCAATTCATAGATTCCTGACCGCGAGCTAATCTTAAAAACGTTCAATGTGCCGTAAAATTCTCAAACGGAGAGATTCCATCTTTCCAGCCAATTCATAGATTCCTGACCGCGAGCTAATCTTAAAAACGTTCAATGTGCCGTAAAATTCTCAAAAGGAGAGATTCCATCTTTCCAGCCAATTCATAGATTCCTGACCGCGAGCTAATCTTAAAAACGTTCAATGTGCCGTGAAAGTCTCAAACGGAGAGATTCCATCTTTCCAGCCAATTCATAGATTCCTCCTCGCGAGCTAATCTTAAAAACGTTCAGTGTGCCGTAAAAGTCTCAAACGGAGAGATTCCATCTTTCCAGCCAATTCATAGATTCCTGACCGCGAGCTAATCTTAAAAACGTTCAATGTGCCGTAAAATTCTCAAACGGAGAGATTCCATCTTTCCAGCCAATTCATAGATTCCTCCTCGCGAGCTAATCTTAAAAACGTTCAGTGTGCCGTAAAAGTCTCAAGCGGAGAGATTCCATCTTTTCAGCCAATTCATAGATTCCTGACCGCGAGCTAATCTTAAAAACGTTCAATGTGCCGTAATATTCTCAAACGGAGAGATTCCATCTTTCCAGCCAATTCATAGATTCCTGACCGCGAGCTAATCTTAAAAACGTTCAATGTGCCGTAAAATTCTCAAACGGAGAGATTCCATCTTTCCAGCCAATTCATAGATTCCTGACCGCGAGCTAATCTTAAAAACGTTCAATGTGCCGTAAAATTCTCAAACGGAGAGATTCCATCTTTCCAGCCAAATCATAGATTCCTGACCGCGAGCTAATCTTAAAAACGTTCAATGTGCCGTAAAATTCTCAAACGGAGAGATTCCATCTTTCCATCCAATTCATAGATTCCTGACCGCGAGCTAATCTTAAAAACGTTCAATGTGCCGTGAAAGTCTCAAACGGAGAGATTCCATCTTTCCAGCCAATTCATAGATTCCTCCTCGCGAGCTAATCTTAAAAACGTTCAGTGTGCCGTAAAAGTCTCAAACGGAGAGATTCCATCTTTCCAGCCAATTCATAGATTCCTGACCGCGAGCTAATCTTAAAAACGTTCAATGTGCCGTAATACTCTCAAACGGAGAGATTCCATCTTTCCAGCCAATTCATAGATTCCTGACCGCGAGCTAATCTTAAAAACGTTCAATGTGCCGTAAAATTCTCAAACGGAGAGATTCCATCTTTCCAGCCAATTCATAGATTCCTGACCGCGAGCTAATCTTAAAAACGTTCAATGTGCCGTAAAATTCTCAAACGGAGAGATTCCATCTTTCCAGCCAATTCATAGATTCCTGACCGCGAGCTAATCTTAAAAACGTTCAATGTGCCGTAAAATTCTCAAACGGAGAGATTCCATCTTTCCAGCCAATTCATAGATTCCTGACCGCGAGCTAATCTTAAAAACGTTCAATGTGCCGTAAAATTCTCAAAAGGAGAGATTCCATCTTTCCAGCCAATTCATAGATTCCTGACCGCGAGCTAATCTTAAAAACGTTCAATGTGCCGTGAAAGTCTCAAACGGAGAGATTCCATCTTTCCAGCCAATTCATAGATTCCTCCTCGCGAGCTAATCTTAAAAACGTTCAGTGTGCCGTAAAAGTCTCAAACGGAGAGATTCCATCTTTCCAGCCAATTCATAGATTCCTGACCGCGAGCTAATCTTAAAAACGTTCAATGTGCCGTAATATTCTCAAACGGAGAGATTCCATCTTTCCAGCCAATTCATAGATTCCTGACCGCGAGCTAATATTAAAAACGTTCAATGTGCCGTAAAATTCTCAAACGGAGAGATTCCATCTTTCCAGCCAATTCATAGATTCCTCCTCGCGAGCTAATCTTAAAAACGTTCAGTGTGCCGTAAAAGTCTCAAACGGAGAGATTCCATCTTTCCAGCCAATTCATAGATTCCTCCTCGCGAGCTAATCTTAAAAACGTTCAGTGTGCCGTAAAAGTCTCAAACGGAGAGATTCCATCTTTTCAGCCAATTCATAGATTCCTGACCGCGAGCTAATCTTAAAAACGTTCAATGTGCCGTAATAGTCTCAAACGGAGAGATTCCATCTTTCCAGCCAATTCATAGATTCCTGACCGCGAGCTAATCTTAAAAACGTTCAATGTGCCGTAAAATTCTCAAACGGAGAGATTCCATCTTTCCAGCCAATTCATAGATTCCTCCTCGCGAGCTAATCTTAAAAACGTTCAGTGTGCCGTAAAAATCTCAAACGGAGAGGTTCCATCTTTTCAGCCAATTCATAGATTCCTGACCGCGAGCTATTCTTAAAAACGTTCAATGTGCCGTAAAATTCTCAAACGGAGAGATTCCATCTTTCCAGCCAATTCATAGATTCCTGACCGCGAGCTAATCTTAAAAACGTTCAATGTGCCGTAAAATTCTCAAACGGAGAGATTCCATCTTTCCAGCCAATTCATAGATTCCTGACCGCGAGCTAATCTTAAAAACGTTCAATGTGCCGTAAAATTCTCAAACGGAGAGATTCCATCTTTCCAGCCAATTCATAGATTCCTCCTCGCGAGCTAATCTTAAAAACGTTCAGTGTGCCGTAAAAATCTCAAACGGAGAGATTCCATCTTTTCAGTCAATTCATAGATTCCTGACCGCGAGCTAATCTTAAAAACGTTCAGTGTGCCGTAAAATTCTCAAACGGAGAGATTCCATCTTTCCAGCCAATTCATAGATTCCTGACCGCGAGCTAATCTTAAAAACGTTCAATGTGCCGTAAAATTCTCAAACGGAGAGATTCCATCTTTCCAGCCAATTCATAGATTCCTCCTCGCGAGCTAATCTTAAAAACGTTCAGTGTGCCGTAAAAGTCTCAAACGGAGAGATTCCATCTTTCCAGCCAATTCATAGATTCCTCCTCGCGAGCTAATCTTAAAAACGTTCAGTGTGCCGTAAAATTCTCAAACGGAGAGATTCCATCTTTCCAACCAAATCATAGATTCCTGACCGCGAGCTAATCTTAAAAACGTTCAATGTGCCGTAAAATTCACAAACGGAGAGATTCCATCTTTCCAGCCAATTCATAGATTCCTGACCGCGAGCTAATCTTAAAAACGTTCAATGTGCCGTAAAATTCTCAAAAGGAGAGATTCCATCTTTCCAGCCAATTCATAGATTCCTGACCGCGAGCTAATCTTAAAAACGTTCAATGTGCCGTGAAAGTCTCAAACGGAGAGATTCCATCTTTCCAGCCAATTCATAGATTCCTGACCGCGAGCTAATCTTAAAAACGTTCAATGTGCCGTAAAATTCTCAAAAGGAGAGATTCCATCTTTCCAGCCAATTCATAGATTCCTGACCGCGAGCTAATCTTAAAAACGTTCAATGTGCCGTGAAAGTCTCAAACGGAGAGATTCCATCTTTCCAGCCAATTCATAGATTCCTCCTCGCGAGCTAATCTTAAAAACGTTCAGTGTGCCGTAAAAGTCTCAAACGGAGAGATTCCATCTTTCCAGCCAATTCATAGATTCCTGACCTCGAGCTAATCTTAAAAACGTTCAATGTGCCGTAAAATTCACAAACGGAGAGATTCCATCTTTCCAGCCAATTCATAGATTCCTGACCGCGAGCTAAACTTAAAAACGTTCAATGTGCCGTAAAATTCTCAAAAGGAGAGATTCCATCATTCCAGCCAATTCATAGATTCCTGACCGCGAGCTAATCTTAAAAACGTTCAATGTGCCGTGAAAGTCTCAAACGGAGAGATTCCATCTTTCCAGCCAATTCATAGATTCCTGACCGCGAGCTAATCTTAAAAACGTTCAATGTGCCGTAAAATTCTCAAAAGGAGAGATTCCATCTTTCCAGCCAATTCATAGATTCCTGACCGCGAGCTAATCTTAAAAACGTTCAATGTGCCGTGAAAGTCTCAAACGGAGAGATTCCATCTTTCCAGCCAATTCATAGATTCCTCCTCGCGAGCTAATCTTAAAAACGTTCAGTGTGCCGTAAAAGTCTCAAACGGAGAGATTCCATCTTTCCAGCCAATTCATAGATTCCTGACCGCGAGCTAATCTTAAAAACGTTCAATGTGCCGTAATATTCTCAAACGGAGAGATTCCATCTTTCCAGCCAATTCATAGATTCCTGACCGCGAGCTAATCTTAAAAACGTTCAATGTGCCGTAAAATTCTCAAACGGAGAGATTCCATCTTTCCAGCCAATTCATAGATTCCTGACCGCGAGCTAATCTTAAAAACGTTCAATGTGCCGTAAAATTCTCAAACGGAGAGATTCCATCTTTCCAGCCAATTCATAGATTCCTGACCGCGAGCTAATCTTAAAAACGTTCAATGTGCCGTAAAATTCTCAAACGGAGAGATTCCATCTTTCCAGCCAATTCATAGATTCCTCCTCGCGAGCTAATCTTAAAAACGTTCAGTGTGCCGTAAAAATCTCAAACGGAGAGATTCCATCTTTCCAGCCAATTCATAGATTCCTCCTCGCGAGCTAATCTTAAAAACGTTCAGTGTGCCGTAAAAGTCTCAAACGGAGAGATTCCATCTTTTCAGCCAATTCATAGATTCCTGACCGCGAGCTAATCTTAAAAACGTTCAATGTGCCGTAATATTCTCAAACGGAGAGATTCCATCTTTCCAGCCAATTCATAGATTCCTGACCGCGAGCTAATCTTAAAAACGTTCAATGTGCCGTAAAATTCTCAAACGGAGAGATTCCATCTTTCCAGCCAATTCATAGATTCCTGACCGCGAGCTAATCTTAAAAACGTTCAATGTGCCGTAAAATTCTCAAACGGAGAGATTCCATCTTTCCAGCCAAATCATAGATTCCTGACCGCGAGCTAATCTTAAAAACGTTCAATGTGCCGTAAAATTCTCAAACGGAGAGATTCCATCTTTCCAGCCAATTCATAGATTCCTGACCGCGAGCTAATCTTAAAAACGTTCAATGTGCCGTAAAATTCTCAAAAGGAGAGATTCCATCTTTCCAGCCAATTCATAGATTCCTGACCGCGAGCTAATCTTAAAAACGTTCAATGTGCCGTGAAAGTCTCAAACGGAGAGATTCCATCTTTCCAGCCAATTCATAGATTCCTCCTCGCGAGCTAATCTTAAAAACGTTCAGTGTGCCGTAAAAGTCTCAAACGGAGGGATTCCATCTTTCCAGCCAATTCATAGATTCCTGACCGCGAGCTAATCTTAAAAACGTTCAATGTGCCGTAATATTCTCAAACGGAGAGATTCCATCTTTCCAGCCAATTCATAGATTCCTGACCGCGAGCTAATCTTAAAAACGTTCAATGTGCCGTAAAATTCTCAAACGGAGAGATTCCATCTTTCCAGCCAATTCATAGATTCCTGACGGCGAGCTAATCTTAAAAACGTTCAATGTGCCGTAAAATTCTCAAACGGAGAGATTCCATCTTTCCAGCCAATTCATAGATTCCTGACCGCGAGCTAATCTTAAAAACGTTCAATGTGCCGTAAAATTCTCAAACGGAGAGATTCCATCTTTCCAGCCAATTCATAGATTCCTCCTCGCGAGCTAATCTTAAAAACGTTCAGTGTGCCGTAAAAATCTCAAACGGAGAGATTCCATCTTTTCAGCCAATTCATAGATTCCTGACCGCGAGCTAATCTTAAAAACGTTCAGTGTGCCGCAAAATTCTCAAACGGAGAGATTCCATCTTTCCAGCCAATTCATAGATTCCTGACCGCGAGCTAATCTTAAAAACGTTCAATGTGCCGTAAAATTCTCAAACGGAGAGATTCCATCTTTCCAGCCAATTCATAGATTCCTCCTCGCGAGCTAATCTTAAAAACGTTCAGTGTGCCGTAAAAGTCTCAAACGGAGAGATTCCATCTTTCCAGCCAATTCATAGATTCCTCCTCGCGAGCTAATCTTAAAAACGTTCAGTGTGCCGTAAAATTCTCAAACGGAGAGATTCCATCTTTCCAGCCAATTCATAGATTCCTCCTCGCGAGCTAATCTTAAAAACGTTCAGTGTGCCGTAAAAGTCTCAAACGGAGAGATTCCATCTTTCCAGCCAATTCATAGATTCCTCCTCGCGAGCTAATCTTAAAAACGTTCAGTGTGCCGTAAAAGTCTCAAACGGAGAGATTCCATCTTTCCAGCCAATTCATAGATTCCTGACCGCGAGCTAATCTTAAAAACGTTCAATGTGCCGTAAAATTCTCAAACGGAGAGATTCCATCTTTCCAGCCAATTCATAGATTCCTCCTCGCGAGCTAATCTTAAAAACGTTCAGTGTGCCGTAAAAGTCTCAAACGGAGAGATTCCATCTTTCCAGCCAATTCATAGATTCCTCCTCGCGAGCTAATCTTAAAAACGTTCAGTGTGCCGTAAAAGTCTCAAACGGAGAGATTCCATCTTTCCAGCCAATTCATAGATTCCTGACCGCGAGCTAATCTTAAAAACGTTCAATGTGCCGTAAAATTCTCAAACGGAGAGATTCCATCTTTCCAGCCAATTCATAGATTCCTGACCGCGAGCTAATCTTAAAAACGTTCAATGTGCCGTAAAATTCTCAAACGGAGAGATTCCATCTTTCCAGCCAATTCATAGATTCCTGACCGCGAGCTAATCTTAAAAACGTTCAATGTGCCGTAAAATTCTCAAACGGAGAGATTCCATCTTTGCAGCCAATTCATAGATTCCTGACCGCGAGCTAATCTTAAAAACGTTCAATGTGCCGTAAAATTCTCAAACGGAGAGATTCCATCTTTCCAGCCAATTCATAGATTCCTGACCGCGAGCTAATCTGAAAAACGTTCAATGTGCCGTAAAATTCTCAAACGGAGAGATTCCATCTTTCCAGCCAATTCATAGATTCCTCCTCGCGAGCTAATCTTAAAAACGTTCACAGTGTGCCGTAAAAGTCTCAAACGGAGAGATTCCATCTTTTCAGCCAATTCATAGATTCCTCCTCGCGAGCTAATCTTAAAAACGTTCAGTGTGCCGTAAAAGTCTCAAACGGAGAGATTCCATCTTTTCAGCCAATTCATAGATTCCTGACCGCGAGCTAATCTTAAAAACGTTCAATGTGCCGTAATATTCTCAAACGGAGAGATTCCATCTTTTCAGCCAATTCATTGATTCCTGACCGCGAGCTAATCTTAAAAACGTTCAATGTGCCGTAATATTCTCAAACGGAGAGATTCCATCTTTCCAGCCAATTCATAGATTCCTCCTCGCGAGCTAATCTTAAAAACGTTCAGTGTGCCGTAAAAGTCTCAAACGGAGAGATTCCATCTTTCCAGCCAATTCATAGATTCCTGACCGCGAGCTAATCTTAAAAACGTTCAATGTGCCGTAAAATTCTCAAACGGAGAGATTCCATCTTTCCAGCCAATTCATAGATTCCTGACCGCGAGCTAATCTTAAAAACGTTCAATGTGCCGTAAAATTCTCAAACGGAGAGATTCCATCTTTCCAGCCAATTCATAGATTCCTGACCGCGAGCTAATCTTAAAAACGTTCAATGTGCCGTAAAATTCTCAAACGGAGAGATTCCATCTTTCCAGCCAATTCATAGATTTCTGACCGCGAGCTAATCTTAAAAACGTTCAATGTGCCGTAAAATTCTCAAACGGAGAGATTCCATCTTTCCAGCCAATTCATAGATTCCTCCTCGCGAGCTAATCTTAAAAACGTTCAGTGTGCCGTAAAAATCTCAAACGGAGAGATTCCATCTTTTCAGCCAATTCATAGATTCCTGACCGCGAGCTAATCTTAAAAACGTTCAATGTGCCGTAAAATTCTCAAACGGAGAGATTCCATCTTTCCAGCCAATTCATAGATTCCTGACCGCGAGCTAATCTTAAAAACGTTCAATGTGCCGCAAAATTCTCAAACGGAGAGATTCCATCTTTCCAGCCAATTCATAGATTCCTCCTCGCGAGCTAATCTTAAAAACGTTCAGTGTGCCGTAAAAGTCTCAAACGGAGAGATTCCATCTTTCCAGCCAATTCATAGATTCCTCCTCGCGAGCTAATCTTAAAAACGTTCAGTGTGCCGTAAAAGTCTCAAACGGAGAGATTCCATCTTTCCAGCCAATTCATAGATTCCTGACCGCGAGCTAATCTTAAAAACGTTCAATGTGCCGTAAAATTCTCAAACGGAGAGATTCCATCTTTCCAGCCAATTCATAGATTCCTGACCGCGAGCTAATCTTAAAAACGTTCAATGTGCCGTAAAATTCTCAAACGGAGAGATTCCATCTTTGCAGCCAATTCATAGATTCCTGACCGCGAGCTAATTTTAAAAACGTTCAATGTGCCGTAAAATTCTCAAACGGAGAGATTCCATCTTTCCAGCCAATTCATAGATTCCTCCTCGCGAGCTAATCTTAAAAACGTTCAGTGTGCCGTAAAAATCTCAAACGGAGAGATTCCATCTTTTCAGCCAATTCATAGATTCCTGACCGCGAGCTAATCTTAAAAACGTTCAATGTGCCGTAAAATTCTCAAACGGAGAGATTCCATCTTTCCAGCCAATTCATAGATTCCTGACCGCGAGCTAATCTTAAAAACGTTCAATGTGCCGTAAAATTCTCAAACGGAGAGATTCCATCTTTCCAGCCAATTCATAGATTCCTCCTCGCGAGCTAATCTTAAAAACGTTCAGTGTGCCGTAAAAGTCTCAAACGGAGAGATTCCATCTTTCCAGCCAATTCATAGATTCCTCCTCGCGAGCTAATCTTAAAAACGTTCAGTGTGCCGTAAAAGTCTCAAACGGAGAGATTCCATCTTTCCAGCCAATTCATAGATTCCTCCTCGCGAGCTAATCTTAAAAACGTTCAGTGTGCCGTAAAAGTCTCAAACGGAGAGATTCCATCTTTCCAGCCAATTCATAGATTCCTGACCGCGAGCTAATCTTAAAAACGTTCAATGTGCCGTAAAATTCTCAAACGGAGAGATTCCATCTTTCCAGCCAATTCATAGATTCCTGACCGCGAGCTAATCTGAAAAACGTTCAATGTGCCGTAAAATTCTCAAACGGAGAGATTCCATCTTTCCAGCCAATTCATAGATTCCTCCTCGCGAGCTAATCTTAAAAACGTTCACAGTGTGCCGTAAAACTCTCAAACGGAGAGATTCCATCTTTTCAGCCAATTCATAGATTCCTCCTCGCGAGCTAATCTTAAAAACGTTCAGTGTGCCGTAAAAGTCTCAAACGGAGAGATTCCATCTTTTCAGCCAATTCATAGATTCCTGACCGCGAGCTAATCTTAAAAACGTTCAATGTGCCGTAATATTCTCAAACGGAGAGATTCCATCTTTTCAGCCAATTCATTGATTCCTGACCGCGAGCTAATCTTAAAAATGTTCAATGTGCCGTAATATTCTCAAACGGAGAGATTCCATCTTTCCAGCCAATTCATAGATTCCTCCTCGCGAGCTAATCTTAAAAACGTTCAGTGTGCCGTAAAAGTCTCAAACGGAGATATTCCATCTTTCCAGCCAATTCATGGATTCCTCCTCGCGAGCTATTCTTAAAAACGTTCAGTGTGCCGTAAAAGTCTCAAACGGAGAGATTCCATCTTTCCAGCCAATTCATAGATTCCTGACCGCGAGCTAATCTTAAAAACGTTCAATGTGCCGTAAAATTCTCAAACGGAGAGATTCCATCTTTCCAGCCAATTCATAGATTCCTGACCGCGAGCTAATCTTAAAAACGTTCAATGTGCCGTAAAATTCTCAAACGGAGAGATTCCATCTTTCCAGCCAATTCATAGATTCCTGACCGCGAGCTAATCTTAAAAACGTTCAATGTGCCGTAAAATTCTCAAACGGAGAGATTCCATCTTTCCAGCCAATTCATAGATTTCTGACCGCGAGCTAATCTTAAAAACGTTCAATGTGCCGTAAAATTCTCAAACGGAGAGATTCCATCTTTCCAGCCAATTCATAGATTCCTCCTCGCGAGCTAATCTTAAAAACGTTCAGTGTGCCGTAAAAATCTCAAACGGAGAAATTCCATCTTTTCAGCCAATTCATAGATTCCTGACCGCGAGCTAATCTTAAAAACGTTCAATGTGCCGTAAAATTCTCAAACGGAGAGATTCCATCTTTCCAGCCAATTCATAGATTCCTCCTCGCGAGCTAATCTTAAAAACGTTCAGTGTGCCGTAAAAATCTCAAACGGAGAGATTCCATCTTTTCAGCCAATTCATAGATTCCTGACCACGAGCTAATCTTAAAAACGTTCAATGTGCCGTAAAATTCTCAAACGGAGAGATTCCATCTTTCCAGCCAATTCATAGATTCCTGACCGCGAGCTAATCTTAAAAACGTTCAATGTGCCGTAAAAGTCTCAAACGGAGAGATTCCATCTTTCCAGCCAATTCATAGATTCCTCCTCGCGAGCTAATCTTAAAAACGTTCAGTGTGCCGTAAAATTCTCAAACGGAGAGATTCCATCTTTCCAGCCAATTCATAGATTCCTGACCGCGAGCTAATCTTAAAAACGTTCAATGTGCCGTAAAATTCTCAAACGGAGAGATTCCATCTTTCCAGCCAATTCATAGATTCCTCCTCGCGAGCTAATCTTAAAAACGTTCAGTGTGCCGTAAAAATCTCAAACGGAGAGATTCCATCTTTTCAGCCAATTCATAGATTCCTGACCGCGAGCTAATCTTAAAAACGTTCAATGTGCCGTAAAATTCTCAAACGGAGAGATTCCATCTTTCCAGCCAATTCATAGATTCCTGACCGCGAGCTAATCTTAAAAACGTTCAATGTGCCGCAAAATTCTCAAACGGAGAGATTCCATCTTTGCAGCCAATTCATAGATTCCTCCTCGCGAGCTAATCTTAAAAACGTTCAGTGTGCCGTAAAAGTCTCAAACGGAGAGATTCCATCTTTCCAGCCAATTCATAGATTCCTCCTCGCGAGCTAATCTTAAAAACGTTCAGTGTGCCGTAAAAGTCTCAAACGGAGAGATTCCATCTTTCCAGCCAATTCATAGATTCCTGACCGCGAGCTAATCTTAAAAACGTTCAATGTGCCGTAAAAGTCTCAAACGGAGAGATTCCATCTTTCCAGCCAATTCATAGATTCCTCCTCGCGAGCTAATCTTAAAAACGTTCAGTGTGCCGTAAAAGTCTCAAACGGAGAGATTCCATCTTTTCAGCCAATTCATAGATTCCTGACCGCGAGCTAATCTTAAAAACGTTCAATGTGCCGTAATATTCTCAAACGGAGAGATTCATCTTTCCAGCCAATTCATAGATTCCTGACCGCGAGCTAATCTTAAAAACGTTCAATGTGCCGTAAAATTCTCAAACGGAGAGATTCCATCTTTCCAGCCAATTCATAGATTCCTGACCGCGAGCTAATCTTAAAAACGTTCAATGTGCCGTAAAATTCTCAAACGGAGAGATTCCATCTTTCCAGCCAAATCATAGATTCCTGACCGCGAGCTAATCTTAAAAACGTTCAATGTGCCGTAAAATTCTCAAACGGAGAGATTCCATCTTTCCAGCCAATTCATAGATTCCTGACCGCGAGCTAATCTTAAAAACGTTCAATGTGCCGTGAAAGTCTCAAACGGAGAGATTCCATCTTTCCAGCCAATTCATAGATTCCTCCTCGCGAGCTAATCTTAATAACGTTCAGTGTGCCGTAAAAGTCTCAAACGGAGAGATTCCATCTTTCCAGCCAATTCATAGATTCCTGACCGCGAGCTAATCTTAAAAACGTTCAATGTGCCGTAATATTCTCAAACGGAGAGATTCCATCTTTCCAGCCAATTCATAGATTCCTGACCGCGAGCTAATCTTAAAAACGTTCAATGTGCCGTAAAATTCTCAAACGGAGAGATTCCATCTTTCCAGCCAATCCATAGATTCCTGACCGCGAGCTAATCTTAAAAACGTTCAATGTGCCGTAAAATTCTCAAACGGAGAGATTCCATCTTTCCAGCCAATTCATAGATTCCTGACCGCGAGCTAATCTTAAAAACGTTCAATGTGCCGTAAAATTCTCAAACGGAGAGATTCCATCTTTCCAGCCAATTCATAGATTCCTGACCGCGAGCTAATCTTAAAAACGTTCAATGTGCCGTAAAATTCTCAAACGGAGAGATTCCATCTTTCCAGCCAATTCATAGATTCCTGACCGCGAGCTAATCTTAAAAACGTTCAATGTGCCGTAAAATTCTCAAACGGAGAGATTCCATCTTTCCAGCCAATTCATAGATTCCTCCTCGCGAGCTAATCTTAAAAACGTTCAGTGTGCCGTAAAAATCTCAAACGGAGAGATTCCATCTTTTCAGCCAATTCATAGATTCCTGACCGCGAGCTAATCTTAAAAACGTTCAATGTGCCGTAAAATTCTCAAACGGAGAGATTCCATCTTCCAGCCAATTCATAGATTCCTGACCGCGAGCTAATCTTAAAAACGTTCAATGTGCCGTAATATTCTCAAACGGAGAGATTCCATCTTTCCAGCCAATTCATAGATTCCTGACCGCGAGCTAATCTTAAAAACGTTCAATGTGCCGTAAAATTTTCAAACGGAGAGATTCCATCTTTCCAGCCAATTCATAGATTCCTGACCGCGAGCTAATCTTAAAAACGTTCAATGTGCCGTAAAATTCTCAAACGGAGAGATTCCATCTTTCCAGCCAAATCATAGATTCCTGACCGCGAGCTAATCTTAAAAACGTTCAATGTGCCGTAAAATTCTCAAACGGAGAGATTCCATCTTTCCAGCCAATTCATAGATTCCTGACCGCGAGCTAATCTTAAAACGTTCAATGTGCCGTCATATTCTCAAACGGAGAGATTCCATCTTTCCAGCCAATTCATAGATTCCTGACCGCGAGCTAATCTTAAAAACGTTCAATGTGCCGTAAAATTCTCAAACGGAGAGATTCCATCTTTCCAGCCAATTCATAGATTCCTGACCGCGAGCTAATCTTAAAAACGTTCAATGTGCCGTAAAATTCTCAAACGGAGAGATTCCATCTTTCCAGCCAATTCATAGATTCCTGACCGCGAGTTAATCTTAAAAACGTTCAATGTGCCGTAAAATTCTCAAACGGAGAGATTCCATCTTTCCAGCCAATTCATAGATTCCTCCTCGCGAGCTAATCTTAAAAACGTTCAGTGTGCCGTAAAAATCTCAAACGGAGAGATTCCATCTTTTCAGCCAATTCATAGATTCCTGACCGCGAGCTAATCTTAAAAACGTTCAATGTGCCGTAAAAGTCTCAAACGGAGAGATTCCATCTTTTCAGCCAATTCATAGATTCCTGACCGCGAGCTAATCTTAAAAACGTTCAATGTGCCGTAATATTCTCAAACGGAGAGATTCCATCTTTTCAGCCAATTCATTGATTCCTGACCGCGAGCTAATCTTAAAAACGTTCAATGTGCCGTAATATTCTCAAACGGAGAGATTCCATCTTTCCAGCCAATTCATAGATTCCTCCTCGCGAGCTAATCTTAAAAACGTTCAGTGTGCCGTAAAAGTCTCAAACGGAGAGATTCCATCTTTCCAGCCAATTCATAGATTCCTCCTCGCGAGCTATTCTTAAAAACGTTCAGTGTGCCGTAAAAGTCTCAAAACGGAGAGATTCCATCTTTCCAGCCAATTCATAGATTCCTGACCGCGAGCTAATCTTAAAAACGTTCAATGTGCCGTAAAATTCTCAAACGGAGAGATTCCATCTTTCCAGCCAATTCATAGATTCCTGACCGCGAGCTAATCTTAAAAACGTTCAATGTGCCGTAAAATTCTCAAACGGAGAGATTCCATCTTTCCAGCCAATTCATAGATTCCTGACCGCGAGCTAATCTTAAAAACGTTCAATGTGCCGTAAAATTCTCAAACGGAGAGATTCCATCTTTCCAGCCAATTCATAGATTTCTGACCGCGAGCTAATCTTAAAAACGTTCAATGTGCCGTAAAATTCTCAAACGGAGAGATTCCATCTTTCCAGCCAATTCATAGATTCCTCCTCGCGAGCTAATCTTAAAAACGTTCAGTGTGCCGTAAAAATCTCAAACGGAGAGATTCCATCTTTTCAGCCAATTCATAGATTCCTGACCGCGAGCTAATCTTAAAAACGTTCAATGTGCCGTAAAATTCTCAAACGGAGAGATTCCATCTTTCCAGCCAATTCATAGATTCCTCCTCGCGAGCTAATCTTAAAAACGTTCAGTGTGCCGTAAAAATCTCAAACGGAGAGATTCCATCTTTTCAGCCAATTCATAGATTCCTGACCACGAGCTAATCTTAAAAACGTTCAATGTGCCGTAAAATTCTCAAACGGAGAGATTCCATCTTTCCAGCCAATTCATAGATTCCTGACCGCGAGCTAATCTTAAAAACGTTCAATGTGCCGTAAAAGTCTCAAACGGAGAGATTCCATCTTTCCAGCCAATTCATAGATTCCTCCTCGCGAGCTAATCTTAAAAACGTTCAGTGTGCCGTAAAATTCTCAAACGGAGAGATTCCATCTTTCCAGCCAATTCATAGATTCCTGACCGCGAGCTAATCTTAAAAACGTTCAATGTGCCGTAAAATTCTCAAACGGAGAGATTCCATCTTTCCAGCCAATTCATAGATTCCTCCTCGCGAGCTAATCTTAAAAACGTTCAGTGTGCCGTAAAAATCTCAAACGGAGAGATTCCATCTTTTCAGCCAATTCATAGATTCCTGACCGCGAGCTAATCTTAAAAACGTTCAATGTGCCGTAAAATTCTCAAACGGAGAGATTCCATCTTTCCAGCCAATTCATAGATTCCTGACCGCGAGCTAATCTTAAAAACGTTCAATGTGCCGCAAAATTCTCAAACGGAGAGATTCCATCTTTGCAGCCAATTCATAGATTCCTCCTCGCGAGCTAATCTTAAAAACGTTCAGTGTGCCGTAAAAGTCTCAAACGGAGAGATTCCATCTTTCCAGCCAATTCATAGATTCCTCCTCGCGAGCTAATCTTAAAAACGTTCAGTGTGCCGTAAAAGTCTCAAACGGAGAGATTCCATCTTTCCAGCCAATTCATAGATTCCTGACCGCGAGCTAATCTTAAAAACGTTCAATGTGCCGTAAAATTCTCAAACGGAGAGATTCCATCTTTCCAGCCAATTCATAGATTCCTGACCGCGAGCTAATCTTAAAAACGTTCAATGTGCCGTAAAATTCTCAAACGGAGAGATTCCATCTTTGCAGCCAATTCATAGATTCCTGACCGCGAGCTAATCTTAAAAACGTTCAATGTGCCGTAAAATTCTCAAACGGAGAGATTCCATCTTTCCAGCCAAATCATAGATTCCTGACCGCGAGCTAATCTTAAAAACGTTCAATGTGCCGTAAAATTCTCAAACGGAGAGATTCCATCTTTCCAGCCAATTCATAGATTCCTGACCGCGAGCTAATCTTAAAAACGTTCAATGTGCCGTCATATTCTCAAACGGAGAGATTCCATCTTTCCAGCCAATTCATAGATTCCTGACCGCGAGCTAATCTTAAAAACGTTCAATGTGCCGTAAAATTCTCAAACGGAGAGATTCCATCTTTCCAGCCAATTCATAGATTCCTGACCGCGAGCTAATCTTAAAAACGTTCAATGTGCCGTAAAATTCTCAAACGGAGAGATTCCATCTTTCCAGCCAATTCATAGATTCCTGACCGCGAGCTAATCTTAAAAACGTTCAATGTGCCGTAAAATTCTCAAACGGAGAGATTCCATCTTTCCAGCCAATTCATAGATTCCTCCTCGCGAGCTAATCTTAAAAACGTTCAGTGTGCCGTAAAAATCTCAAACGGAGAGATTCCATCTTTTCAGCCAATTCATAGATTCCTGACCGCGAGCTAATCTTAAAAACGTTCAATGTGCCGTAAAAGTCTCAAACGGAGAGATTCCATCTTTTCAGCCAATTCATAGATTCCTGACCGCGAGCTAATCTTAAAAACGTTCAATGTGCCGTAATATTCTCAAACGGAGAGATTCCATCTTTTCAGCCAATTCATTGATTCCTGACCGCGAGCTAATCTTAAAAACGTTCAATGTGCCGTAATATTCTCAAACGGAGAGATTCCATCTTTCCAGCCAATTCATAGATTCCTCCTCGCGAGCTAATCTTAAAAACGTTCAGTGTGCCGTAAAAGTCTCAAACGGAGAGATTCCATCTTTCCAGCCAATTCATAGATTCCTCCTCGCGAGCTATTCTTAAAAACGTTCAGTGTGCCGTAAAAGTCTCAAACGGAGAGATTCCATCTTTCCAGCCAATTCATAGATTCCTGACCGCGAGCTAATCTTAAAAACGTTCAATGTGCCGTAAAATTCTCAAACGGAGAGATTCCATCTTTCCAGCCAATTCATAGATTCCTGACCGCGAGCTAATCTTAAAAACGTTCAATGTGCCGTAAAATTCTCAAACGGAGAGATTCCATCTTTCCAGCCAATTCATAGATTCCTGACCGCGAGCTAATCTTAAAAACGTTCAATGTGCCGTAAAATTCTCAAACGGAGAGATTCCATCTTTCCAGCCAATTCATAGATTTCTGACCGCGAGCTAATCTTAAAAACGTTCAATGTGCCGTAAAATTCTCAAACGGAGAGATTCCATCTTTCCAGCCAATTCATAGATTCCTCCTCGCGAGCTAATCTTAAAAACGTTCAGTGTGCCGTAAAAATCTCAAACGGAGAGATTCCATCTTTTCAGCCAATTCATAGATTCCTGACCGCGAGCTAATCTTAAAAACGTTCAATGTGCCGTAAAATTCTCAAACGGAGAGATTCCATCTTTCCAGCCAATTCATAGATTCCTCCTCGCGAGCTAATCTTAAAAACGTTCAGTGTGCCGTAAAAATCTCAAACGGAGAGATTCCATCTTTTCAGCCAATTCATAGATTCCTGACCACGAGCTAATCTTAAAAACGTTCAATGTGCCGTAAAATTCTCAAACGGAGAGATTCCATCTTTCCAGCCAATTCATAGATTCCTGACAGCGAGCTAATCTTAAAAACGTTCAATGTGCCGTAAAAGTCTCAAACGGAGAGATTCCATCTTTCCAGCCAATTCATAGATTCCTCCTCGCGAGCTAATCTTAAAAACGTTCAGTGTGCCGTAAAATTCTCAAACGGAGAGATTCCATCTTTCCAGCCAATTCATAGATTCCTGACCGCGAGCTAATCTTAAAAACGTTCAATGTGCCGTAAAATTCTCAAACGGAGAGATTCCATCTTTCCAGCCAATTCATAGATTCCTCCTCGCGAGCTAATCTTAAAAACGTTCAGTGTGCCGTAAAAATCTCAAACGGAGAGATTCCATCTTTTCAGCCAATTCATAGATTCCTGACCGCGAGCTAATCTTAAAAACGTTCAATGTGCCGTAAAATTCTCAAACGGAGAGATTCCATCTTTCCAGCCAATTCATAGATTCCTGACCGCGAGCTAATCTTAAAAACGTTCAATGTGCCGTAAAATTCTCAAACGGAGAGATTCCATCTTTCCAGCCAATTCATAGATTCCTGACCGCGAGCTAATCTTAAAAACGTTCAATGTGCCGTAAAATTCTCAAACGGAGAGATTCCATCTTTCCAGCCAATTCATAGATTCCTGACCGCGAGCTAATCTTAAAAACGTTCAATGTGCCGTAAAATTCTCAAACGGAGAGATTCCATCTTTCCAGCCAATTCATAGATTCCTCCTCGCGAGCTAATCTTAAAAACGTTCAGTGTGCCGTAAAAATCTCAAACGGAGAGATTCCATCTTTTCAGCCAATTCATAGATTCCTGACCGCGAGCTAATCTTAAAAACGTTCAATGTGCCGTAAAATTCTCAAACGGAGAGATTCCATCTTTCCAGCCAATTCATAGATTCCTGACCGCGAGCTAATCTTAAAAACGTTCAATGTGCCGTAATATTCTCAAACGGAGAGATTCCATCTTTCCAGCCAATTCATAGATTCCTGACCGCGAGCTAATCTTAAAAACGTTCAATGTGCCGTAAAATTCTCAAACGGAGAGATTCCATCTTTCCAGCCAATTCATAGATTCCTCCTCGCGAGCTAATCTTAAAAACGTTCAGTGTGCCGTAAAAATCTCAAACGGAGAGATTCCATCTTTTCAGCCAATTCATAGATTCCTGACCGCGAGCTAATCTTAAAAACGTTCAATGTGCCGTAAAATTCTCAAACGGAGAGATTCCATCTTTCCAGCCAATTCATAGATTCCTGACCGCGAGCTAATCTTAAAAACGTTCAATGTGCCGTAATATTCTCAAACGGAGAGATTCCATCTTTCCAGCCAATTCATAGATTCCTGACCGCGAGCTAATCTTAAAAACGTTCAATGTGCCGTAAAATTTTCAAACGGAGAGATTCCATCTTTCCAGCCAATTCATAGATTCCTGACCGCGAGCTAATCTTAAAAACGTTCAATGTGCCGTAAAATTCTCAAACGGAGAGATTCCATCTTTCCAGCCAATTCATAGATTCCTGACCGCGAGCTAATCTTAAAAACGTTCAATGTGCCGTCATATTCTCAAACGGAGAGATTCCATCTTTCCAGCCAATTCATAGATTCCTGACCGCGAGCTAATCTTAAAAACGTTCAATGTGCCGTAAAATTCTCAAACGGAGAGATTCCATCTTTCCAGCCAATTCATAGATTCCTGACCGCGAGCTAATCTTAAAAACGTTCAATGTGCCGTAAAATTCTCAAACGGAGAGATTCCATCTTTCCAGCCAATTCATAGATTCCTGACCGCGAGCTAATCTTAAAAACGTTCAATGTGCCGTAAAATTCTCAAACGGAGAGATTCCATCTTTCCAGCCAATTCATAGATTCCTCCTCGCGAGCTAATCTTAAAAACGTTCAGTGTGCCGTAAAAATCTCAAACGGAGAGATTCCATCTTTTCAGCCAATTCATAGATTCCTGACCGCGAGCTAATCTTAAAAACGTTCAATGTGCCGTAAAATTCTCAAACGGAGAGATTCCATCTTTCCAGCCAATTCATAGATTCCTGACCGCGAGCTAATCTTAAAAACGTTCAATGTGCCGTAAAATTCTCAAACGGAGAGATTCCATCTTTCCAGCCAATTCATAGATTCCTCCTCGCGAGCTAATCTTAAAAACGTTCAGTGTGCCGTAAAAGTCTCAAACGGAGAGATTCCATCTTTCCAGCCAATTCATAGATTCCTCCTCGCGAGCTAATCTTAAAAACGTTCAGTGTGCCGTAAAAGTCTCAAACGGAGAGATTCCATCTTTTCAGCCAATTCATAGATTCCTGACCGCGAGCTAATCTTAAAAACGTTCAATGTGCCGTAAAATTCTCAAACGGAGAGATTCCATCTTTCCAGCCAATTCATAGATTCCTGACCGCGAGCTAATCTTAAAAACGTTCAATGTGCCGTAAAATTCTCAAACGGAGAGATTCCATCTTTCCAGCCAATTCATAGATTCCTCCTCCCGAGCTAATCTTAAAAACGTTCACAGTGTGCCGTAAAAGTCTCAAACGGAGAGATTCCATCTTTTCAGCCAATTCATAGATTCCTGACCGCGAGCTAATCTTAAAAACATTCAATGTGCCGTAAAATTCTCAAACGGAGAGATTCCATCTTTCCAGCCAATTCATAGATTCCTGACCGCGAGCTAATCTTAAAAACGTTCAATGTGCCGTAAAATTCTCAAACGGAGAGATTCCATCTTTCCAGCCAATTCATAGATTCCTCCTCGCGAGCTAATCTTAAAAACGTTCAGTGTGCCGTAAAAGTCTCAAACGGAGAGATTCCATCTTTCCAGCCAATTCATAGATTCCTGACCGCGAGCTAATCTTAAAAACGTTCAATGTGCCGTAAAATTCTCAAACGGAGAGATTCCATCTTTCCAGCCAATTCATAGATTCCCGACCGCGAGCTAATCTTAAAAACGTTCAATGTGCCGTAAAAGTCTCAAACGGAGAGATTCCATCTTTCCAGCCAATTCATAGATTCCTCCTCGCGAGCTAATCTTAAAAACGTTCAGTGTGCCGTAAAAGTCTCAAACGGAGAGATTCCATCTTTTCAGCCAATTCATAGATTCCTGACCGCGAGCTAATCTTAAAAACATTCAATGTGCCGTAAAATTCTCAAACGGAGAGATTCCATCTTTCCAGCCAATTCATAGATTCCTGACCGCGAGCTAATCTTAAAAACGTTCAATGTGCCGTAAAATTCTCAAACGGAGAGATTCCATCTTTCCAGCCAATTCATAGATTCCTCCTCGCGAGCTAATCTTAAAAACGTTCAGTGTGCCGTAAAAGTCTCAAACGGAGAGATTCCATCTTTCCAGCCAATTCATAGATTCCTGACCGCGAGCTAATCTTAAAAACGTTCAATGTGCCGTAAAATTCTCAAACGGAGAGATTCCATCTTTCCAGCCAATTCATAGATTCCCGACCGCGAGCTAATCTTAAAAACGTTCAATGTGCCGTAAAAGTCTCAAACGGAGAGATTCCATCTTTCCAGCCAATTCATAGATTCCTCCTCGCGAGCTAATCTTAAAAACGTTCAGTGTGCCGTAAAAGTCTCAAACGGAGAGATTCCATCTTTTCAGCCAATTCATAGATTCCTGACCGCGAGCTAATCTTAAAAACGTTCAATGTGCCGTAATATTCTCAAACGGAGAGATTCCATCTTTCCAGCCAATTCATAGATTCCTGACCGCGAGCTAATCTTAAAAACGTTCAATGTGCCGTAAAATTCTCAAACGGAGAGATTCCATCTTTCCAGCCAATTCATAGATTCCTGAACGCGAGCTAATCTTAAAAACGTTCAATGTGCCGTAAAATTCTCAAACGGAGAGATTGCATCTTTCCAGCCAATTCATAGATTCCTGACCGCGAGCTAATCTTAAAAACGTTCAATGTGCCGTAAAATTCTCAAACGGAGAGATTCCATCTTTCCAGCCAATTCATAGATTCCTGACCGCGAGCTAATCTTAAAAACGTTCAATGTGCCGTAAAAGTCTCAAACGGAAGATTCCATCTTTCCAGCCAATTCATAGATTCCTGACCGCGAGCTAATCTTAAAAACGTTCAATGTGCCGTAATACTCTCAAACGGAGCGATTCCATCTTTCCAGCCAATTCATAGATTCCTCCTCGCGAGCTAATCTTAAAAACGTTCAGTGTGCCGTAAAAGTCTCAAACGGAGAGATTCCATCTTTTCAGCCAATTCATAGATTCCTGACCGCGAGCTAATCTTAAAAACGTTCAATGTGCCGTAATATTCTCAAACGGAGAGATTCCATCTTTCCAGCCAATTCATAGATTCCCGACCGCGAGCTAATCTTAAAAACGTTCAATGTGCCGTAAAAGTCTCAAACGGAGAGATTCCATCTTTCCAGCCAATTCATAGATTCCTCCTCGCGAGCTAATCTTAAAAACGTTCAGTGTGCCGTAAAAGTCTCAAACGGAGAGATTCCATCTTTTCAGCCAATTCATAGATTCCTGACCGCGAGCTAATCTTAAAAACGTTCAATGTGCCGTAATATTCTCAAACGGAGAGATTCCATCTTTCCAGCCAATTCATAGATTCCTGACCGCGAGCTAATCTTAAAAACGTTCAATGTGCCGTAAAATTCTCAAACGGAGAGATTCCATCTTTCCAGCCAATTCATAGATTCCTCCTCGCGAGCTAATCTTAAAAACGTTCAGTGTGCCGTAAAAGTCTCAAACGGAGAGATTCCATCTTTCCAGCCAATTCATAGATTCCTCCTCGCGAGCTAATCTTAAAAACGTTCAGTGTGCCGTAAAAGTCTCAAACGGAGATATTCCATCTTTTCAGCCAATTCATAGATTCCTGACCGCGAGCTAATCTTAAAAACGTTCAATGTGCCGTAAAATTCTCAAACGGAGAGATTCCATCTTTCCAGCCAATTCATAGATTCCTGACCGCGAGCTAATCTTAAAAACGTTCAATGTGCCGTAAAATTCTCAAACGGAGAGATTCCATCTTTCCAGCCAATTCATAGATTCCTGACCGCGAGCTAATCTTAAAAACGTTCAATGTGCCGTAAAATTCTCAAACGGAGAGATTCCATCTTTCCAGCCAAATCATAGATTCCTGACCGCGAGCTAATCTTAAAAACGTTCAATGTGCCGTAAAATTCTCAAACGGAGAGATTCCATCTTTCCAGCCAATTCATAGATTCCTGACCGCGAGCTAATCTTAAAAACGTTCAATGTGCCGTAAAATTCTCAAACGGAGAGATTCCATCTTTCCAGCCAATTCATAGATTCCTCCTCGCGAGCTAATCTTAAAAACGTTCAGTGTGCCGTAAAAATCTCAAACGGAGAGATTCCATCTTTTCAGCCAATTCATAGATTCCTGACCGCGAGCTAATCTTAAAAACGTTCAATGTGCCGTAAAATTCTCAAACGGAGAGATTCCATCTTTCCAGCCAATTCATAGATTCCTGACCGCGAGCTAATCTTAAAAACGTTCAATGTGCCGTAAAATTCTCAAACGGAGAGATTCCATCTTTCCAGCCAATTCATAGATTCCTCCTCGCGAGCTAATCTTAAAAACGTTCAGTGTGCCGTAAAAATCTCAAACGGAGAGATTCCATCTTTTCAGCCAATTCATAGATTCCTGACCGCGAGCTAATCTTAAAAACGTTCAATGTGCTGTAAAATTCTCAAACGGAGAGATTCCATCTTTCCAGCCAATTCATAGATTCCTGACCGCGAGCTAATCTTAAAAACGTTCAATGTGCCGTAAAATTCTCAAAAGGAGAGATTCCATCTTTCCAGCCAATTCATAGATTCCTGACCGCGAGCTAATCTTAAAAACGTTCAATGTGCCGTAAAATTCTCAAACGGAGAGATTCCATCTTTCCAGCCAATTCATAGATTCCTCCTCGCGAGCTAATCTTAAAAACGTTCAGTGTGCCGTAAAAATCTCAAACGGAGAGATTCCATCTTTTCAGCCAATTCATAGATTCCTGACCGCGAGCTAATCTTAAAAACGTTCAATGTGCCGTAAAATTCTCAAACGGAGAGATTCCATCTTTCCAGCCAATTCATAGATTCCTGACCGCGAGCTAATCTTAAAAACGTTCAATGTGCCGTAAAATTCTCAAACGGAGAGATTCCATCTTTCCAGCCAATTCATAGATTCCTCCTCGCGAGCTAATCTTAAAAACGTTCAGTGTGCCGTAAAAATCTCAAACGGAGAGATTCCATCTTTTCAGCCAATTCATAGATTCCTGACCGCGAGCTAATCTTAAAAACGTTCAATGTGCTGTAAAATTCTCAAACGGAGAGATTCCATCTTTCCAGCCAATTCATAGATTCCTGACCGCGAGCTAATCTTAAAAACGTTCAATGTGCCGTAAAATTCTCAAACGGAGAGATTCCATCTTTCCAGCCAATTCATAGATTCCTGACCGCGAGCTAATCTTAAAAACGTTCAATGTGCCGTAAAATTCTCAAACGGAGAGATTCCATCTTTCCAGCCAATTCATAGATTCCTCCTCGCGAGCTAATCTTAAAAACGTTCAGTGTCCCGTAAAAGTCACAAACGGAGAGATTCCATCTTTTCAGCCAATTCATAGATTCCTGACCGCGAGCTAATCTTAAAAACGTTCAATGTGCCGTAAAATTCTCAAACGGAGAGATTCCATCTTTCCAGCCAATTCATAGATTCCTGACCGCGAGCTAATCTTAAAAACGTTCAATGTGCCGTAAAATTCTCAAACGGAGAGATTCCATCTTTCCAGCCAATTCATAGATTCCTCCTCGCGAGCTAATCTTAAAAACGTTCAGTGTGCCGTAAAAGTCTCAAACGGAGAGATTCCATCTTTCCAGCCAATTCATAGATTCCTGACCGCGAGCTAATCTCAAAAACGTTCAATGTGCCGTAAAATTCTCAAACGGAGAGATTCCATCTTTCCAGCCAATTCATAGATTCCTGACCGCGAGCTAATCTTAAAAACGTTCAATGTGCCGTAAAATTCTCAAACGGAGAGATTTCATCTTTCCAGCCAATTCATAGATTCCTCCTCGCGAGCTAATCTTTAAAACGTTCAATGTGCCGTAAAAGTCTCAAACGGAGAGATTCCATCTTTCCAGCCAATTCATAGATTCCTGACCGCGAGCTAATCTTAAAAACGTTCAATGTGCCGTAAAATTCTCAAACGGAGAGATTCCATCTTTCCAGCCAATTCATAGATTCCTCCTCGCGAGCTAATCTTAAAAACGTTCAGTGTGCCGTAAAAGTCTCAAACGGAGAGATTCCATCTTTCCAGCCAATTCATAGATTCCTCCTCGCGAGCTAATCTTAAAAACGTTCAGTGTGCCGTAAAAGTCTCAAACGGAGAGATTCCATCTTTTCAGCCAATTCATAGATTCCTGACCGCGAGCTAATCTTAAAAACGTTCAATGTGCCGTAAAATTCTCAAACGGAGAGATTCCATCTTTCCAGCCAATTCATAGATTCCTCCTCGCGAGCTAATCTTAAAAACGTTCAGTGTGCCGTAAAAATCTCAAACGGAGAGATTCCATCTTTTCAGCCAATTCATAGATTCCTGACCGCGAGCTAATCTTAAAAACGTTCAATGTGCCGTAAAATTCTCAAACGGAGCGATTCCATCTTTCCAGCCAATTCATAGATTCCTGACCGCGAGCTAATCTTAAAAACGTTCAATGTGCCGTAAAATTCTCAAACGGAGAGATTCCATCTTTCCAGCCAATTCATAGATTCCTCCTCGCGAGCTAATCTTAAAAACGTTCAGTGTGCCGTAAAAGTCTCAAACGGAGAGATTCCATCTTTCCAGCCAATTCATAGATTCCTCCTCGCGAGCTAATCTTAAAAACGTTCAGTGTGCCGTAAAAGTCTCAAACGGAGATATTCCATCTTTTCAGCCAATTCATAGATTCCTGACCGCGAGCTAATCTTAAAAACGTTCAATGTGCCGTAAAATTCTCAAACGGAGAGATTCCATCTTTCCAGCCAATTCATAGATTCCTGACCGCGAGCTAATCTTAAAAACGTTCAATGTGCCGTAAAAGTCTCAAACGGAGAGATTCCATCTTTCCAGCCAATTCATAGATTCCTCCTCGCGAGCTAATCTTAAAAACGTTCAGTGTGCCGTAAAAGTCTCAAACGGAGAGATTCCATCTTTCCAGCCAATTCATAGATTCCTCCTCGCGAGCTAATCTTAAAAACGTTCAGTGTGCCGTAAAAGTCTCAAACGGAGAGATTCCATCTTTCCAGCCAATTCATAGATTCCTCCTCGCGAGCTAATCTTAAAAACGTTCAGTGTGCCGTAAAAGTCTCAAACGGAGATATTCCATCTTTTCAGCCAATTCATAGATTCCTGACCGCGAGCTAATCTTAAAAACGTTCAATGTGCCGTAAAATTCTCAAAAGGAGAGATTCCATCTTTCCAGCCAATTCATAGATTCCTGACCGCGAGCTAATCTTAAAAACGTTCAATGTGCCGTAAAAGTCTCAAACGGAGAGATTCCATCTTTCCAGCCAATTCATAGATTCCTCCTCGCGAGCTAATCTTAAAAACGTTCAGTGTGCCGTAAAAGTCTCAAACGGAGAGATTCCATCTTTTCAGCCAATTCATAGATTCCTGACCGCGAGCTAATCTTAAAAACGTTCAATGTGCCGTAATATTCTCAAACGGAGAGATTCCATCTTTCCAGCCAATTCATAGATTCCTGACCGCGAGCTAATCTTAAAAACGTTCAATGTGCCGTAAAATTCTCAAACGGAGAGATTCCATCTTTCCAGTCAATTCATAGATTCCTGACCGCGAGCTAATCTTAAAAACGTTCAATGTGCCGTAAAATTCTCAAACGGAGAGATTCCATCTTTCCGGCCAATTCATAGATTCCTGACCGCGAGCTAATCTTAAAAACGTTCAATGTGCCGTAAAATTCTCAAACGGAGAGATTCCATCTTTCCAGCCAATTCATAGATTCGTCCTCGCGAGCTAATCTTAAAAACGTTCAGTGTGCCGTAAAAGTCTCAAACGGAGAGATTCCATCTTTCCAGCCAATTCATAGATTCCTGACCGCGAGCTAATCTTAAAAACGTTCAATGTGCCGTAAAAGTCTCAAACGGAGAGATTCCATCTTTCCAGCCAATTCATAGATTCCTGACCGCGAGCTAATCTTAAAAACGTTCAATGTGCCGTAAAAGTCTCAAACGGAGAGATTCCATCTTTCCAGCCAATTCATAGATACCTGACCGCGAGCTAATCTTAAAAACGTTCAATGTGCCGTAAAATTCTCAAACGGAGAGATTCCATCTTTCCAGCCAATTCATAGATTCCTGCTCGCGAGATAATCTTAAAAACGTTCAATGTGCCGTAAAATTCTCAAACGGAGAGATTCCATCTTTCCAGCCAATTCATAGATTCCTGACCGCGAGCTAATCTTAAAAACGTTCAATGTGCCGTAAAATTCCTCATTCCTGATTCATCATTCCTCATTCCTGATTCATCATTCCTGATTCCTGATTGATCACTCCTCATTCCTGATTCATCATTCCTCATTCCTGATTCATCATTCCTGATTCATCATTCATCATTCCTGATTCATCATTCCTGATTCCTGATTCATCATTCCTGATTCCTGATTCATCATTCCTGATTCCTGATTCATCATTCCTGATTCCTGATTCATCATTCCTGATTCATCATTCCTGATTCATCATTCATCATTCCTGATTCATCATTCCTGAATCCTGATTCATCATTGCTGATTTCTGATTCATCATTCATCATTCCTGATTGATCATTCCTGATTCCTGATTCATCATTCCTGATTCCTGATTCATCATTCCTGATTCCTGATTCATCATTCCTGATTCCTGATTCACCATTCCTGATTCCTGATTGATCACTCCTCATTCCTGATTCATCATTCCTCATTCCTGATTCATCATTCCTGATTCATCATTCATCATTCCTGATTCATCATTCCTGATTCCTGATTCATCATTCCTGATTCCTGATTCATCATTCCTGATTCCTGATTCATCATTCCTGATTCATCATTCCTGATTCATCATTCCTGATTCCTGATTCATCATTCCTGATTCCTGATTGATCACTCCTCATTCCTGATTCATCATTCCTCATTCCTGATTCATCATTCCTGATTCATCATTCATCATTCCTGATTCATCATTCCTGATTCCTGATTCATCATTCCTGATTCCTGATTCATCATTCCTGATTCCTGATTCATCATTCCTGATTCCTGATTCATCATTCCTGATTCATCATTCCTGATTCATCATTCATCATTCCTGATTCATCATTCCTGAATCCTGATTCATCATTGCTGATTTCTGATTCATCATTCATCATTCCTGATTGATCATTCCTGATTCCTGATTGATCATTCCTGATTCCTGATTCATCATTCCTGATTCCTGATTCCTGATTCATCATTCCTGATTCCTGATTCACCATTCCTGATTCCTGATTGATCACTCCTCATTCCTGATTCATCATTCCTCATTCCTGATTCATCATTCCTGATTCATCATTCATCATTCCTGATTCATCATTCCTGATTCCTGATTCATCATTCCTGATTCCTGATTCATCATTCCTGATTCCTGATTCATCATTCCTGATTCATCATTCCTGATTCATCATTCCTGATTCATCATTCATCATTCCTGATTCATCATTCCTGAATCCTGATTCATCATTCCTGAATCCTGATTCATCATTCATCATTCCTGATTGATCATTCCTGATTCCTGATTCATCATTCCTGATTCCTGATTCATCATTCCTGATTCCTGATTCATCATTCCTGATTCCTGATTCACCATTCCTGATTCCTGATTCATCATTCCTCTTTCCTGATTCATCATTCCTGATTCCGGATACATCATTCATCATTCCTGATTCATCATTCCTGATTCCTGATTCATCATTCCTGATTCATCATTCCTGATTCCTGATTCATCATTCCTGATTCCTGATTCATCATTTATCATTCCTGATTCCTCATTCCTCATTCCTGATTCATCATTCCTGATTCCTGATTGATCATTCCTCATTCCTGAATCATCATTCCTGATTCCTGATTCATCATTCCTGATTCCTGATTAATCACTTCTGATTCCTGATTCCTGATTCATCATTCCTGATTCATCATTCCTGATTTATCATTCATCATTCCTGATTCATCATTCCTCATTCCTGATTCATCATTCCTGATTCCTGATTCATCATTCCTCATTCCTGATTCATCATTCATCATTCCTGATTGTGATTCCTGATTCGTCATTCCTGATTCATCATTCATCATTCCTGATTCATCATTCATCATTCCTGATTCATCATTCCTTATTCCTGATTCATCATTCCGGATTCCTGATTCATCATTCATCATTCCTGATTCACTCATTCCAGATTCCCTGATTCATGTTTGCTGATTCCTGATTCATCATTCATCATTCCTGATTCCTGATTTATCATTCCTGATTCATCATTCATCATTCCTGATTCATCATTCATCATTCCAGATTCCTGATTCATCATTCCTGATTCCTGATTCATCATTCCTGATTCCTGATTCCTGATTCATCATTCCTGATTCATCATTCCTGATTTATCATTCGTCATTCCTGATTCATCATTCCTTATTCCTGATTCATCATTCCTGATTCCTGATTCATCATTCATCATTCCTTATTCGTCATTCATCATTCTGATTCATCATTCCTGATTCATCATTCCTGATTTCTGATACATCATTCATCATTCCTGATTCATCATTCATCATTCCTGATTCATCATTCCCTGATTCCTGATTCATCATTCCTGATTCATCATTCCTGATTCCTGATTCATCATTCCTGATTCCTGATTCATCATTCATCATTCCTGATTCATCATTCCTCATTCCTGATTCATCATTCCTCATTCCTGATTCATCATTCCTCATTCCTGAATGATCATTCCTCATTCCTGAATCATCATTCCTGATTCCTGATTCATCATTCCTGATCCTGATTCCATCACTCCTGATTCCTGATTCCTGATTCATCATTCTGATTCATCATTCCTGATTCATCATTCATCATTCCTGATTCATCATTCCTGATTCCTGATTCATCATTCCTGATTCCTGATTCATCATTCATCATTCCTGATTCCTGATTCGTCATTCCTGATTCGTCATTTATCATTGCTGATTCATCATTCATCATTCCTGATTCTTTATTCTTTATCCCTGATTCATCATTCCGGATTCCTGATTCATCATTCATCATTCCTGATTCATCATTCCTGATTCCTGATTCATCATTCATCATTCCTGATTCATCATTCCTGATTCCTGATTCTTTATTCTTTATTCCTGATTCATCATTCCTGATTCCTGACTCATCATTCATCATTCGTGATTCATCATTCTTTATTCCTGATTCATCATTCCTGATACCTGATTCATCATTCATCATTCCTGATTCATCATTCCTGATTCCTGATTCATCATTCCTGATTCCTGATTCCTGATTCATTATTCCTGATTCATCATTCCTGATTCATCATTCATCATACCTGATTCATCATTCCTTATTCCTGATTCATCATTCCTGATTCCTGATTCATCATTCATCATTCCTGATTCGTCATTCATCATTCCTGATTCATCATTCCTGATTCATCATTCCTGATTCCTGATTCATCATTCCTGATTCCTGATTCCTGATTCCTGATTCCTGATTCCTGATTCCTGATTCCTGATTCCTGATTCCTGATTCATCATTCATCATTCCTGATTCATCAATCCTGATTCCTGATTCCTGATTCATCATTCCTGATTCATCATTCCTGATTCCTGATTCATCATTCCTGATATATCATTCATCATTCCTGATTCATCATTCCTGATTCATCATTCCTGATTCATCATTCCTGACTCCTGATTCATCATTCCTGATTCCTGATTCATCATTCATCATTCCTGATTCATCAATCCTAATTCCTGATTCATCATTCCTGATTCCTAAATGAACGTTCCTCATTCCTGATTGATCAACGCTCCTTCCTGATTCAACATTCCTGATTCCTGAATCATCATTCCTGATGAATGATGAATCAGGAATGATAAATGATGAATCAGAATGATGAATCAGGAATGATGAATACTGATTAATCACTCCTGATTTCTGATTCCTGATTCATCATTCCTGATTCCTGATTCATCATTCCTGATTCATCATTCCTGATTCCTGATTCATCATTCTGATTCCTGATTCATCATTCCTCATTCCTGATTCATCATTCCTCATTCCTGATTCATCATTCCTCATTCCTGAATGATCATTCCTCATTTCTGAATCATCATTCCTGATTCTGATTCATGCATTCCCTGATTCCTGATTAATCACTCCTGATTCCTGATTCCTGATTCATCATTCCTGATTCATCATTCCTGATTCATCATTCATCATTCCTGATTCATCATTCCTGATTCATCATTCCTGATTCCTGATTCCTGATTCATCATTCCTGATTCATCATTCCTGATTCATCATTCATCATTCCTGATTCATCATTCATCATTCCTGATTCATCATTCCTGATTCATCATTCCTGATTCCTGATTCATCATTCCGATTCCTGATTCATCATTCATCATTCCTTATACTGATTCCTGATTCGTCATTCCTGATTCATCATTCATCATTCCTGATTCATCATTCATCATTCCTGATTCATCATTCATCATTCCTGATTCATCATTCCTTATTCCTGATTCATCATTCCGGATTCCTGATTCATCATTCATCATTCCTGATTCATCATTCATCATTCCTGATTCATCATTCCTGATTCCTGATTCATCATTCCTGATTCCTGATTCCTGATTCCTGATTCATCATTCCTGATAACTGATTCCTGATTCATCATTCCTGATTCATCATTCCTGATTCATCATTCATCATTCCTGATTCATCATTCCTTATTCCTGATTCCTGATTCCTGATTCATCATTCATGATACCTGATTCCTGATTCATCATTCCTGATTCATCATTCCTGATTCATCATTCATCATTCCTGATTCATCATTCCTTATTCCTGATTCATCATTCCTGATTCCTGATTCAACATTCATCATTCCTGATTCATCATTCCTGATTCCTGATTCCTGATTCATCATTCCTGATTCCTGATTCATCATTCCTGAATCATCATTCCTGATTCATCATTCATCATTCCTGATTCATCATTCCCGATTCCTGATTCATCATTCATCATTCCTTATACTGATTCCTGATTCGTCATTCCTGATTCATCATTCATCATTCCTGATTCATCATTCATCATTCCTGATTCATCATTCATCATTCCTGATTCATCATTCCTTATTCCTGATTCCTGATTCCTGATTCATCATTCCTGATTCATCATTCCTGATTCATCATTCATCATTCCTGATTCATCATTCCTTATTCCTGATTCCTGATTCCTGATTCATCATTCATGATACCTGATTCCTGATTCATCATTCCTGATTCATCATTCCTGATTCATCATTCATCATTCCTGATTCATCATTCCTTATTCCTGATTCATCATTCCTGATTCCTGATTCAACATTCATCATTCCTGATTCATCATTCCTGATTCCTGATTCCTGATTCATCATTCCTGATTCCTGATTCATCATTCCTGAATCATCATTCCTGATTCATCATTCATCATTCCTGATTCATCATTCCTGATTCCTAATTCATCATTTCTGATTCATCATTCATCATTCCTGATTCATCATTCATCATTCCTGACTCATCATTCCTGATTCCTGATTCCTGATTCATCATTCCTGATTCCTGATTCATCATTCATGATTCCTGATTCATCATTCCTGATTCCTGATTCATCATTCCTGATTCCTGATTCATCATTCCTGATTCATGATTCACCATTCCTGATTCCTGATTCATCATTCCTCTTTCCTGATTCATCATTCCTGATTCCTGATACATCATTCATCACTCCTGATTCATCATTCCTGATTCCTGATTCATCATTCCTGATTCCTGATTCATGATACCTGATTCATCATTCCTGATTCATCATTCCTGATTCATCATTCCTGATTCATCATTCATCATTCCTGATTCATCATTCCTGATTCCTGATTCATCATTCCTGATTCCTGATTTATCATTCATCATTCCTGATTCATCATTCCTGAATCCTGATTCATCATTGCTGATTCCTGATTCATCATTCATCATTCCTGATTGATCATTCCTCATTCCTGATTCATCATTCCTGATTCCTGATTCATCATTCCTGATTCCTGATTCATCATTCCTGATTCCTGATTCCTGATTCATCATGCCTGATTCATCATTCCTGATTCATCATTCATCATTCCTGATTCATCATTCCTGATTCCTGATTCATCATTCATGATTACTGATTCATCATTCCTGATTCCTGATTCATCATTCCTGATTCCTGATTCATCATTCCTGATTCATGATTCACCATTCCTGATTGCTGATTCATCATTCCTCTTTCCTGATTCATCATTCCTGATTCCTGATACATCATTCATCATTCCTGATTCATCATTCCTGATTCCTGATTCATCATTCCTGATTCCTGATTCATGATACCTGATTCATCATTCCTGATTCATCATTCCTGATTCATCATTCCTGATTCATCATTCATCATTCCTGATTCATCATTCCTGATTCCTGATTCATCATTCCTGATTCCTGATTCATCATTCCTTATTCCTGATTCATCATTCATCATTCCTGATTCATCATTCCTGAATCCTGATTCATCATTGCTGATTCCTGATTCATCATTCATCATTCCTGATTGATCATTCCTCATTCCTGATTCATCATTCCTGATTCCTGATTCATCATTCCTGATTCCTGATTCATCATTCCTGATTCCTGATTCCTGATTCATCATGCCTGATTCATCATTCCTGATTCATCATTCATCATTCCTGATTCATCATTCCTGATTCCTGATTCATCATTCCTGATTCCTGATTCATCATTCCTGATTTCTGATTCATCATTCATCATTCCTGATTCATTATTCCTGATTCCTGATTCATCATTCCTGATTCCTGATTCCTGATTCATCATTCCTGATTCATCATTCATGATACCTGATTCCTGATTCATCATTCCTGATTCATCATTCCTGATTCATCATTCATCATTCCTGATTCATCATTCCTTATTCCTGATTCATCATTCCTGATTCCTGATTCAACATTCATCATTCCTGATACATCATTCTGATTCCTGATTCATCATTCATCATTCCTGAATCATCATTCATCATTCCTGATCGTCATTCATCATTCCTGATTCATCATTCCTGATTCCTGATTCCTGATTCCTGATTCATCCATTCCTGATTCCTGATTCCTGATTCATCATTCCTGATTCATCATTCCTGATTCATCATTCATCATTCCTGATTCATCATTCCAGATTCCTGATTCATCATTCCTGATTCATCATTCATCATTCCTGATTCATCATTCATCATTCCTGACTCATCATTCCTGATTCCTGATTCATGATTCATCATTCCTGATTCCTGATTCATCATTCATGATTCCTGATTCATCATTCCTGATTCCTGATTCATAATTCCTGATTCATCATTCCAGATTCCTGATTCATCATTCCTGATTCATCATTCATCATTCCTGATTCATCATTCATCATCCTGACTCATCATTCCTGATTCCTGATTCATGATTCATCATTCCTGATTCCTGATTCATCATTCATGATTCCTGATTCATCATTCCTGATTCCTGATTCATCATTCCTGATTCCTGATTCATCATTCCTGATTCATGATTCACCATTCCTGATTCCTGATTCATCATTCCTCTTTCCTGATTCATCATTCCTGATTCCTGATACATCATTCATCATTCCTGATTCATCATTCCTGATTCCTGATTCCTGATTCATCATTCCTGATTCATCATTCATCATTCCTGATTGATCATTCCTCATTCCTGATTCATCATTCCTCATTCCTGATTCATCATTCCTGATTCCTGATTGATCACTCCTCATTCCTGATTCATCATTCCTCATTCCTGATTCATCATTCCTGATTCATCATTCATCATTCCTGATTCATCATTCCTGATTCCTGATTCATCATTCCTGATTCCTGATTCATCATTCCTGATTCCTGATTCATCATTCCTGATTCATCATTCCTGATTCATCATTCATCATTCCTGATTCATCATTCCTGATTCCTGATTCATCATTCCTGATTCCTGATTCATCATTCCTGATTCCTGATTCATCATTCATCATTCCTGATTCATCATTCCTGAATCCTGATTCATCATTCCTGATTCCTGATTCATCATTCCTGATTCCTGATTCACCATTGCTGATTCCTGATTCATCATTCCTCTTTCCTGATTCATCATTCCTGATTCCGGATACATCATTCATCATTCCTGATTCATCATTCCTGATTCCTGATTCATCATTCCTGATTCATCATTCATCATTCCTGATTGATCATTCCTCATTCCTGATTCATCATTCCTCATTCCTGATTCATCATTCCTGATTCCTGATTGATCACTCCTCATTCCTGATTCATCATTCCTCATTCCTGATTCATCATTCCTGATTCATCATTCATCATTCCTGATTCATCATTCCTGATTCCTGATTCATCATTCCTGATTCCTGATTCATCATTCCTGATTCCTGATTCATCATTCCTGATTCATCATTCCTGATTCATCATTCATCATTCCTGATTCATCATTCCTGATTCCTGATTCATCATTCCTGATTCCTGATTCATCATTCCTGATTCCTGATTCATCATTCCTGATTCATCATTCCTCATTCCTGATTCATCATTCCTGATTCCTGATTCATCATTTATCATTCCTGATTCATCATTCCTCATTCCTGATTCATCATTCCTGATTCCTGATTGATCATTCCTCATTCCTGAATCATCATTCCTGATTCCTGATTCATCATTCCTGATTCCTGATTAATCACTTCTGATTCCTGATTCTTGATTCATCATTCCTGATTCATCATTCCTGATTCATCATTCATCATTCCTGATTCATCATTCATCATTCCTGATTCATCATTCCTGATTCCTGATTCATCATTCCTGATTCCTGATTCATCATTCATCATTCCTGATACTGATTCCTGATTCGTCATTCCTGATTCATCATTCGTCATTCCTGATTCATCATTCATCATTCCTAATTCATCATTCCTTATTCCTGATTCATCATTCCGGATTCCTGATTCATCATTCATCATTCCTGATTCATCATTCCTGATTCCTGATTCATCATTGCTGATTCCTGATTCATCATTCATCATTCCTGATTCATCATTCCTGATTCCTGATTCATCATTGCTGATTCCTGATTCATCATTCATCATTCCTGATTCCTGATTTATCATTCCTGATTCATCATTCATCATTCCTGATTCATCATTCATCATTCCAGATTCCTGATTCATCATTCCTGATTCCTGATTCCTGATTCATCATTACTGATTCCTGATTCATCATTCATGATACCTGATTCCTGATTCATCATTCCTGATTCATCATTCCTCATTCATCATTCATCATTCCTGATTCATCATTCCTTATTCCTGATTCATCATTCCTGATTCCTGATTCAACATTCATCATTCCTGATTCATCATTCCTGATTCCTGATTCATCATTCATCATTCCTGAATCATCATTCATCATTCCTGATTCGTCATTCATCATTCCTGATTCATCATTCCTGATTCCTGATTCCTGATTCCTGATTCCTGATTCATCATTCCTGATTCCTGATTCATCATTCATCATTCCTGATTCATCATTCCTGATTCCTGATTCATCATTCCTGATTCCTGATTCATCATTCCTTATTCCTGATTCATCATTCATCATTCCTGATTCATCATTCCTGAATCCTGATTCATCATTGCTGATTCCTGATTCATCATTCATCATTCTGATTGATCATTCCTGATTCCTGATTCATCATTCCTGATTCCTGATTCATCATTCCTGATTCCTGATTCATCATTCCTGATTCCTGATTCCTGATTCATCATGCCTGATTCATCATTCCTGATTCATCATTCATCATTCCTGATTCATCATTCCTGATTCCTGATTCATCATTCCTGATTCCTGATTCATCATTCCTGATTTCTGATTCATCATTCATCATTCCTGATTCATTATTCCTGATTCCTGATTCATCATTCCTGATTCCTGATTCCTGATTCCTGATTCATCATTCCTGATTCCTGATTCCTGATTCCTGATTCATCATTCCTGATTCCTGATTCATCATTCATGATACCTGATTCCTGATTCATCATTCCTGATTCATCATTCTGATTCATCATTCATCATTCCTGATTCATCATTCCTTATTCTGATTCATCATTCCTGATTCCTGATTCAACATTCATCATTCCTGATTCATCATTCCTGATTCCTGATACATCATTCATCATTCCTGAATCATCATTCATCATTCCTGATTCGTCATTCATCATTCCTGATTCATCATTCCTGATTCCTGATTCCTGATTCCTGATTCCTGATTCATGATTCATCATTCATCATTCCTGATTCATCATTCCTGAATCCTGATTCATCATTGCTGATTCCTGATTCATCATTCATCATTCCTGATTCATCATTCATCATTCCTGATTCATCATTCCTGATTCCTGATTCATCATTTCTGATAAGGAATCAGAATCATTCCTGATTCCTGATTCATCATTCCTGAATCATCATTCCTGATTCATCATTCATCATTCCTGATTCATCATTCCTGATTCCTGATTCATCATTTCTGATTCATCATTCATCATTCCTGATTCATCATTCCTCATTCCTGACTCATCATTCCTGATTCCTGATTCCTGATTCATCATTCCTGATTCCTGATTCATCATTCATGATTCCTGATTCATCATTCCTGATTCCTGATTCATCATTCCTGATTCCTGATTCATCATTCCTGATTCATGATTCACCATTCCTGATTCCTGATTCATCATTCCTCTTTCCTGATTCATCATTCCTGATTCCTGATACATCATTCCTGATTCCTGATTCATCATTCCTGATTCCTGATTCATCATTCCTGATTCCTGATTCATGATACCTGATTCATCATTCCTGATTCATCATTCCTGATTCATCATTCCTGATTCATCATTCATCATTCCTGATTCATCATTCCTGATTCCTGATTCATCATTCCTGATTCCTGATTTATCATTCATCATTCCTGATTCATCATTCATCATTCCTGACTCATCATTCCTGATTCCTGATTCATGATTCATCATTCCTGATTCCTGATTCATCATTCATGATTCCTGATTCATCATTCCTGATTCCTGATTCATCATTCCTGATTCCTGATTCATCATTCCTGATTCATGATTCACCATTCCTGATTCCTGATTCATCATTCCTCTTTCCTGATTCATCATTCCTGATTCCTGATACATCATTCATCATTCCTGATTCATCATTCCTGATTCCTGATTCATCATTCCTGATTCATCATTCATCATTCCTGATTGATCATTCCTCATTCCTGATTCATCATTCCTCATTCCTGATTCATCATTCCTGATTCCTGATTGATCACTCCTCATTCCTGATTCATCATTCCTCATTCCTGATTCATCATTCCTGATTCATCATTCATCATTCCTGATTCATCATTCCTGATTCCTGATTCATCATTCCTGATTCCTGATTCATCATTCCTGATTTCTGATTCATCATTCCTGATTCATCATTCCTGATTCATCATTCATCATTCCTGATTCAGCATTCCTGATTCCTGATTCATCATTCCTGATTCCTGATTCATCATTCCTGATTCCTGATTCATCATTCATCATTCCTGATTCATCATTCCTGAATCCTGATTCATCATTCCTGATTCCTGATTCATCATTCCTGATTCCTGATTCACCATTGCTGATTCCTGATTCATCATTCCTCTTTCCTGATTCATCATTCCTGATTCCGGATACATCATTCATCATTCCTGATTCATCATTCCTGATTCCTGATTCATCATTCCTGATTCATCATTCCTCATTCCTGATTCATCATTCCTGATTCCTGATTCATCATTTATCATTCCTGATTCATCATTCCTCATTCCTGATTCATCATTCCTGATTCCTGATTGATCATTCCTCATTCCTGAATCATCATTCCTGATTCCTGATTCATCATTTCTGATTCCTGATTAATCACTTCTGATTCCTGATTCTTGATTCATCATTCCTGATTCATCATTCCTGATTCATCATTCATCATTCCTGATTCATCATTCATCATTCCTGATTCATCATTCCTGATTCCTGATTCATCATTCATCATTCCTGATACTGATTCCTGATTCGTCATTCCTGATTCATCATTCGTCATTCCTGATTCATCATTCATCATTCCTAATTCATCATTCCTTATTCCTGATTCATCATTCCGGATTCCTGATTCATCATTCATCATTCCTGATTCATCATTCCTGATTCCTGATTCATCATTGCTGATTCCTGATTCATCATTCATCATTCCTGATTCCTGATTTATCATTCCTGATTCATCATTCATCATTCCTGATTCATCATTCATCATTCCAGATTCCTGATTCATCATTCCTGATTCCTGATTCCTGATTCATCATTCCTGATTCCTGATTCATCATTCATGATACCTGATTCCTGATTCATCATTCCTGATTCATCATTCCTCATTCATCATTCATCATTCCTGATTCATCATTCCTTATTCCTGATTCATCATTCCTGATTCCTGATTCAACATTCATCATTCCTGATTCATCATTCCTGATTCCTGATTCATCATTCATCATTCCTGAATCATCATTCATCATTCCTGATTCGTCATTCATCATTCCTGATTCATCATTCCTGATTCCTGATTCCTGATTCCTGATTCCTGATTCCTGATTCATCATTCCTGATTCCTGATTCATCATTCATCATTCCTGATTCATCATTCCTGATTCCTGATTCATCATTCCTGATTCCTGATTCATCATTCCTTATTCCTGATTCATCATTCATCATTCCTGATTCATCATTCCTGAATCCTGATTCATCATTGCTGATTCCTGATTCATCATTCATCATTCCTGATTGATCATTCCTCATTCCTGATTGATCATTCCTGATTCCTGATTCATCATTCCTGATTCCTGATTCATCATTCCTGATTCCTGATTCCTGATTCATCATGCCTGATTCATCATTCCTGATTCATCATTCATCATTCCTGATTCATCATTCCTGATTCCTGATTCATCATTCCTGATTCCTGATTCATCATTCCTGATTTCTGATTCATCATTCATCATTCCTGATTCATTATTCCTGATTCCTGATTCATCATTCCTGATTCCTGATTCCTGATTCCTGATTCATCATTCCTGATTCCTGATTCCTGATTCCTGATTCATCATTCCTGATTCCTGATTCATCATTCATGATACCTGATTCCTGATTCATCATTCCTGATTAATCATTCCTGATTCATCATTCATCATTCCTGATTCATCATTCCTTGTTCCTGATTCATCATTCCTGATTCCTGATTCAACATTCATCATTCCTGATTCATCATTCCTGATTCCTGATTCATCATTCATCATTCCTGAATCATCATTCATCATTCCTGATTCGTCATTCACCATTCCTGATTCATCATTCCTGATTCCTGATTCCTGATTCCTGATTCCTGATTCATGATTCATCATTCCTGATTCCTGATTCATCATTCATGATTCCTGATTCATCATTCCTGATTCCTGATTCATCATTCCTGATTCATGATTCACCATTCCTGATTCCTGATTCATCATTCCTCTTTCCTGATTCATCATTCCTGATTCCTGATACATCATTCATCATTCCTGATTCATCATTCCTGATTCCTGATTCATCATTCCTGATTCCTGATTCATCATTCCTCATTCCTGATTCATCATTCCTTATTCCTGATTCATCATTCCTGATTCCTGATTCAACATTCATCATTCCTGATTCATCATTCCTGATTCCTGATTCCTGATTCATCATTCCTGATTCCTGATTCATCATTCCTGAATCATCATTCCTGATTCATCATTCATCATTCCTGATTCATCATTCCTGATTCCTGATTCATCATTTCTGATTCATCATTCATCATTCCTGATTCATCATTCATCATTCCTGACTCATCATTCCTGATTCCTGATTCCTGATTCATCATTCCTGATTCCTGATTCATCATTCATGATTCCTGATTCATCATTCCTGATTCCTGATTCATCATTCTTGATTCCTGATTCATCATTCCTGATTCATGATTCACCATTCCTGATTCCTGATTCATCATTCCTCTTTCCTGATTCATCATTCCTGATTCCTGATACATCATTCATCACTCCTGATTCATCATTCCCTGATTCCTGATTCATCATTCCTGATTCCTGATTCATGATACCTGATTCATCATTCCTGATTCATCATTCCTGATTCATCATTCCTGAATCATCATTCATCATTCCTGATTCATCATTCCTGATTCCTGATTCATCATTCCTGATTCCTGATTCATCATTCATCATTCCTGATTCATCATTCCTGAATCCTGATTCATCATTGCTGATTCCTGATTCATCATTCATCATTCCTGATTGATCATTCCTCATTCCTGATTCATCATTCCTGATTCCTGATTCATCATTCCTTATTCCTGATTCATCATTCCTGATTCCTGATTCCTGATTCATCATGCCTGATTCATCATTCCTGATTCATCATTCATCATTCCTGATTCATCATTCCTGATTCCTGATTCATCATTCATCATTCCTGATTCATCATTCCTTGTTCCTGATTCATCATTCCTGATTCCTGATTCAACATTCATCATTCCTGATTCATCATTCCTGATTCCTGATTCATCATTCATCATTCCTGAATCATCATTCATCATTCCTGATTCGTCATTCACCATTCCTGATTCATCATTCCTGATTCCTGATTCCTGATTCCTGATTCCTGATTCATGATTCATCATTCCTGATTCCTGATTCATCATTCATGATTCCTGATTCATCATTCCTGATTCCTGATTCATCATTCCTGATTCATGATTCACCATTCCTGATTCCTGATTCATCATTCCTCTTTCCTGATTCATCATTCCTGATTCCTGATACATCATTCATCATTCCTGATTCATCATTCCTGATTCCTGATTCATCATTCCTGATTCCTGATTCATCATTCCTCATTCCTGATTCATCATTCCTTATTCCTGATTCATCATTCCTGATTCCTGATTCAACATTCATCATTCCTGATTCATCATTCCTGATTCCTGATTCCTGATTCATCATTCCTGATTCCTGATTCATCATTCCTGAATCATCATTCCTGATTCATCATTCATCATTCCTGATTCATCATTCCTGATTCCTGATTCATCATTTCTGATTCATCATTCATCATTCCTGATTCATCATTCATCATTCCTGACTCATCATTCCTGATTCCTGATTCCTGATTCATCATTCCTGATTCCTGATTCATCATTCATGATTCCTGATTCATCATTCCTGATTCCTGATTCATCATTCCTGATTCCTGATTCATCATTCCTGATTCATGATTCACCATTCCTGATTCCTGATTCATCATTCCTCTTTCCTGATTCATCATTCCTGATTCCTGATACATCATTCATCACTCCTGATTCATCATTCCTGATTCCTGATTCATCATTCCTGATTCCTGATTCATGATACCTGATTCATCATTCCTGATTCATCATTCCTGATTCATCATTCCTGATTCATCATTCCTGATTCCTGATTCATCATTCCTGATTCCTGATTCATGATACCTGATTCCTGATTCCTGATTCATCATTCCTGATTCATCATTCCTGATTCATCATTCATCATTCCTGATTCATCATTCCAGATTCCTGATTCATCATTCCTGATTCATCATTCATCATTCCTGATTCATCATTCATCATTCCTGACTCATCATTCCTGATTCCTGATTCATGATTCATCATTGCTGATTCCTGATTCATCATTCATGATTCCTGATTCATCATTCCTGATTCCTGATTCATCATTCCTGATTCCTGATTCATCATTCCTGATTCATGATTCACCATTCCTGATTCCTGATTCATCATTCCTCTTTCCTGATTCATCATTCCTGATTCCTGATACATCATTCATCATTCCTGATTCATCATTCCTGATTCCTGATTCATCATTCCTGATTCCTGATTCATCATTCCTGATTGATCATTCCTGATTCCTGATTCATCATTCCTGATTCCTAATTCATCATTCATCATTCCTGATTGATCATTCCTCATTCCTGATTCATCATTCCTCATTCCTGATTCATCATTCCTGATTCCTGATTGATCACTCCTCATTCCTGATTCATCATTCCTCATTCCTGATTCATCATTCCTGATTCATCATTCATCATTCCTGATTCATCATTCCTGATTCCTGATTCATCATTCCTGATTCCTGATTCATCATTCCTGATTCCTGATTCATCATTCCTGATTCATCATTCCTGATTCATCATTCATCATTCCTGATTCATCATTCCTGATTCCTGATTCATCATTCCTGATTCCTGATTCGTCATTCCTGATTCCTGATTCATCATTCATCATTCCTGATTCATCATTCCTGAATCCTGATTCATCATTCCTGATTCCTGATTCATCATTCCTGATTCCTGATTCACCATTCCTGATTCCTGATTCATCATTCCTCTTTCCTGATTCATCATTCCTGATTCCGGATACATCATTCATCATTCCTGATTCATCATTCCTGATTCCTGATTCATCATTCCTGATTCATCATTCCTCATTCCTGATTCATCATTCCTGATTCCTGATTCATCATTTATCATTCCTGATTCATCATTCCTCATTCCTGATTCATCATTCCTGATTCCTGATTGATCATTCCTCATTCCTGAATCATCATTCCTGATTCCTGATTCATCATTCCTGATTCCTGATTAATCACTTCTGATTCCTGATTCTTGATTCATCATTCCTGATTCATCATTCCTGATTCATCATTCATCATTCCTGATTCATCATTCCTGATTCCTGATTCATCATTCCTGATTCCTGATTCATCATTCATCATTCCTGATACTGATTCCTGATTCGTCATTCCTGATTCATCATTCGTCATTCCTGATTCATCATTCATCATTCCTAATTCATCATTCCTTATTCCTGATTCATCATTCCGGATTCCTGATTCATCATTCATCATTCCTGATTCATCATTCCTGATTCCTGATTCATCATTGCTGATTCCTGATTCATCATTCATCATTCCTGATTCCTGATTTATCATTCCTGATTCATCATTCATCATTCCTGATTCATCATTCATCATTCCAGATTCCTGATTCATCATTCCTGATTCCTGATTCCTGATTCATCATTCCTGATTCCTGATTCATCATTCATGATACCTGATTCCTGATTCATCATTCCTGATTCATCATTCCTCATTCATCATTCATCATTCCTGATTCATCATTCCTTATTCCTGATTCATCATTCCTGATTCCTGATTCAACATTCATCATTCCTGATTCATCATTCCTGATTCCTGATTCATCATTCATCATTCCTGAATCATCATTCATCATTCCTGATTCGTCATTCATCATTCCTGATTCATCATTCCTGATTCCTGATTCCTGATTCCTGATTCATCATTCCTGATTCCTGATTTATCATTCATCATTCCTGATTCATCATTCCTGATTCCTGATTCATCATTCCTGATTCCTGATTCATCATTCCTTATTCCTGATTCATCATTCATCATTCCTGATTCATCATTCCTGAATCCTGATTCATCATTGCTGATTCCTGATTCATCATTCATCATTCCTGATTGATCATTCCTCATTCCTGATTCATCATTCCTGATTCCTGATTCATCATTCCTGATTCCTGATTCATCATTCCTGATTCCTGATTCCTGATTCATCATGCCTGATTCATCATTCCTGATTCATCATTCATCATTCCTGATTCATCATTCCTGATTCCTGATTCATCATTCCTGATTCCTGATTCATCATTCCTGATTTCTGATTCATCATTCATCATTCCTGATTCATTATTCCTGATTCCTGATTCATCATTCCTGATTCCTGATTCCTGATTCCTGATTCATCATTCCTGATTCCTGATTCATCATTCATGATACCTGATTCCTGATTCATCATTCCTGATTCATCATTCCTGATTCATCATTCATCATTCCTGATTCATCATTCCTTATTCCTGATTCATCATTCCTGATTCCTGATTCAACATTCATCATTCCTGATTCATCATTCCTGATTCCTGATTCATCATTCATCATTCCTGAATCATCATTCATCATTCCTGATTCGTCATTCATCATTCCTGATTCATCATTCCTGATTCCTGATTCCTGATTCCTGATTCATCATTCCTGATTCCTGATTCCTGATTCATCATTCCTGATTCATCATTCCTGATTCATCATTCCTGATTCATCATTCATCATTCCTGATTCATCATTCCAGATTCCTGATTCATCATTCCTGATTCATCATTCATCATTCCTGATTCATCATTCATCATTCCTGACTCATCATTCCTGATTCCTGATTCATGATTCATCATTCCTGATTCCTGATTCATCATTCCTGATTGATCATTCCTGATTCATCATTCCTGATTCCTGATTCATCATTCCTGATTCCTGATTCATCATTCCTGATTCCTGATTCACCATTCCTGATTCCTGATTCATCATTCCTCTTTCCTGATTCATCATTCCTGATTCCGGATACATCATTCATCATTCCTGATTCATCATTCCTGATTCCTGATTCATCATTCCTGATTCATCATTCCTCATTCCTGATTCATCATTCCTGATTCCTGATTCATCATTTATCATTCCTGATTCATCATTCCTCATTCCTGATTCATCATTTATCATTCCTGATTCATCATTCCTCATTCCTGATTCATCATTCCTGATTCCTGATTGATCATTCCTCATTCCTGAATCATCATTCCTGATTCCTGATTCATCATTCCTGATTCCTGATTAATCACTTCTGATTCATCATTCATCATTCCTGATTCATCATTCATCATTCCTGATTCATCATTCCTGATTCCTGATTCATCATTCCTGATTCCTGATTCATCATTCATCATTCCTGATACTGATTCCTGATTCGTCATTCCTGATTCATCATTCGTCATTCCTGATTCATCATTCATCATTCCTGATTCATCATTCATCATTCCTGATTCATCATTCCGGATTCCTGATTCATCATTCATCATTCCTGATTCATCATTCCTGATTCCTGATTCATCATTCATCATTCCTGATTCCTGATTTATCATTCCTGATTCATCATTCATCATTCCTGATTCATCATTCATCATTCCAGATTCCTGATTCATCATTCCTGATTCCTGATTCCTGATTCCTGATTCATCATTCCTGATTCCTGATTCATCATTCATGATACCTGATTCCTGATTCATCATTCCTGATTCATCATTCCTCATTCATCATTCATCATTCCTGATTCATCATTCCTGATTCATCATTCCTGATTCCTGATTCATCATTCCTGATTCCTGATTCATCATTCCTGATTCATGATTCACCATTCCTGATTCCTGATTCATCATTCCTCTTTCCTGATTCATCATTCCTGATTCCTGATACATCATTCATCATTCCTGATTCATCATTCCTGATTCCTGATTCATCATTCCTGATTCCTGATTCATCATTCCTGATTCATCATTCCTGATTCCTGATTCATTATTCCTGATTCCTAATTCATCATTCATCATTCCTGATTGATCATTCCTCATTCCTGATTGATCATTCCTCATTCCTGATTCATCATTCCTGATTCCTGATTGATCACTCCTGATTCCTGATTCATCATTCCTCATTCCTGATTCATCATTCCTGATTCATCATTCATCATTCCTGATTCATCATTCCTGATTCCTGATTCATCATTCCTGATTCCTGATTCATCATTCCTGATTCCTGATTCATCATTCCTGATTCATCATTCCTGATTCATCATTCATCATTCCTGATTCATCATTCCTGATTCCTGATTCATCATTCCTGATTCCTGATTCGTCATTCCTGATTCCTGATTCATCATTCATCATTCCTGATTCATCATTCCTGAATCCTGATTCATCATTCCTGATTCCTGATTCATCATTCCTGATTCCTGATTCACCATTCCTGATTCCTGATTCATCATTCCTCTTTCCTGATTCATCATTCCTGATTCCGGATACATCATTCATCATTCCTGATTCATCATTCCTGATTCCTGATTCATCATTCCTGATTCATCATTCCTCATTCCTGATTCATCATTCCTGATTCCTGATTCATCATTTATCATTCCTGATTCATCATTCCTCATTCCTGATTCATCATTCCTGATTCCTGATTGATCATTCCTCATTCCTGAATCATCATTCCTGATTCCTGATTCATCATTCCTGATTCCTGATTAATCACTTCTGATTCCTGATTCTTGATTCATCATTCCTGATTCATCATTCCTGATTCATCATTCATCATTCCTGATTCATCATTCCTGATTCCTGATTCATCATTCCTGATTCCTGATTCATCATTCATCATTCCTGATACTGATTCCTGATTCGTCATTCCTGATTCATCATTCGTCATTCCTGATTCATCATTCATCATTCCTAATTCATCATTCCTTATTCCTGATTCATCATTCCGGATTCCTGATTCATCATTCATCATTCCTGATTCATCATTCCTGATTCCTGATTCATCATTGCTGATTCCTGATTCATCATTCATCATTCCTGATTCCTGATTTATCATTCCTGATTCATCATTCATCATTCCTGATTCATCATTCATCATTCCAGATTCCTGATTCATCATTCCTGATTCCTGATTCCTGATTCATCATTCCTGATTCCTGATTCATCATTCATGATACCTGATTCCTGATTCATCATTCCTGATTCATCATTCCTCATTCATCATTCATCATTCCTGATTCATCATTCCTTATTCCTGATTCATCATTCCTGATTCCTGATTCAACATTCATCATTCCTGATTCATCATTCCTGATTCCTGATTCATCATTCATCATTCCTGAATCATCATTCATCATTCCTGATTCGTCATTCATCATTCCTGATTCATCATTCCTGATTCCTGATTCCTGATTCCTGATTCATCATTCCTGATTCCTGATTTATCATTCATCATTCCTGATTCATCATTCCTGATTCCTGATTCATCATTCCTGATTCCTGATTCATCATTCCTTATTCCTGATTCATCATTCATCATTCCTGATTCATCATTCCTGAATCCTGATTCATCATTGCTGATTCCTGATTCATCATTCATCATTCCTGATTGATCATTCCTCATTCCTGATTCATCATTCCTGATTCCTGATTCATCATTCCTGATTCCTGATTCATCATTCCTGATTCCTGATTCCTGATTCATCATGCCTGATTCATCATTCCTGATTCATCATTCATCATTCCTGATTCATCATTCCTGATTCCTGATTCATCATTCCTGATTCCTGATTCATCATTCCTGATTTCTGATTCATCATTCATCATTCCTGATTCATTATTCCTGATTCCTGATTCATCATTCCTGATTCCTGATTCCTGATTCCTGATTCATCATTCCTGATTCCTGATTCATCATTCATGATACCTGATTCCTGATTCATCATTCCTGATTCATCATTCCTGATTCATCATTCATCATTCCTGATTCATCATTCCTTATTCCTGATTCATCATTCCTGATTCCTGATTCAACATTCATCATTCCTGATTCATCATTCCTGATTCCTGATTCATCATTCATCATTCCTGAATCATCATTCATCATTCCTGATTCGTCATTCATCATTCCTGATTCATCATTCCTGATTCCTGATTCCTGATTCCTGATTCATCATTCCTGATTCCTGATTCCTGATTCATCATTCCTGATTCATCATTCCTGATTCATCATTCCTGATTCATCATTCATCATTCCTGATTCATCATTCCAGATTCCTGATTCATCATTCCTGATTCATCATTCATCATTCCTGATTCATCATTCATCATTCCTGACTCATCATTCCTGATTCCTGATTCATGATTCATCATTCCTGATTCCTGATTCATCATTCCTGATTCATCATTCCTGATTCATCATTCATCATTCCTGATTCATCATTCCTGATTCCTGATTCAACATTCATCATTCCTGATTCATCATTCCTGATTCCTGATTCATCATTCATCATTCCTGAATCATCATTCATCATTCCTGATTCGTCATTCATCATTCCTGATTCATCATTCCTGATTCCTGATTCCTGATTCCTGATTCATCATTCCTGATTCCTGATTTATCATTCATCATTCCTGATTCATCATTCCTGATTCCTGATTCATCATTCCTGATTCCTGATTCATCATTCCTTATTCCTGATTCATCATTCATCATTCCTGATTCATCATTCCTGAATCCTGATTCATCATTGCTGATTCCTGATTCATCATTCATCATTCCTGATTGATCATTCCTCATTCCTGATTCATCATTCCTGATTCCTGATTCATCATTCCTGATTCCTGATTCATCATTCCTGATTCCTGATTCCTGATTCATCATGCCTGATTCATCATTCCTGATTCATCATTCATCATTCCTGATTCATCATTCCTGATTCCTGATTCATCATTCCTGATTCCTGATTCATCATTCCTGATTTCTGATTCATCATTCATCATTCCTGATTCATTATTCCTGATTCCTGATTCATCATTCCTGATTCCTGATTCCTGATTCCTGATTCATCATTCCTGATTCCTGATTCATCATTCATGATACCTGATTCCTGATTCATCATTCCTGATTCATCATTCCTGATTCATCATTCATCATTCCTGATTCATCATTCCTTATTCCTGATTCATCATTCCTGATTCCTGATTCAACATTCATCATTCCTGATTCATCATTCCTGATTCCTGATTCATCATTCATCATTCCTGAATCATCATTCATCATTCCTGATTCGTCATTCATCATTCCTGATTCATCATTCCTGATTCCTGATTCCTGATTCCTGATTCATCATTCCTGATTCCTGATTCCTGATTCATCATTCCTGATTCATCATTCCTGATTCATCATTCCTGATTCATCATTCATCATTCCTGATTCATCATTCCAGATTCCTGATTCATCATCCCTATTTCATCATTCATCATTCCTGATTCATCATTCATCATTCCTGACTCATCATTCCTGATTCCTGATTCATGATTCATCATTCCTGATTCCTGATTCATCATTCCTGATTGATCATTCCTGATTGATCATTCCTGATTCCTGATTCATCATTCCTGATTCCTGATTCATCATTCCTGATTCCTGATTCACCATTCCTGATTCCTGATTCATCATTCCTCTTTCCTGATTCATCATTCCTGATTCCGGATACATCATTCATCATTCCTGATTCATCATTCCTGATTCCTGATTCATCATTCCTGATTCATCATTCCTCATTCCTGATTCATCATTCCTGATTCCTGATTCATCATTTATCATTCCTGATTCATCATTCCTCATTCCTGATTCATCATTTATCATTCCTGATTCATCATTCCTCATTCCTGATTCATCATTCCTGATTCCTGATTGATCATTCCTCATTCCTGAATCATCATTCCTGATTCCTGATTCATCATTCCTGATTCCTGATTAATCACTTCTGATTCATCATTCATCATTCCTGATTCATCATTCATCATTCCTGATTCATCATTCCTGATTCCTGATTCATCATTCCTGATTCCTGATTCATCATTCATCATTCCTGATACTGATTCCTGATTCGTCATTCCTGATTCATCATTCGTCATTCCTGATTCATCATTCATCATTCCTGATTCATCATTCATCATTCCTGATTCATCATTCCGGATTCCTGATTCATCATTCATCATTCCTGATTCATCATTCCTGATTCCTGATTCATCATTGCTGATTCCTGATTCATCATTCATCATTCCTGATTCCTGATTTATCATTCCTGATTCATCATTCATCATTCCTGATTCATCATTCATCATTCCAGATTCCTGATTCATCATTCCTGATTCCTGATTCCTGATTCATCATTCCTGATTCCTGATTCATCATTCATGATACCTGATTCCTGATTCATCATTCCTGATTCATCATTCCTCATTCATCATTCATCATTCCTGATTCATCATTCCTGATTCATCATTCATCATTCCTGATTCCTGATTCAACATTCATCATTCCTGATTCATCATTCCTGATTCCTGATTCATCATTCATCATTCCTGAATCATCATTCATCATTCCTGATTCGTCATTCATCATTCCTGATTGATCATTCCTCATTCCTGATTCATCATTCCTGATTCCTGATTGATCACTCCTGATTCCTGATTCATCATTCCTCATTCCTGATTCATCATTCCTGATTCATCATTCATCATTCCTGATTCATCATTCCTGATTCCTGATTCATCATTCCTGATTCCTGATTCATCATTCCTGATTCCTGATTCATCATTCCTGATTCATCATTCCTGATTCATCATTCATCATTCCTGATTCATCATTCCTGATTCCTGATTCATCATTCCTGATTCCTGATTCGTCATTCCTGATTCCTGATTCATCATTCATCATTCCTGATTCATCATTCCTGAATCCTGATTCATCATTCCTGATTCCTGATTCATCATTCCTGATTCCTGATTCACCATTCCTGATTCCTGATTCATCATTCCTCTTTCCTGATTCATCATTCCTGATTCCGGATACATCATTCATCATTCCTGATTCATCATTCCTGATTCCTGATTCATCATTCCTGATTCATCATTCCTCATTCCTGATTCATCATTCCTGATTCCTGATTCATCATTTATCATTCCTGATTCATCATTCCTCATTCCTGATTCATCATTCCTGATTCCTGATTGATCATTCCTCATTCCTGAATCATCATTCCTGATTCCTGATTCATCATTCCTGATTCCTGATTAATCACTTCTGATTCCTGATTCTTGATTCATCATTCCTGATTCATCATTCCTGATTCATCATTCATCATTCCTGATTCATCATTCCTGATTCCTGATTCATCATTCCTGATTCCTGATTCATCATTCATCATTCCTGATACTGATTCCTGATTCGTCATTCCTGATTCATCATTCGTCATTCCTGATTCATCATTCATCATTCCTAATTCATCATTCCTTATTCCTGATTCATCATTCCGGATTCCTGATTCATCATTCATCATTCCTGATTCATCATTCCTGATTCCTGATTCATCATTGCTGATTCCTGATTCATCATTCATCATTCCTGATTCCTGATTTATCATTCCTGATTCATCATTCATCATTCCTGATTCATCATTCATCATTCCAGATTCCTGATTCATCATTCCTGATTCCTGATTCCTGATTCATCATTCCTGATTCCTGATTCATCATTCATGATACCTGATTCCTGATTCATCATTCCTGATTCATCATTCCTCATTCATCATTCATCATTCCTGATTCATCATTCCTTATTCCTGATTCATCATTCCTGATTCCTGATTCAACATTCATCATTCCTGATTCATCATTCCTGATTCCTGATTCATCATTCATCATTCCTGAATCATCATTCATCATTCCTGATTCGTCATTCATCATTCCTGATTCATCATTCCTGATTCCTGATTCCTGATTCCTGATTCATCATTCCTGATTCCTGATTTATCATTCATCATTCCTGATTCATCATTCCTGATTCCTGATTCATCATTCCTGATTCCTGATTCATCATTCCTTATTCCTGATTCATCATTCATCATTCCTGATTCATCATTCCTGAATCCTGATTCATCATTGCTGATTCCTGATTCATCATTCATCATTCCTGATTGATCATTCCTCATTCCTGATTCATCATTCCTGATTCCTGATTCATCATTCCTGATTCCTGATTCATCATTCCTGATTCCTGATTCCTGATTCATCATGCCTGATTCATCATTCCTGATTCATCATTCATCATTCCTGATTCATCATTCCTGATTCCTGATTCATCATTCCTGATTCCTGATTCATCATTCCTGATTTCTGATTCATCATTCATCATTCCTGATTCATTATTCCTGATTCCTGATTCATCATTCCTGATTCCTGATTCCTGATTCCTGATTCATCATTCCTGATTCCTGATTCATCATTCATGATACCTGATTCCTGATTCATCATTCCTGATTCATCATTCCTGATTCATCATTCATCATTCCTGATTCATCATTCCTTATTCCTGATTCATCATTCCTGATTCCTGATTCAACATTCATCATTCCTGATTCATCATTCCTGATTCCTGATTCATCATTCATCATTCCTGAATCATCATTCATCATTCCTGATTCGTCATTCATCATTCCTGATTCATCATTCCTGATTCCTGATTCCTGATTCCTGATTCATCATTCCTGATTCCTGATTCCTGATTCATCATTCCTGATTCATCATTCCTGATTCATCATTCCTGATTCATCATTCATCATTCCTGATTCATCATTCCAGATTCCTGATTCATCATTCCTGATTCATCATTCATCATTCCTGATTCATCATTCATCATTCCTGACTCATCATTCCTGATTCCTGATTCATGATGATTCATCATTCCTGATTCCTGATTCATCATTCCTGATTCATCATTCCTGATTCATCATTCATCATTCCTGATTCATCATTCCTGATTCCTGATTCAACATTCATCATTCCTGATTCATCATTCTGATTCTGATTCATCATTCATCATTCCTGAATCATCATTCATCATTCCTGATTCGTCATTCATCATTCCTGATTCATCATTCCTGATTCCTGATTCTGATTCCTGATTCATCATTCCTGATTCCTGATTTATCATTCATCATTCCTGATTCATCATTCCTGATTCCTGATTCATCATTCCTGATTCCTGATTCATCATTCCTTATTCCTGATTCATCATTCATCATTCCTGATTCATCATTCCTGAATCCTGATTCATCATTGCTGATTCCTGATTCATCATTCATCATTCCTGATTGATCATTCCTCATTCCTGATTCATCATTCCTGATTCCTGATTCATCATTCCTGATTCCTGATTCATCATTCCTGATTCCTGATTCCTGATTCATCATGCCTGATTCATCATTCCTGATTCATCATTCATCATTCCTGATTCATCATTCCTGATTCCTGATTCATCATTCCTGATTCCTGATTCATCATTCCTGATTTCTGATTCATCATTCATCATTCCTGATTCATTATTCCTGATTCCTGATTCATCATTCCTGATTCCTGATTCCTGATTCCTGATTCATCATTCCTGATTCCTGATTCATCATTCATGATACCTGATTCCTGATTCATCATTCCTGATTCATCATTCTGATTCATCATTCATCATTCCTGATTCATCATTCCTTATTCCTGATTCATCATTCCTGATTCCTGATTCAACATTCATCATTCCTGATTCATCATTCCTGATTCCTGATTCATCATTCATCATTCCTGAATCATCATTCATCATTCCTGATTCGTCATTCATCATTCCTGATCATCATTCCTGATTCCTGATTCCTGATTCCTGATTCATCATTCCTGATTCCTGATTCCTGATTCATCATTCCTGATTCATCATTCCTGATTCATCATTCCTGATTCATCATTCATCATTCCTGATTCATCATTCCAGATTCCTGATTCATCATTCCTGATTCATCATTCATCATTCCTGATTCATCATTCATCATTCCTGACTCATCATTCCTGATTCCTGATTCATGATTCATCATTCCTGATTCCTGATTCATCATTCCTGATTGATCATTCCTGATTGATCATTCCTGATTCCTGATTCATCATTCCTGATTCCTGATTCATCATTCCTGATTCCTGATTCACCATTCCTGATTCCTGATTCATCATTCCTCTTTCCTGATTCATCATTCCTGATTCCGGATACATCATTCATCATTCCTGATTCATCATTCCTGATTCCTGATTCATCATTCCTGATTCATCATTCCTCATTTCCTGATTCATCATTCCTGATTCCTGATTCATCATTTATCATTCCTGATTCATCATTCCTCATTCCTGATTCATCATTTATCATTCCTGATTCATCATTCCTCATTCCTGATTCATCATTCCTGATTCCTGATTGATCATTCCTCATTCCTGAATCATCATTCCTGATTCCTGATTCATCATTCCTGATTCCTGATTAATCACTTCTGATTCATCATTCATCATTCCTGATTCATCATTCATCATTCCTGATTCATCATTCCTGATTCCTGATTCATCATTCCTGATTCCTGATTCATCATTCATCATTCCTGATACTGATTCCTGATTCGTCATTCCTGATTCATCATTCGTCATTCCTGATTCATCATTCATCATTCCTGATTCATCATTCATCATTCCTGATTCATCATTCCGGATTCCTGATTCATCATCATCATTCCTGATTCATCATTCCTGATTCCTGATTCATCATTGCTGATTCCTGATTCATCATTCATCATTCCTGATTCCTGATTTATCATTCCTGATTCATCATTCATCATTCCTGATTCATCATTCATCATTCCAGATTCCTGATTCATCATTCCTGATTCCTGATTCCTGATTCATCATTCCTGATTCCTGATTCATCATTCATGATACCTGATTCCTGATTCATCATTCCTGATTCATCATTCCTCATTCATCATTCATCATTCCTGATTCATCATTCCTGATTCATCATTCATCATTCCTGATTCCTGATTCAACATTCATCATTCCTGATTCATCATTCCTGATTCCTGATTCATCATTCATCATTCCTGAATCATCATTCATCATTCCTGATTCGTCATTCATCATTCCTGATTCATCATTCCTGATTCCTGATTCCTGATTCCTGATTGATCATTCCTGATTCCTGATTCCTGATTCATCATTCCTGATTCATCATTCCTGATTCATCATTCATCATTCCTGATTCATCATTCCAGATTCCTGATTCATCATTCCTGATTCATCATTCATCATTCCTGATTCATCATTCATCATTCCTGACTCATCATTCTGATTCCTGATTCATGATTCATCATTCCTGATTCCTGATTCATCATTCCTGATTCATGATTCACCATTCCTGATTCCTGATTCATCATTCCTCTTTCCCTGATTCATCATTCCTGATTCCTGATACATCATTCATCATTCCTGATTCATCATTCCTGATTCCTGATTCATCATTCCTGATTCCTGATTCATCATTCCTGATTCATCATTCCTGATTCCTGATTCATTATTCCTGATTCCTAATTCATCATTCATCATTCCTGATTGATCATTCCTCATTCCTGATTCATCATTCCTCATTCCTGATTCATCATTCCTCATTCCTGATTGATCACTCCTCATTCCTGATTCATCATTCCTCATTCCTGATTCATCATTCCTGATTCATCATTCATCATTCCTGATTCATCATTCCTGATTCCTGATTCATCATTCCTGATTCCTGATTCATCATTCCTGATTCCTGATTCATCATTCCTGATTCATCATTCCTGATTCATCATTCATCATTCCTGATTCATCATTCCTGATTCCTGATTCATCATTCCTGATTCCTGATTCGTCATTCCTGATTCCTGATTCATCATTCATCATTCCTGATTCATCATTCCTGAATCCTGATTCATCATTCCTGATTCCTGATTCATCATTCCTGATTCCTGATTCACCATTCCTGATTCCTGATTCATCATTCCTCTTTGCTGATTCATCATTCCTGATTCCGGATACATCATTCATCATTCCTGATTCATCATTCCTGATTCCTGATTCATCATTCCTGATTCATCATTCCTCATTCCTGATTCATCATTCCTGATTCCTGATTCATCATTTATCATTCCTGATTCATCATTCCTCATTCCTGATTCATCATTCCTGATTCCTGATTGATCATTCCTCATTCCTGAATCATCATTCCTGATTCCTGATTCATCATTCCTGATTCCTGATTAATCACTTCTGATTCCTGATTCTTGATTCATCATTCCTGATTCATCATTCCTGATTCATCATTCATCATTCCTGATTCATCATTCCTGATTCATCATTCCTGATTCCTGATTCATCATTCATCATTCCTGATACTGATTCCTGATTCGTCATTCCTGATTCATCATTCGTCATTCCTGATTCATCATTCATCATTCCTAATTCATCATTCCTTATTCCTGATTCATCATTCCGGATTCCTGATTCATCATTCATCATTCCTGATTCATCATTCCTGATTCCTGATTCATCATTGCTGATTCCTGATTCATCATTCATCATTCCTGATTCCTGATTTATCATTCCTGATTCATCATTCATCATTCCTGATTCATCATTCATCATTCCAGATTCCTGATTCATCATTCCTGATTCCTGATTCCTGATTCATCATTCCTGATTCCTGATTCATCATTCATGATACCTGATTCCTGATTCATCATTCCTGATTCATCATTCCTCATTCATCATTCATCATTCCTGATTCATCATTCCTTATTCCTGATTCATCATTCCTGATTCCTGATTCAACATTCATCATTCCTGATTCATCATTCCTGATTCCTGATTCATCATTCATCATTCCTGAATCATCATTCATCATTCCTGATTCGTCATTCATCATTCCTGATTCATCATTCCTGATTCCTGATTCCTGATTCCTGATTCATCATTCCTGATTCCTGATTTATCATTCATCATTCCTGATTCATCATTCCTGATTCCTGATTCATCATTCCTGATTCCTGATTCATCATTCCTTATTCCTGATTCATCATTCATCATTCCTGATTCATCATTCCTGAATCCTGATTCATCATTGCTGATTCCTGATTCATCATTCATCATTCCTGATTGATCATTCCTCATTCCTGATTCATCATTCCTGATTCCTGATTCATCATTCCTGATTCCTGATTCATCATTCCTGATTCCTGATTCCTGATTCATCATGCCTGATTCATCATTCCTGATTCATCATTCATCATTCCTGATTCATCATTCCTGATTCCTGATTCATCATTCCTGATTCCTGATTCATCATTCCTGATTTCTGATTCATCATTCATCATTCCTGATTCATTATTCCTGATTCCTGATTCATCATTCCTGATTCCTGATTCCTGATTCCTGATTCATCATTCCTGATTCCTGATTCATCATTCATGATACCTGATTCCTGATTCATCATTCCTGATTCATCATTCCTGATTCATCATTCATCATTCCTGATTCATCATTCCTTATTCCTGATTCATCATTCCTGATTCCTGATTCAACATTCATCATTCCTGATTCATCATTCCTGATTCCTGATTCATCATTCATCATTCCTGAATCATCATTCATCATTCCTGATTCGTCATTCATCATTCCTGATTCATCATTCCTGATTCCTGATTCCTGATTCCTGATTCATCATTCCTGATTCCTGATTCCTGATTCATCATTCCTGATTCATCATTCCTGATTCATCATTCCTGATTCATCATTCATCATTCCTGATTCATCATTCCAGATTCCTGATTCATCATTCCTGATTCATCATTCATCATTCCTGATTCATCATTCATCATTCCTGACTCATCATTCCTGATTCCTGATTCATGATTCATCATTCCTGATTCCTGATTCATCATTCCTGATTGATCATTCCTGATTCATCATTCCTGATTCCTGATTCATCATTCCTGATTCCTGATTCATCATTCCTGATTCCTGATTCACCATTCCTGATTCCTGATTCATCATTCCTCTTTCCTGATTCATCATTCCTGATTCCGGATACATCATTCATCATTCCTGATTCATCATTCCTGATTCCTGATTCATCATTCCTGATTCATCATTCCTCATTCCTGATTCATCATTCCTGATTCCTGATTCATCATTTATCATTCCTGATTCATCATTCCTCATTCCTGATTCATCATTTATCATTCCTGATTCATCATTCCTCATTCCTGATTCATCATTCCTGATTCCTGATTGATCATTCCTCATTCCTGAATCATCATTCCTGATTCCTGATTCATCATTCCTGATTCCTGATTAATCACTTCTGATTCATCATTCATCATTCCTGATTCATCATTCATCATTCCTGATTCATCATTCCTGATTCCTGATTCATCATTCCTGATTCCTGATTCATCATTCATCATTCCTGATACTGATTCCTGATTCGTCATTCCTGATTCATCATTCGTCATTCCTGATTCATCATTCATCATTCCTGATTCATCATTCATCATTCCTGATTCATCATTCCGGATTCCTGATTCATCATTCATCATTCCTGATTCATCATTCCTGATTCCTGATTCATCATTGCTGATTCCTGATTCATCATTCATCATTCCTGATTCCTGATTTATCATTCCTGATTCATCATTCATCATTCCTGATTCATCATTCATCATTCCAGATTCCTGATTCATCATTCCTGATTCCTGATTCCTGATTCATCATTCCTGATTCCTGATTCATCATTCATGATACCTGATTCCTGATTCATCATTCCTGATTCATCATTCCTCATTCATCATTCATCATTCCTGATTCATCATTCCTGATTCATCATTCATCATTCCTGATTCCTGATTCAACATTCATCATTCCTGATTCATCATTCCTGATTCCTGATTCATCATTCATCATTCCTGAATCATCATTCATCATTCCTGATTCGTCATTCATCATTCCTGATTCATCATTCCTGATTCCTGATTCCTGATTCCTGATTGATCATTCCTGATTCCTGATTCCTGATTCATCATTCCTGATTCATCATTCCTGATTCATCATTCATCATTCCTGATTCATCATTCCAGATTCCTGATTCATCATTCCTGATTCATCATTCATCATTCCTGATTCATCATTCATCATTCCTGACTCATCATTCCTGATTCCTGATTCATGATTCATCATTCCTGATTCCTGATTCATCATTCCTGATTCATGATTCACCATTCCTGATTCCTGATTCATCATTCCTCTTTCCTGATTCATCATTCCTGATTCCTGATACATCATTCATCATTCCTGATTCATCATTCCTGATTCCTGATTCATCATTCCTGATTCCTGATTCATCATTCCTGATTCATCATTCCTGATTCCTGATTCATTATTCCTGATTCCTAATTCATCATTCATCATTCCTGATTGATCATTCCTCATTCCTGATTCATCATTCCTCATTCCTGATTCATCATTCCTGATTCCTGATTGATCACTCCTCATTCCTGATTCATCATTCCTCATTCCTGATTCATCATTCCTGATTCATCATTCATCATTCCTGATTCATCATTCCTGATTCCTGATTCATCATTCCTGATTCCTGATTCATCATTCCTGATTCATCATTCCTGATTCATCATTCATCATTCCTGATTCATCATTCCTGATTCCTGATTCATCATTCCTGATTCCTGATTCATCATTCCTGATTCCTGATTCATCATTCATCATTCCTGATTCATCATTCCTGAATCCTGATTCATCATTGCTGATTCCTGATTCATCATTCATCATTCCTGATTGATCATTCCTCATTCCTGATTCATCATTCCTGATTCCTGATTCATCATTCCTGATTCCTGATTCATCATTCCTGATTCCTGATTCACCATTCCTGATTCCTGATTCATCATTCCTCTTTCCTGATTCATCATCCCTGATTCCGGATACATCATTCATCATTCCTGATTCATCATTCCTGATTCCTGATTCATCATTCCTGATTCATCATTCCTAATTCCTGATTCATCATTCCTGATTCCTGATTCATCATTTATCATTCCTGATTGATCATTCCTCATTCCTGATTCATCATTCCTGATTCCTGATTAATCACTCCTGATTCCTGATTCCTGATTCATCATTCCTGATTCATCATTCCTGATTCATCATTCATCATTCCTGATTCATCATTCCTGATTCCTGATTCATCATTCCTGATTCCTGATTCATCATTCATCATTCCTGATTCCTGATTCGTCATTCCTGATTCGTCATTCATCATTCCTGATTCATCATTCATCATTCCTGATTCTTTATTCTTTATTCCTGATTCATCATTCCGGATTCCAGATTCATCATTCATCATTCCTGATTCATCATTCCTGATTCCTGATTCTTTATTCTTTATTCCTGATTCATCATTCCGGATTCCTGATTCATCATTCATCATTCCTGATTCATCATTCCTGATTCCTGATTCATCATTGCTGATTCCTGATTCATCATTCATCATTCCTGATTCCTGATTTATCATTCCTGATTCATCAATCATCATTCCTGATTCATCATTCATCATTCCTGATTCCTGATTCATCATTCCTGATTCATCGTTCCTGATTCATCATTCCTGATTCATCATTCCTGATTCATCATTCCTGATTCCTGATTCATCATTCCTGATTCCTGATTCCTGATTCATTATTCCTGATTCATCATTCCTGATTCATCATTCATCATACCTGATTCATCATTCCTTATTCCTGATTCATAATTCCTGATTCCTGATTCATCATTCATCATTCCTGATTCGTCATTCATCATTCCTGATTCATCATTCCTGATTCCTGATTCCTGATTCCTGATTCCTGATTCCTGATTCCTGATTCCTGATTCCTGATTCCTGATTCCTGATTCCTGATTCCTGATTCCTGATTCCTGATTCCTGATTCCTGATTCCTGATTCCTGATTCCTGATTCCTGATTCCTGATTCCTGATTCCTGATTCATCATTCATCATTCCTGATTCATCAATCCTGATTCCTGATTCCTGATTCATCATTCCTGATTCATCATTCCTGATTCCTGATTCATCATTCATAGATTCCTGACCGCGAGCTAATCTTAAAAACGTTCAATGTGCCGTAAAAGTCTCAAACGGAGAGATTCCATCTTTCCAGCCAATTCATAGATTCCTGACCGCGAGCTAATCTTAAAACGTTCAATGTGCCGTAAAATTCTCAAACGGAGAGATTCCATCTTTCCAGCCAATTCATAGATTCCTGACCGCGAGCTAATCTTAAAAACGTTCAATGTGCCGTAAAATTCTCAAACGGAGAGATTCCATCTTTCCAGCCAATTCATAGATTCCTGACCGCGAGCTAATCTTAAAAACGTTCAATGTGCCGTAAAATTCTCAAACGGAGAGATTCCATCTTTCCAGCCAATTCATAGATTCCTGACCGCGAGCTAATCTTAAAAACGTTCAATGTGCCGTAAAATTCTCAAACGGAGAGATTCCATCTTTCCAGCCAATTCATAGATTCCTGACCGCGAGCTAATCTTAAAAACGTTCAATGTGCCGTAAAATTCTCAAACGGAGAGATTCCATCTTTCCAGCCAATTCATAGATTCCTGCTCGCGAGCTAATCTTAAAAACGTTCAATGTGCCGTAAAATTCTCAAACGGAGAGATTCCATCTTTCCAGCCAAATCATAGATTCCTGACCGCGAGCTAATCTTAAAAACGTTCAATGTGACGTAAAATTCTCAAAACGAGAGATTCCATCTTTCCAGCCAATTCATAGATTCCTGACCGCGAGCTAATCTTAAAAACGTTCAAGGTGCCGTAAAAGTCTCAAACGGAGAGATTCCATCTTTCCAGCCAATTCATAGATTCCTCCTCGCGAGCTAATCTTAAAAACGTTCAGTGTGCCGTAAAAGTCTCAAACGGAGAGATTCCATCTTTTCAGCCAATTCATAGATTCCTGACCGCGAGCTAATCTTAAAAACGTTCAATGTGCCGTAATATTCTCAAACGGAGAGATTCCATCTTTCCAGCCAATTCATAGATTCCTGACCGCGAGCTAATCGTAAAAACGTTCAATGTGCCGTAAAATTCTCAAACGGAGAGATTCCATCTTTCCAGGCAATTCATAGATTCCTGACCGCGAGCTAATCTTAAAAACGTTCAATGTGCCGTAAAATTCTCAAACGGAGAGATTCCATCTTTCCAGCCAATTCATAGATTCCTGACCGCGAGCTAATCTTAAAAACGTTCAATGTGCCGTAAAATTCTCAAAAGGAGAGATTCCATCTTTCCAGCCAATTCATAGATTCCTTACCACGAGCTAATCTTAAAAACGTTCAATGTGCCGTAAAATTCTCAAACGGAGAGATTCCATCTTTCCAGCCAATTCATAGATTCCTCCTCGCGAGCTAATCTTAAAAACGTTCAGTGTGCCGTAAAAATCTCAAACGGAGAGATTCCATCTTTTCAGCCAATTCATAGATTCCTGACCGCGAGCTAATCTTAAAAACGTTCAATGTGCCCTAAAATTCTCAAACGGAGAGATTCCATCTTTCCAGCCAATTCATAGATTCCTGACCGCGAGCTAATCTTAAAAACGTTCAATGTGCCGTAAAATTCTCAAACGGAGAGATTCCATCTTTCCAGCCAATTCATAGATTCCTCCTCGCGAGCTAATCTTAAAAACGTTCAGTGTGCCGTAAAAGTCTCAAACGGAGAGATTCCATCTTTCCAGCCAATTCATAGATTCCTCCTCGCGAGCTAATCTTAAAAACGTTCAGTGTGCCGTAAAAGTCTCAAACGGAGAGATTCCATCTTTTCAGCCAATTCATAGATTCCTGATCGCGAGCTAATCTTAAAAACGTTCAATGTGCCGTAAAATTCTCAAACGGAGAGATTCCATCTTTTCAGCCAATTCATAGATTCCTGACCGCGAGCTAATCTTAAAAACGTTCAATGTGCCGTAAAATTCTCAAACGGAGAGATTCCATCTTTCCAGCCAATTCATAGATTCCTGACCGCGAGCTAATCTTAAAAACGTTCAATGTGCCGTAAAATTCTCAAAACGAGAGATTCCATCTTTCCAGCCAATTCATAGATTCCTGTCCGCGAGCTAATCTTAAAAACGTTCAAGGTGCCGTAAAAGTCTCAAACGGAGAGATTCCATCTTTCCAGCCAATTCATAGATTCCTCCTCGCGAGCTAATCTTAAAAACGTTCAGTGTGCCGTAAAAGTCTCAAACGGAGAGATTCCATCTTTTCCGCCAATTCATAGATTCCTGACCGCGAGCTAATCTTAAAAACGTTCAATGTGCCGTAATATTCTCAAACGGAGAGATTCCATCTTTCCAGCCAATTCATAGATTCCTGACCGCGAGCTAATCTTAAAAACGTTCAATGTGCCGTAAAATTCTCAAACGGAGAGATTCCATCTTTCCAGCCAATTCATAGATTCCTGACCGCGAGCTAATCTTAAAAACGTTCAATGTGCCGTAAAATTCTCAAACGGAGAGATTCCATCTTTCCAGCCAATTCATAGATTCCTGACCGCGAGCTAATCTTAAAAACGTTCAATGTGCCGTAAAATTCTCAAAAGGAGAGATTCCATCTTTCCAGCCAATTCATAGATTCCTGACCGCGAGCTAATCTTAAAAACGTTCAATGTGCCGTAAAATTCTCAAACGGAGAGATTCCATCTTTCCAGCCAATTCATAGATTCCTCCTCGCGAGCTAATCTTAAAAACGTTCAGTGTGCCGTAAAAATCTCAAACGGAGAGATTCCATCTTTTCAGCCAATTCATAGATTCCTGACCGCGAGCTAATCTTAAAAACGTTCAATGTGCCGTAAAATTCTCAAACGGAGAGATTCCATCTTTCCAGCCAATTCATAGATTCCTGACCGCGAGCTAATCTTAAAAACGTTCAATGTGCCGTAAAATTCTCAAACGGAGAGATTCCATCTTTCCAGCCAATTCATAGATTCCTGACCGCGAGCTAAGCTTAAAAACGTTCAATGTGCCGTAAAATTCTCAAAAGGAGAGATTCCATCTTTCCAGCCAATTCATAGATTCCTGAGCGCGAGCTAATCTTAAAAACGTTCAATGTGCCGTAAAATTCTCAAACGGAGAGATTCCATCTTTCCAGCCAATTCATAGATTCCTCCTCGCGAGCTAATCTTAAAAACGTTCAGTGTGCCGTAAAAGTCTCAAACGGAGAGATTCCATCTTTTCAGCCAATTCATAGATTCCTGACCGCGAGCTAATCTTAAAAACGTTCAGTGTACCGTAAAAGTCTCAAACGGAGAGATTCCATCTTTCCAGCCAATTCATAGATTCCTGACCGCGAGCTAATCTTAAAAACGTTCAATGTGCCGTAAAATTCTCAAACGGAGAGATTCCATCTTTCCAGCCAATTCATAGATTCCTGACCGCGAGCTAATCTTAAAAGCGTTCAATGTGCCGTAAAATTCTCAAACGGAGAGATTCCATCTTTCCAGCCAATTCATAGATTCCTGACCGCGAGCTAATCTTAAAAACGTTCAATGTGCCGTAAAATTCTCAAACGGAGAGATTCCATCTTTCCAGCCAAATCATAGATTCCTGACCGCGAGCTAATCTTAAAACGTTCAATGTGCCGTAAAATTCTCAAACGGAGAGATTCCATCTTTCCAGCCAATTCATAGATTCCTGACCGCGAGCTAATCTTAAAAACGTTCAATGTGCCGTAAAATTCTCAAAAGGAGAGATTCCATCTTTCCAGCCAATTCATAGATTCCTGACCGCGAGCTATCTTAAAAACGTTCAATGTGCCGTAAAAGTCTCAAACGGAGAGATTCCATCTTTCCAGCCAATTCATAGATTCCTCCTCGCGAGCTAATCTTAAAAACGTTCAGTGTGCCGTAAAAGTCTCAAACGGAGGGATTCCATCTTTTCAGCCAATTCATAGATTCCTGACCGCGAGGTAATCTTAAAAACGTTCAGTGTGCCGTAAAAGTCTCAAACGGAGAGATTCCATCTTTCAGCCAATTCATAGATTCCTGACCGCGAGCTAATCTTAAGAACGTTCAATGTGCCGTAAAATTCTCAAACGGAGAGATTCCATCTTTCCAGCCAATTCATAGATTCCTGACCGCGAGCTAATCTTAAAAACGTTCAAGGTGCCGTAAAATTCTCAAACGGAGAGATTCCATCTTTCCAGCCAATTCATAGATTCCTGACCGCGAGCTAATCTTAAAAACGTTCAATGTGCCGTAAAATCCTCAAACGGAGAGATTCCATCTTTCCAGCCAATTCATAGATTCCTGACCGCGAGCTAATCTTAAAAACGTTCAATGTGCCGTAAAATTCTCAAACGGAGAGATTCCATCTTTCCAGCCAATTCATAGATTCCTGACCGCGAGCTAATCTTAAAAACGTTCAAGGTGCCGTAAAATTCTCAAACGGAGAGATTCCATCTTTCCAGCCAATTCATAGATTCCTGACCGCGAGCTAATCTTAAAAACGTTCAAGGTGCCGTAAAATTCTCAAACGGAGAGATTCCATCTTTCCAGCCAATTAATAGATTCCTGACCGCGAGCTAATCTTAAAAACGTTCAATGTGCCGTAAAATCCTCAAACGGAGAGATTCCATCTTTCCAGCCAATTCATAGATTCCTGACCGCGAGCTAATCTTAAAAACGTTCAATGTGCCGTAAAATTCTCAAAAGGAGAGATTCCATCTTTCCAGCCAATTCATAGATTCCTGAGCGCGAGCTAATCTTAAAAACGTTCAATGTGCCGTAAAATTCTCAAACGGAGAGATTCCATCTTTCCAGCCAATTCATAGATTCCTCCTCGCGAGCTAATCTTAAAAACGTTCAGTGTGCCGTAAAAATCTCAAACGGAGAGATTCCATCTTTTCAGCCAATTCATAGATTCCTGACCGCGAGCTAATCTTAAAAACGTTCAATGTGCCGTAAAATTCTCAAACGGAGAGATTCCATCTTTCCAGCCAATTCATAGATTCCTGACCGCGAGCTAATCTTAAAAACGTTCAATGTGCCGTAAAATTCTCAAACGGAGAGATTCCATCTTTCCAGCCAATTCATAGATTCCTCCTCGCGAGCTAATCTTAAAAACGTTCAGTGTGCCGTAAAAATCTCAAACGGAGAGATTCCATCTTTTCAGCCAATTCATAGATTCCTGACCGCGAGCTAATCTTAAAAACGTTCAATGTGCCGTAAAATTCTCAAACGGAGAGATTCCATCTTTCCAGCCAATTCATAGATTCCTGACCGCGAGCTAATCTTAAAAACGTTCAATGTGCCGTAAAATTCTCAAACGGAGAGATTCCATCTTTCCAGCCAATTCATAGATTCCTGACCGCGAGCTAATCTTAAAAACGTTCAATGTGCCGTAAAATTCTCAAACGGAGAGATTCCATCTTTCCAGCCAATTCATAGATTCCTGACCGCGAGCTAATCTTAAAAATGTTCAATGTGCCGTAAAATTCTCAAACGGAGAGATTCCATCTTTCCAGCCAATTCATAGATTCCTCCTCGCGAGCTAATCTTAAAAACGTTCAGTGTGCCGTAAAAATCTCAAACGGAGAGATTCCATCTTTTCAGCCAATTCATAGATTCCTGACCGCGAGCTAATCTTAAAAACGTTCAATGTGCCGTAAAATTCTCAAACGGAGAGATTCCATCTTTCCAGCCAATTCATAGATTCCTGACCACGAGCTAATCTTAAAAACGTTCAATGTGCCGTAAAATTCTCAAACGGAGAGATTCCATCTTTCCAGCCAATTCATAGATTCCTCCTCGCGAGCTAATCTTAAAAACGTTCAGTGTGCCGTAAAAGTCTCAAACGGAGAGATTCCATCTTTCCAGCCAATTCATAGATTCCTCCTCGCGAGCTAATCTTAAAAACGTTCAGTGTGCCGTAAAAGTCTCAAACGGAGAGATTCCATCTTTTCAGCCAATTCATAGATTCCTGACCGCGAGCTAATCTTAAAAACGTTCAATGTGCCGTAATATTCTCAAACGGAGAGATTCCATCTTTCCAGCCAATTCATAGATTCCTGACCGCGAGCTAATCTTAAAAACGTTCAATGTGCCGTAAAATTCTCAAACGGAGAGATTCCATCTTTCCAGCCAATTCATAGATTCCTGACCGCGAGCTAATCTTAAAAACGTTCAATGTGCCGTAAAATTCTCAAACGGAGAGATTCCATCTTTCCAGCCAAATCATAGATTCCTGACCGCGAGCTAATCTTAAAAACGTTCAATGTGCCGTAAAATTCTCAAACGGAGAGATTCCATCTTTCCAGCCAATTCATAGATTCCTGACCGCGAGCTAATCTTAAAAACGTTCAATGTGCCGTAAAATTCTCAAAACGAGAGATTCCATCTTTCCAGCCAATTCATAGATTCCTGACCGCGAGCTAATCTTAAAAACGTTCAAGGTGCCGTAAAAGTCTCAAACGGAGAGATTCCATCTCTCCAGCCAATTCATAGATTCCTCCTCGCGAGCTAATCTTAAAAACGTTCAGTGTGCCGTAAAAGTCTCAAACGGAGAGATTCCATCTTTTCAGCCAATTCATAGATTCCTGACCGCGAGCTAATCTTAAAAACGTTCAATGTGCCGTAATATTCTCAAACGGAGAGATTCCATCTTTCCAGCCAATTCATAGATTCCTGACCGCGAGCTAATCTTAAAAACGTTCAATGTGCCGTAAAATTCTCAAACGGAGAGATTCCATCTTTCCAGCCAATTCATAGATTCCTGACCGCGAGCTAATCTTAAAAACGTTCAATGTGCCGTAAAATTCTCAAACGGAGAGATTCCATCTTTCCAGCCAATTCATAGATTCCTGACCGCGAGCTAATCTTAAAAACGTTCAATGTGCCGTAAAATTCTCAAAAGGAGAGATTCCATCTTTCCAGCCAATTCATAGATTCCTGACCGCGAGCTAATCTTAAAAACTTTCAATGTGCCGTAAAATTCTCAAACGGAGAGATTCCATCTTTCCAGCCAATTCATAGATTCCTGACCGCGAGCTAATCTTAAAAACGTTCAATGTGCCGTAAAATTCTCAAACGGAGAGATTCCATCTTTCCAGCCAATTCATAGATTCCTGACCTCGAGCTAATCTTAAAAACGTTCAATGTGCCGTAAAATTCTCAAACGGAGAGATTGCATCTTTCCAGCCAATTCATAGATTCCTCCTCGCGAGCTAATCTTAAAAACGTTCAGTGTGCCGTAAAAGTCTCAAACGGAGAGATTCCATCTTTCCAGCCAATTCATAGATTCCTCCTCGCGAGCTAATCTTAAAAACGTTCAGTGTGCCGTAAAATTCTCAAACGGAGAGATTCCATCTTTCCAGCCAAATCATAGATTCCTGTCCGCGAGCTAATCTTAAAAACGTTCAATGTGCCGTAAAATTCTCAAACGGAGAGATTCCATCTTTTCAGCCAATTCATAGATTCCTGACCGCGAGCTAATCTTAAAAACGTTCAATGTGCCGTAAAATTCTCAAACGGAGAGATTCCATCTTTCCAGCCAATTCATAGATTCCTGACCGCGAGCTAATCTTAAAAACGTTCAAGGTGCCGTAAAAGTCTCAAACGGAGAGATTCCATCTCTCCAGCCAATTCATAGATTCCTCCTCGCGAGCTAATCTTAAAAACGTTCAGTGTGCCGTAAAAGTCTCAAACGGAGAGATTCCATCTTTTCAGCCAATTCATAGATTCCTGACCGCGAGCTAATCTTAAAAACGTTCAATGTGCCGTAAAATTCTCAAACGGAGAGATTCCATCTTTCCAGCCAATTCATAGATTCCTGACCGCGAGCTAATCTTAAAAACGTTCAATGTGCCGTAAAATTCTCAAACGGAGAGATTCCATCTTTCCAGCCAATTCATAGATTCCTGACCGCGAGCTAATCTTAATAACGTTCAATGTGCCGTAAAATTCTCAAAAGGAGAGATTCCATCTTTCCAGCCAATTCATAGATTCCTGACCGCGAGCTAATCTTAAAAACGTTCAATGTGCCGTCAAATTCTCAAACGGAGAGATTCCATCTTTCCAGCCAATTCATAGATTCCTGACCGCGAGCTAATCTTAAAAACGTTCAATGTGCCGTAAAATTCTCAAACGGAGAGATTCCATCTTTCCAGCCAATTCATAGATTCCTGACCTCGAGCTAATCTTAAAAACGTTCAATGTGCCGTAAAATTCTCAAACGGAGAGATTCCATCTTTCCAGCCAATTCATAGATTCCTGACCGCGAGCTAATCTTAAAAACGTTCAATGTGCCGTAAAATTCTCAAACGGAGAGATTCCATCTTTCCAGCCAATTCATAGATTCCTGACCGCGAGCTAATCTTAAAAACGTTCAATGTGCCGTAAAATTCTCAAAAGGAGAGATTCCATCTTTCCAGCCAATTCATAGATTCCTGACCGCGAGCTAATCTTAAAAACGTTCAATGTGCCGTAAAATTCTCAAACGGAGAGATTCCATCTTTCCAGCCAATTCATAGATTCCTGACCGCGAGCTAATCTTAAAAACGTTCAATGTGCTGTAAAATTCTCAAACGGAGAGATTCCATCTTTCCAGCCAATTCATAGATTCCTGACCTCGAGCTAATCTTAAAAACGTTCAATGTGCCGTAAAATTCTCAAACGGAGAGATTCCATCTTTCCAGCCAATTCATAGATTCCTCCTCGCGAGCTAATCTTAAAAACGTTCAATGTGCCGTAAAATTCTCAAAAGGAGAGATTCCATCTTTCCAGCCAATTCATAGATTCCTGACCGCGAGCTAATCTTAAAAACGTTCAATGTGCCGTAAAATTCTCAAACGGAGAGATTCCATCTTTCCAGCCAATTCATAGATTCCTCCTCGCGAGCTAATCTTAAAACGTTCAGTGTGCCGTAAAAATCTCAAACGGAGAGATTCCATCTTTCAGCCAATTCATAGATTCCTGACCGCGAGCTAATCTTAAAAACGTTCAATGTGCCGTAAAATTCTCAAACGGAGAGATTCCATCTTTCCAGCCAATTCATAGATTCCTGACCGCGAGCTAATCTTAAAAACGTTCAATGTGCCGTAATATTCTCAAACGGAGAGATTCCATCTTTCCAGCCAATTCATAGATTCCTCCTCGCGAGCTAATCTTAAAAACGTTCAGTGTGCCGTAAAATTCTCAAACGGAGAGATTCCATCTTTCCAGCCAATTCATAGATTCCTGACCGCGAGGTAATCTTAAAAACGTTCAATGTGCCGTAAAATTCTCAAACGGAGAGATTCCATCTTTCCAGCCAATTCATAGATTCCTGACCGCGAGCTAATCTTAAAAACGTTCAATGTGCCGTAAAATTCTCAAAAGGAGAGATTCCATCTTTCCAGCCAATTCATAGATTCCTGACCGCGAGCTAATCTTAAAAACGTTCAATGTGCCGTAAAATTCTCAAACGGAGAGATTCCATCTTTCCAGCCAATTCATAGATTCCTCCTCGCGAGCTAATCTTAAAAACGTTCAGTGTGCCGTAAAAATCTCAAACGGAAAGATTCCATCTTTTCAGCCAATTCATAGATTCCTGACCGCGAGCTAATCTTAAAAACGTTCAATGTGCCGTAAAATTCTAAAACGGAGAGATTCCATCTTTCCAGCCAATTCATAGATTCCTGATCTCGAGCTAATCTTAAAAACGTTCAATGTGCCGTAAAATTCGCAAACGGAGAGATTCCATCTTTCCAGCCAATTCATAGATTCCTCCTCGCGAGCTAATCTTAAAAACGTTCAGTGTGCCGTAAAAGTCTCAAACGGAGAGATTCCATCTTTCCAGCCAATTCATAGATTCCTCCTCGCGAGCTAATCTTAAAAACGTTCAGTGTGCCGTAAAAGTCTCAAACGGAGAGATTCCATCTTTTCAGCCAATTCATAGATTCCTGACCGCGAGCTAATCTTAAAAACGTTCAATGTGCCGTAAAATTCTCAAACGGAGAGATTCCATCTTTTCAGCCAATTCAAAGATTCCTGACCGCGAGCTAATCTTAAAACGTTCAATGTGCCGTAAAATTCTCAAACGGAGAGATTCCATCTTTCCAGCCAATTCATAGATTCCTGACCGCGGAGCTAATCTTAAAAACGTTCAATGTGCCGTAAAATTCTCAAACGGAGAGATTCCATCTTTCCAGCCAATTCATAGATTCCTGACCACGAGCTAATCTTAAAAACGTTCAAGGTGCCGTAAAAGTCTCAAACGGAGAGATTCCATCTTTCCAGCCAATTCATAGATTCCTCCTCGCGAGCTAATCTTAAAAACGTTCAGTGTGCCGTAAAAGTCTCAAACGGAGAGATTCCATCTTTTCAGCCAATTCATAGATTCCTGACCGCGAGCTAATCTTAAAAACTTTCAATGTGCCGTAATATTCTCAAACGGAGAGATTCCATCTTTCCAGCCAATTCATAGATTCCTGACCGCGAGCTAATCTTAAAAACGTTCAATGTGCCGTAAAATTCTCAAACGGAGAGATTCCATCTTTCCAGCCAATTCATAGATTCCTGACCGCGAGCTAATCTTAAAAACGTTCAATGTGCCGTAAAATTCTCAAAAGGAGAGATTCCATCTTTCCAGCCAATTCATAGATTCCTGACCGCGAGCTAATCTTAAAAACGTTCAATGTGCCGTAAAATTCTCAAACGGAGAGATTCCATCATCCAAGCCAATTCATAGATTCCTCCTCGCGAGCTAATCTTAAAAACGTTCAGTGTGCCGTAAAAATCTCAAACGGAGAGATTCCATCTTTTCAGCCAATTCATAGATTCCTGACCGCGAGCTAATCTTAAAAACGTTCAATGTGCCGTAAAATTCTCAAACGGAGAGATTCCAACTTTCCAGCCAATTCATAGATTCCTGACCGCGAGCTAATCTTAAAAACGTTCAATGTGCCGTAAAATTCTCAAACGGAGAGATTCCATCTTTCCAGCCAATTCATAGATTCCTCCTCGCGAGCTAATCTTAAAAACGTTCAGTGTGCCGTAAAAGTCTCAAACGGAGAGATTCCATCTTTCCAGCCAATTCATAGATTCCTCCTCGCGAGCTAATCTTAAAAACGTTCAATGTGCCGTAAAAGTCTCAAACGGAGAGATTCCATCTTTCCAGCCAATTCATAGATTCCTGACCGCGAGCTAATCTTAAAAACGTTCAATGTGCCGTAAAATTCTCAAACGGAGAGATTCCATCTTTCCAGCCAATTCATAGATTCCTGCTCGCGAGATAATCTTAAAAACGTTCAATGTGCCGTAAAATTCTCAAACGGAGAGATTCCATCTTTCCAGCCAATTCAAAGATTCCTGCTCGCGAGCTAATCTTAAAAACGTTCAATGTGCCGTAAAATTCTCAAACGGAGAGATTCCATCTTTCCAGCCAATTCATAGATTCCTGACCGCGAGCTAATCTTAAAAACGTTCAATGTGCCGTAAAATTCTCAAACGGAGAGATTCCATCTTTCCAGCCAATTCATAGATTCCTCCTCGCGAGCTAATCTTAAAAACGTTCAGTGTGCCGTAAAAGTCTCAAACGGAGAGATTCCATCTTTCCAGCCAAATCATAGATTCCTGACCGCGAGCTAATCTTAAAAACGTTCAATGTGCCGTAAAATTCTCAAACGGAGAGATTCCATCTTTCCAGCCAATTCATAGATTCCTGACCGCGAGCTAATCTTAAAAACGTTCAATGTGCCGTAAAATTCTCAAAAGGAGAGATTCCATCTTTCCAGCCAATTCATAGATTCCTGACCGCGAGCTATCTTAAAAACGTTCAATGTGCCGTAAAATTCTCAAACGGAGAGATTTCATCTTTCCAGCCAATTCATAGATTCCTCCTCGCGAGCTAATCTTAAAAACGTTCAATGTGCCGTAAAAGTCTCAAACGGAGAGATTCCATCTTTCCAGCCAATTCATAGATTCCTGATCGCGAGCTAATCTTAAAAACGTTCAATGTGCCGTAAAATTCTCAAACGGAGAGATTCCATCTTTCCAGCCAATTCATAGATTCCTGCTCGCGAGATAATCTTAAAAACGTTCAATGTGCCGTAAAATTCTCAAACGGAGAGATTCCATCTTTCCAGCCAATTCAAAGATTCCTGCTCGCGAGCTAATCTTAAAAACGTTCAATGTGCCGTAAAATTCTCAAACGGAGAGATTCCATCTTTCCAGCCAATTCATAGATTCCTGACCGCGAGCTAATCTTAAAAACGTTCAATGTGCCGTAAAATTCTCAAACGGAGAGATTCCATCTTTCCAGCCAATTCATAGATTCCTCCTCGCGAGCTAATCTTAAAAACGTTCAGTGTGCCGTAAAAGTCTCAAACGGAGAGATTCCATCTTTCCAGCCAAATCATAGATTCCTGACCGCGAGCTAATCTTAAAAACGTTCAATGTGCCGTAAAATTCTCAAACGGAGAGATTCCATCTTTCCAGCCAATTCATAGATTCCTGACCGCGAGCTAATCTTAAAAACGTTCAATGTGCCGTAAAATTCTCAAAAGGAGAGATTCCATCTTTCCAGCCAATTCATAGATTCCTGACCGCGAGCTATCTTAAAAACGTTCAATGTGCCGTAAAAGTCTCAAACGGAGAGATTCCATCTTTCCAGCCAATTCATAGATTCCTCCTCGCGAGCTAATCTTAAAAACGTTCAGTGTGCCGTAAAAGTCTCAAACGGAGAGATTCCATCTATTCAGCCAATTCATAGATTCCTGACCGCGAGCTAATCTTAAAAACGTTCAGTGTGCCGTAAAAGTCTCAAACGGAGAGATTCCATCTTTCCAGCCAATTCATAGATTCCTGAGCGCGAGCTAATCTTAAAAACGTTCAATGTGCCGTAAAATTCTCAAACGGAGAGATTCCATCTTTCCAGCCAATTCATAGATTCCTGACCGCGAGCTAATCTTAAAAACGTTCAATGTGCCGTAAAATTCTCAAACGGAGAGATTTCATCTTTCCAGCCAATTCATAGATTCCTCCTCGCGAGCTAATCTTAAAAACGTTCAATGTGCCGTAAAAGTCTCAAACGGAGAGATTCCATCTTTCCAGCCAATTCATAGATTCCTGACCGCGAGCTAATCTTAAAAACGTTCAATGTGCCGTAAAATTCTCAAACGGAGAGATTCCATCTTTCCAGCCAATTCATAGATTCCTGCTCGCGAGATAATCTTAAAAACGTTCAATGTGCCGTAAAATTCTCAAACGGAGAGATTCCATCTTTCCAGCCAATTCAAAGATTCCTGCTCGCGAGCTAATCTTAAAAACGTTCAATGTGCCGTAAAATTCTCAAACGGAGAGATTCCATCTTTCCAGCCAATTCATAGATTCCTGACCGCGAGCTAATCTTAAAAACGTTCAATGTGCCGTAAAATTCTCAAACGGAGAGATTCCATCTTTCCAGCCAATTCATAGATTCCTCCTCGCGAGCTAATCTTAAAAACGTTCAGTGTGCCGTAAAAGTCTCAAACGGAGAGATTCCATCTTTCCAGCCAATTCATAGATTCCTCCTCGCGAGCTAATCTTAAAAACGTTCAGTGTGCCGTAAAAGTCTCAAACGGAGAGATTCCATCTTTTCAGCCAATTCATAGATTCCTGACCGCGAGCTAATCTTAAAAACGTTCAATGTGCCGTAAAATTCTCAAACGGAGAGATTCCATCTTTCCAGCCAATTCATAGATTCCTCCTCGCGAGCTAATCTTAAAAACGTTCAGTGTGCCGTAAAAGTCTCAAACGGAGAGATTCCATCTTTCCAGCCAATTCATTGATTCCTCCTCGCGAGCTAATCTTTAAAACGTTCAGTGTGCCGTAAAAGTCTCAAACGGAGAGATTCCATCTTTCCAGCCAATTCATAGATTCCTCCTCGCGAGCTAATCTTAAAAACGTTCAGTGTGCCGTAAAAGTCTCAAAAGGAGAGATTCCATCTTTTCAGCCAATTCATAGATTCCTGACCGCGAGCTAATCTTAAAAACGTTCAATGTGCCGTAATATTCTCAAACGGAGAGATTCCATCTTTCCAGCCAATTCATAGATTCCTGACCGCGAGCTAATCTTAAAAACGTTCAATGTGCCGTAAAATTCTCAAACGGAGACATTCCATCTTTCCAGCCAATTCATAGATTCCTGACCGCGAGCTAATCTTAAAAACGTTCAATGTGCCGTAAAATTCTCAAACGGAGAGATTCCATCTTTCCAGCCAATTCATAGATTCCTGACCGCGAGCTAATCTTAAAAACGTTCAATGTGCCGTAAAATTCTCAAACGGAGAGATTCCATCTTTCCAGCCAATTCATAGATTCCTGACCGCGAGCTAATCTTAAAAACGTTCAATGTGCCGTAAAATTCTCAAACGGAGAGATTCCATCTTTCCAGCCAATTCATAGATTCCTCCTCGCGAGCTAATCTTAAAAACGTTCAGTGTGCCGTAAAAGTCTCAAACGGAGAGATTCCATCTTTCCAGCCAATTCATAGATTCCTCCTCGCGAGCTAATCTTAAAAACGTTCAGTGTGCCGTAAAAGTCTCAAACGGAGAGATTCCATCTTTTCAGCCAATTCATAGATTCCTGACCGCGAGCTAATCTTAAAAACGATCAATGTGCCGTAAAATTCTCAAACGGAGAGATTCCATCTTTCCAGCCAATTCATAGATTCCTGACCGCGAGCTAATCTTAAAAACGTTCAATGTGCCGTAAAATTCTCAAACGGAGAGATTCCATCTTTCCAGCCAATTCATAGATTCCTCCTCGCGAGCTAATCTTAAAAACGTTCAGTGTGCCGTAAAAGTCTCAAACGGAGAGATTCCATCTTTCCAGCCAATTCATAGATTCCTGACCGCGAGCTAATCTTAAAAACGTTCAATGTGCCGTAAAATTCTCAAACGGAGAGATTCCATCTTTCCAGCCAATTCATAGATTCCTGAACGCGAGCTAATCTTAAAAACGTTCAATGTGCCGTAAAATTCTCAAACGGAGAGATTCCATCTTTCCAGCCAATTCATAGATTCCTGATCGCGAGCTAATCTTAAAAACGTTCAATGTGCCGTAAAATTCCTCATTCCTGATTCATCATTCCTCATTCCTGATTCATCATTCCTGATTCCTGATTGATCACTCCTCATTCCTGATTCATCATTTCTCATTCCTGATTCATCATTCCTGATTCATCATTCATCATTCCTGATTCATCATTCCTGATTCCTGATTCATCATTCCTGATTCCTGATTCATCATTCCTGATTCCTGATTCATCATTCCTGATTCATCATTCCTGATTCATCATTCATCATTCCTGATTCATCATACCTGAATCCTGATTCATCATTGCTGATTTCTGATTCATCATTCATCATTCCTGATTGATCATTCCTGATTCCTGATTCATCATTCCTGATTCCTGATTCATCATTCCTGATTCCTGATTCATCATTCCTGATTCCTGATTCACCATTCCTGATTCCTGATTCATCATTCCTCATTCCTGATTCATCATTCCTGATTCCTGATTGATCACTCCTCATTCCTGATTCATCATTCCTCATTCCTGATTCATCATTCCTGATTCATCATTCATCATTCCTGATTCATCATTCCTGATTCCTGATTCATCATTCCTGATTCCTGATTCATCATTCCTGATTCCTGATTCATCATTCCTGATTCATCATTCCTGATTCATCATTCCTGATTCATCATTCATCATTCCTGATTCATCATTCCTGAATCCTGATTCATCATTGCTGATTTCTGATTCATCATTCATCATTCCTGATTGATCATTCCTGATTCCTGATTCATCATTCCTGATTCCTGATTCATCATTCCTGATTCCTGATTCATCATTCCTGATTCCTGATTCACCATTCCTGATTCCTGATTCATCATTCCTCTTTCCTGATTCATCATTCCTGATTCCGGATACATCATTCATCATTCCTGATTCATCATTCCTGATTCCTGATTCATCATTCCTGATTCATCATTCCTGATTCCTGATTCATCATTCCTGATTCCTGATTCATCATTTATCATTCCTGATTCCTGATTCATCATTCCTGATTCCTGATTGATCATTCCTCATTCCTGAATCATCATTCCTGATTCCTGATTCATCATTCCTGATTCCTGATTAATCACTTCTGATTCCTGATTCCTGATTCATCATTCCTGATTCATCATTCCTGATTTATCATTCATCATTCCTGATTCATCATTCCTCATTCCTGATTCATCATTCCTGATTCCTGATTCATCATTCCTCATTCCTGATTCATCATTCATCATTCCTGATTGTGATTCCTGATTCGTCATTCCTGATTCATCATTCATCATTCCTGATTCATCATTCATCATTCCTGATTCATCATTCCTTATTCCTGATTCATCATTCCGGATTCCTGATTCATCATTCATCATTCCTGATTCATCATTCCTGATTCCTGATTCATGTTTGCTGATTCCTGATTCATCATTCATCATTCCTGATTCCTGATTTATCATTCCTGATTCATCATTCATCATTCCTGATTCATCATTCATCATTCCAGATTCCTGATTCATCATTCCTGATTCCTGATTCATCATTCCTGATTCCTGATTCCTGATTCATCATTCCTGATTCATCATTCCTGATTTATCATTCGTCATTCCTGATTCATCATTCCTTATTCCTGATTCATCATTCCTGATTCCTGATTCATCATTCATCATTCCTGATTCGTCATTCATCATTCCTGATTCATCATTCCTGATTCATCATTCCTGATTTCTGATACATCATTCATCATTCCTGATTCATCATTCATCATTCCTGATTCATCATTCCTGATTCCTGATTCATCATTCCTGATTCATCATTCCTGATTCCTGATTCATCATTCCTGATTCCTGATTCATCATTCATCATTCCTGATTCATCATTCCTCATTCCTGATTCATCATTCCTCATTCCTGATTCATCATTCCTCATTCCTGAATGATCATTCCTCATTCCTGAATCATCATTCCTGATTCCTGATTCATCATTCCTGATTCCTGATTAATCACTCCTGATTCCTGATTCCTGATTCATCATTCCTGATTCATCATTCCTGATTCATCATTCCTGAATCCTGATTCATCATTGCTGATTCCTGATTCATCATTCATCATTCCTGATTGATCATTCCTCATTCCTGATTCATCATTCCTGATTCCTGATTCATCATTCCTGATTCCTGATTCATCATTCCTGATTCCTGATTCCTGATTCATCATGCCTGATTCATCATTCCTGATTCATCATTCATCATTCCTGATTCATCATTCCTGATTCCTGATTCATCATTCATGATTTCTGATTCATCATTCATCATTCCTGATTCATTATTCCTGATTCCTGATTCATCATTCCTGATTCCTGATTCCTGATTCCTGATTCATCATTCCTGATTCATCATTCATGATACCTGATTCCTGATTCATCATTCCTGATTCATCATTCCTGATTCATCATTCATCATTCCTGATTCATCATTCCTTATTCCTGATTCATCATTCCTGATTCCTGATTCAACATTCATCATTCCTGATTCATCATTCCTGATTCATCATTCCTGATTTCTGATACATCATTCATCATTCCTGATTCATCATTCATCATTCCTGATTCATCATTCCTGATTCCTGATTCATCATTCCTGATTCATCATTCCTGATTCCTGATTCATCATTCCTGATTCCTGATTCATCATTCATCATTCCTGATTCATCATTCCTCATTCCTGATTCATCATTCCTCATTCCTGATTCATCATTCCTCATTCCTGAATGATCATTCCTCATTCCTGAATCATCATTCCTGATTCCTGATTCATCATTCCTGATTCCTGATTAATCACTCCTGATTCCTGATTCCTGATTCATCATTCCTGATTCATCATTCCTGATTCATCATTCCTGAATCCTGATTCATCATTGCTGATTCCTGATTCATCATTCATCATTCCTGATTGATCATTCCTCATTCCTGATTCATCATTCCTGATTCCTGATTCATCATTCCTGATTCCTGATTCATCATTCCTGATTCCTGATTCCTGATTCATCATGCCTGATTCATCATTCCTGATTCATCATTCATCATTCCTGATTCATCATTCCTGATTCCTGATTCATCATTCATGATTTCTGATTCATCATTCATCATTCCTGATTCATTATTCCTGATTCCTGATTCATCATTCCTGATTCCTGATTCCTGATTCCTGATTCATCATTCCTGATTCATCATTCATGATACCTGATTCCTGATTCATCATTCCTGATTCATCATTCCTGATTCATCATTCATCATTCCTGATTCATCATTCCTTATTCCTGATTCATCATTCCTGATTCCTGATTCAACATTCATCATTCCTGATTCATCATTCCTGATTCCTGATTCGTCATTCATCATTCCTGATTCATCATTCCTGATTCCTGATTCCTGATTCCTGATTCATCATTCCTGATTCCTGATTCCTGATTCATCATTCCTGATTCATCATTCCTGATTCATCATTCATCATTCCTGATTCATCATTCCAGATTCCTGATTCATCATTCCTGATTCATCATTCATCATTCCTGATTCATCATTCATCATTCCTGACTCATCATTCCTGATTCCTGATTCATGATTCATCATTCCTGATTCCTGATTCATCATTCATGATTCCTGATTCATCATTCCTGATTCCTGATTCATCATTCCTGATTCCTGATTCATCATTCCTGATTCATGATTCACCATTCCTGATTCCTGATTCATCATTCCTCTTTCCTGATTCATCATTCCTGATTCCTGATAAATCATTCATCATTCCTGATTCATCATTCCTGATTCCTGATTCATCATTCCTGATTCCTGATTCATCATTCCTGATTCATCATTCCTGATTCCTGATTCATCATTCCTGATTCCTAATTCATCATTCATCATTCCTGATTGATCATTCCTCATTCCTGATTCATCATTCCTCATTCCTGATTCATCATTCCTGATTCCTGATTGATCACTCCTCGTTCCTGATTCATCATTCCTCATTCCTGATTCATCATTCCTGATTCATCATTCATCATTCCTGATTCATCATTCCTGATTCCTGATTCATCATTCCTGATTCCTGATTCATCATTCCTGATTCCTGATTCATCATTCCTGATTCATCATTCCTGATTCATCATTCATCATTCCTGATTTCATCATTCCTGATTCCTGATTCATCATTCCTGATTCCTGATTCATCATTCCTGATTCCTGATTCATCATTCATCATTCCTGATTCATCATTCCTGAATCCTGATTCATCATTCCTGATTCCTGATTCATCATTCCTGATTCCTGATTCACCATTCCTGATTCCTGATTCATCATTCCTCTTTCCTGATTCATCATTCCTGATTCCTGATTCATCATTCATCATTCCTGATTCATCATTCCTGATTCCTGATTCATCATTCCTGATTCCTGATTCATCATTCCTGATTCATGATTCACCATTCCTGATTCCTGATTCATCATTCCTCTTTCCTGATTCATCATTCCTGATTCCTGATAAATCATTCATCATTCCTGATTCATCATTCCTGATTCCTGATTCATCATTCCTGATTCCTGATTCATCATTCCTGATTCATCATTCCTGATTCCTGATTCATCATTCCTGATTCCTAATTCATCATTCATCATTCCTGATTGATCATTCCTCATTCCTGATTCATCATTCCTCATTCCTGATTCATCATTCCTGATTCCTGATTGATCACTCCTCGTTCCTGATTCATCATTCCTCATTCCTGATTCATCATTCCTGATTCATCATTCATCATTCCTGATTCATCATTCCTGATTCCTGATTCATCATTCCTGATTCCTGATTCATCATTCCTGATTCCTGATTCATCATTCCTGATTCATCATTCCTGATTCATCATTCATCATTCCTGATTCATCATTCCTGATTCCTGATTCATCATTCCTGATTCCTGATTCATCATTCCTGATTCCTGATTCATCATTCATCATTCCTGATTCATCATTCCTGAATCCTGATTCATCATTCCTGATTCCTGATTCATCATTCCTGATTCCTGATTCACCATTCCTGATTCCTGATTCATCATTCCTCTTTCCTGATTCATCATTCCTGATTCCGGATACATCATTCATCATTCCTGATTCATCATTCCTGATTCCTGATTCATCATTCCTGATTCATCATTCCTCATTCCTGATTCATCATTCCTGATTCCTGATTCATCATTTATCATTCCTGATTCATCATTCCTGATTCCTGATTCATCATTCCTGATTCCTGATTGATCATTCCTCATTCCTGAATCATCATTCCTGATTCCTGATTCATCATTCCTGATTCCTGATTAATCACTTCTGATTCCTGATTCTTGATTCATCATTCCTGATTCATCATTCCTGATTCATCATTCATCATTCCTGATTCATCATTCATCATTCCTGATTCATCATTCCTGATTCCTGATTCATCATTCCTGATTCCTGATTCATCATTCATCATTCCTGATACTGATTCCTGATTCGTCATTCCTGATTCATCATTCGTCATTCCTGATTCATCATTCATCATTCCTGATTCATCATTCCTTATTCCTGATTCATCATTCCGGATTCCTGATTCATCATTCATCATTCCTGATTCATCATTCCTGATTCCTGATTCATCATTGCTGATTCCTGATTCATCATTCATCATTCCTGATTCCTGATTTATCATTCCTGATTCATCATTCATCATTCCTGATTCATCATTCATCATTCCAGATTCCTGATTCATCATTCCTGATCCCTGATTCCTGATTCATCATTCCTGATTCCTGATTCATCATTCATGATACCTGATTCCTGATTCATCATTCCTGATTCATCATTCCTCATTCATCATTCATCATTCCTGATTCATCATTCCTTATTCCTGATTCATCATTCCTGATTCCTGATTCAACATTCATCATTCCTGATTCATCATTCCTGATTCCTGATTCATCATTCATCATTCCTGAATCATCATTCATCATTCCTGATTCGTCATTCATCATTCCTGATTCCTGATTCCTGATTCCTGATTCATCATTCCTGATTCCTGATTCATCATGCATCATTCCTGATTCATCATTCCTGATTCCTGATTCATCATCCCTGATTCCTGATTCATCATTCCTTATTCCTGATTCATCATTCATCATTCCTGATTCATCATTCCTGAATCCTGATTCATCATTGCTGATTCCTGATTCATCATTCATCATTCCTGATTCATCATTCCTGATTCCTGATTCATCATTCCTGATTCCTGATTCATCATTCCTGATTCCTGATTCATCATTCCTGATTCCTGATTCCTGATTCATCATGCCTGATTCATCATTCCTGATTCATCATTCATCATTCCTGATTCATCATTCCTGATTCCTGATTCATCATTCCTGATTCCTGATTCATCATTCCTGATTTCTGATTCATCATTCATCATTCCTGATTCATTATTCCTGATTCCTGATTCATCATTCCTGATTCCTGATTCCTGATTCCTGATTCCTGATTCCTGATTCATCATTCCTGATTCCTGATTCATCATTCATGATACCTGATTCCTGATTCATCATTCCTGATTCATCATTCCTGATTCATCATTCATCATTCCTGATTCATCATTCCTTATTCCTGATTCATCATTCCTGATTCCTGATTCAACATTCATCATTCCTGATTCATCATTCCTGATTCTGATTCATCATTCATCATTCCTGAATCATCATTCATCATTCCTGATTCGTCATTCATCATTCCTGATTCATCATTCCTGATTCCTGAATCCTGATTCCTGATTCATCATTCCTGATTCCTGATTCCTGATTCATCATTCCTGATTCATCATTCCTGATTCATCATTCATCATTCCTGATTCATCATTCCAGATTCCTGATTCATCATTCCTGATTCATCATTCATCATTCCTGATTCATCATTCATCATTCCTGACTCATCATTCATGATTCCTGATTCATGATTCATCATTCCTGATTCCTGATTCATCATTCATGATTCCTGATTCATCATTCCTGATTCCTGATTCATCATTCCTGATTCCTGATTCATCATTCCTGATTCATGATTCACCATTCCTGATTCCTGATTCATCATTCCTCTTTCCTGATTCATCATTCCTGATTCCTGATACATCATTCATCATTCCTGATTCATCATTCCTGATTCCTGATTCATCATTCCTGATTCCTGATTCATCTTTCCTGATTCATCATTCCTGATTCCTGATTCATCATTCCTGATTCCTAATTCATCATTCATCATTCTGATTGATCATTCCTCATTCCTGATTCATCATTCCTCATTCCTGATTCATCATTCCTGATTCCTGATTGATCACTCCTCATTCCTGATTCATCATTCCTCATTCCTGATTCATCATTCCTGATTCATCATTCATCATTCCTGATTCATCATTCCTGATTCCTGATTCATCATTCCTGATTCCTGATTCATCATTCATCATTCCTGAATCATCATTCATCATTCCTGATTCGTCATTCATCATTCCTGATTCATCATTCCTGATTCCTGATTCCTGATTCCTGATTCATACATTCATGATACCTGATTCCTGATTCATCATTCCTGATTCATCATTCCTGATTCATCATTCATCATTCCTGATTCATCATTCCTTATTCCTGATTCATCATTCCTGATTCCTGATTCAACATTCATCATTCCTGATTCATCATTCCTGATTCCTGATTCATCATTCATCATTCCTGAATCATCATTCATCATTCCTGATTCGTCATTCATCATTCCTGATTCATCATTCCTGATTCCTGAATCCTGATTCCTGATTCATCATTCCTGATTCCTGATTCCTGATTCATCATTCCTGATTCATCATTCCTGATTCATCATTCATCATTCCTGATTCATCATTCCAGATTCCTGATTCATCATTCCTGATTCATCATTCATCATTCCTGATTCATCATTCATCATTCCTGACTCATCATTCCTGATTCCTGATTCATGATTCATCATTCCTGATTCCTGATTCATCATTCATGATTCCTGATTCATCATTCCTGATTCCTGATTCATCATTCCTGATTCCTGATTCATCATTCCTGATTCATGATTCACCATTCCTGATTCCTGATTCATCATTCCTCTTTCCTGATTCATCATTCCTGATTCCTGATACATCATTCATCATTCCTGATTCATCATTCCTGATTCCTGATTCATCATTCCTGATTCCTGATTCATCTTTCCTGATTCATCATTCCTGATTCCTGATTCATCATTCCTGATTCCTAATTCATCATTCATCATTCCTGATTGATCATTCCTCATTCCTGATTCATCATTCCTCATTCCTGATTCATCATTCCTGATTCCTGATTGATCACTCCTCATTCCTGATTCATCATTCCTCATTCCTGATTCATCATTCCTGATTCATCATTCATCATTCCTGATTCATCATTCCTGATTCCTGATTCATCATTCCTGATTCCTGATTCATCATTCATCATTCCTGAATCATCATTCATCATTCCTGATTCGTCATTCATCATTCCTGATTCATCATTCCTGATTCCTGATTCCTGATTCCTGATTCATCATTCCTGATTCCTGATTCCTGATTCATCATTCCTGATTCATCATTCCTGATTCATCATTCATCATTCCTGATTCATCATTCCAGATTCCTGATTCATCATTCCTGATTCATCATTCATCATTCCTGATTCATCATTCATCATTCCTGACTCATCATTCCTGATTCCTGATTCATGATTCATCATTCCTGATTCCTGATTCATCATTCATGATTCCTGATTCATCATTCTGATTCCTGATTCATCATTCCTGATTCCTGATTCATCATTCCTGATTCATGATTCACCATTCCTGATTCCTGATTCATCATTCCTCTTTCCTGATTCATCATTCCTGATTCCTGATACATCATTCATCATTCCTGATTCATCATTCCTGATTCCTGATTCATCATTCCTGATTCCTGATTCATCTTTCCTGATTCATCATTCCTGATTCCTGATTCATCATTCCTGATTCCTAATTCATCATTCATCATTCCTGATTGATCATTCCTCATTCCTGATTCATCATTCCTCATTCCTGATTCATCATTCCTGATTCCTGATTGATCACTCCTCATTCCTGATTCATCATTCCTCATTCCTGATTCATCATTCCTGATTCATCATTCATCATTCCTGATTCATCATTCCTGATTCCTGATTCATCATTCCTGATTCCTGATTCATCATTCATCATTCCTGATACTGATTCCTGATTCGTCATTCCTGATTCATCATTCGTCATTCCTGATTCATCATTCATCATTCCTGATTCATCATTCCTTATTCCTGATTCATCATTCCGGATTCCTGATTCATCATTCATCATTCCTGATTCATCATTCCTGATTCCTGATTCATCATTCCTGATTCCTGATTTATCATTCCTGATTCATCATTCATCATTCCTGATTCATCATTCATCATTCCAGATTCCTGATTCCTGATTCCTGATTCCTGATTCCTGATTCATCATTCCTGATTCCTGATTCATCATTCATGATACCTGATTCCTGATTCATCATTCCTGATTCATCATTCCTCATTCATCATTCATCATTCCTGATTCATCATTCCTTATTCCTGATTCATCATTCCTGATTCCTGATTCAACATTCATCATTCCTGATTCATCATTCCTGATTCCTGATTCATCATTCATCATTCCTGAATCATCATTCATCATTCCTGATTCGTCATTCATCATTCCTGATTCATCATTCCTGATTCCTGATTCCTGATTCCTGATTGATCATTCCTGATTCCTGATTCCTGATTCATCATTCCTGATTCATCATTCCTGATTCATCATTCATCATTCCTGATTCATCATTCCAGATTCCTGATTCATCATTCCTGATTCATCATTCATCATTCCTGATTCATCATTCATCATTCCTGACTCATCATTCCTGATTCCTGATTCATGATTCATCATTCCTGATTCCTGATTCATCATTCCTGATTCATGATTCACCATTCCTGATTCCTGATTCATCATTCCTCTTTCCTGATTCATCATTCCTGATTCCTGATACATCATTCATCATTCCTGATTCATCATTCCTGATTCCTGATTCATCATTCCTGATTCCTGATTCATCATTCCTGATTCATCATTCCTGATTCCTGATTCATCATTCCTGATTCCTAATTCATCATTCATCATTCCTGATTGATCATTCCTCATTCCTGATTCATCATTCCTCATTCCTGATTCATCATTCCTGATTCCTGATTGATCACTCCTCATTCCTGATTCATCATTCCTCATTCCTGATTCATCATTCCTGATTCGTCATTCATCATTCCTGATTCATCATTCCTGATTCCTGATTCATCATTCCTGATTCCTGATTCATCATTCCTGATTCATCATTCCTGATTCATCATTCTGATTCCTGATTCATCATTCCTGATTCCTGATTCATCATTCCTGATTCCTGATTCATCATTCATCATTCCTGATTCATCATTCCTGAATCCTGATTCATCATTGCTGATTCCTGATTCATCATTCATCATTCCTGATTGATCATTCCTGATTCCTGATTCATCATTCCTGATTCCTGATTCATCATTCCTGATTCCTGATTCATCATTCCTGATTCCTGATTCCACCATTCCTGATTCCTGATTCATCATTCCTCTTTCCTGATTCATCATTCCTGATTCCGGATACATCATTCATCATTCCTGATTCATCATTCCTGATTCCTGATTCATCATTCCTGATTCATCATTCCTCATTCCTGATTCCTGATACATCATTCATCATTCCTGATTCATCATTCCTGATTCCTGATTCATCATTCCTGATTCCTGATTCATCATTCCTGATTCATCATTCATCATTCCTGATTCATCATTCCTGATTCCTGATTCATCATTCCTGATTCCTGATTCATCATTCCTGATTCATCATTCCTGATTCATCATTCCTGATTCCTGATTCATCATTCCTGATTCCTGATTCATCATTCCTGATTCCTGATTCATCATTCATCATTCCTGATTCATCATTCCTGAATCCTGATTCATCATTGCTGATTCCTGATTCATCATTCATCATTCCTGATTGATCATTCCTGATTCCTGATTCATCATTCCTGATTCCTGATTCATCATTCCTGATTCCTGATTCATCATTCCTGATTCCTGATTCACCATTCCTGATTCCTGATTCATCATTCCTCTTTCCTGATTCATCATTCCTGATTCCGGATACATCATTCATCATTCCTGATTCATCATTCCTGATTCCTGATTCATCATTCCTGATTCATCATTCCTCATTCCTGATTCATCATTCCTGATTCCTGATTCATCATTTATCATTCCTGATTGATCATTCCTCATTCCTGATTCATCATTCCCTGATTCCTGATTAATCACTCCTGATTCCTGATTCCTGATTCATCATTCCTGATTCATCATTCCTGATTCATCATTCATCATTCCTGATTCATCATTCCTGATGCCTGATTCATCATTCCTGATTCCTGATTCATCATTCATCATTCCTGATTCCTGATTCGTCATTCCTGATTCGTCATTCATCATTCCTGATTCATCATTCATCATTCCTGATTCTTTATTCTTTATTCCTGATTCATCATTCCGGATTCCTGATTCATCATTCATCATTCCTGATTCATCATTCCTGATTCCTGATTCTTTATTCTTTATTCCTGATTCATCATTCCGGATTCCTGATTCATCATTCATCATTCCTGATTCCTGATTCATCATTGCTGATTCCTGATTCATCATTCATCATTCCTGATTCCTGATTTATCATTCCTGATTCATCAATCATCATTCCTGATTCATCATTCATCATTCCTGAATCCTGATTCATCATTCCTGATTCATCGTTCCTGATTCATCATTCCTGATTCATCATTCCTGATTCATCATTCCTGATTCCTGACTCATCATTTTTTCATTCCTGATTCATCATTCTTTATTCCTGATTCATCATTCCTGATACCTGATTCATCATTCATCATTCCTGATTCATCATTCCTGATTCCTGATTCATCATTCCTGATTCCTGATTCCTGATTCATTATTCCTGATTCATCATTCCTGATTCATCATTCATTATACCTGATTCCTGATTCATCATTTATCATTCCTGATTCATCATTCCTGATTCCTGATTCATCATTCCTGATTCCTGATTGATCATTCCTCATTCCTGAATCATCATTCCTGATTCCTGATTCATCATTCCTGATTCCTGATTAATCACTTCTGATTCCTGATTCTTGATTCATCATTCCTGATTCATCATTCCTGATTCATCATTCATCATTCCTGATTCAATCATTCATCATTCCTGATTCATCATTCCTGATTCCTGATTCATCATTCCTGATTCCTGATTCATCATTCATCATTCCTGATACTGATTCCTGATTCGTCATTCCTGATTCATCATTCGTCATTCCTGATTCATCATTCATCATTCCTGATTCATCATTCCTTATTCCTGATTCATCATTCCGGATTCCTGATTCATCATTCATCATTCCTGATTCATCATTCCTGATTCCTGATTCATCATTGCTGATTCCTGATTCATCATTCATCATTCCTGATTCCTGATTTATCATTCCTGATTCATCATTCATCATTCCTGATTCATCATTCATCATTCCAGATTCCTGATTCATCATTCCTGATCCCTGATTCCTGATTCATCATTCCTGATTCCTGATTCATCATTCATGATACCTGATTCCTGATTCATCATTCCTGATTCATCATTCCTCATTCATCATTCATCATTCCTGATTCATCATTCCTTATTCCTGATTCATCATTCCTGATTCCTGATTCAACATTCATCATTCCTGATTCATCATTCCTGATTCCTGATTCATCATTCATCATTCCTGAATCATCATTCATCATTCCTGATTCGTCATTCATCATTCCTGATTCCTGATTCCTGATTCCTGATTCATCATTCCTGATTCCTGATTCATCATGCATCATTCCTGATTCATCATTCCTGATTCCTGATTCATCATCCCTGATTCCTGATTCATCATTCCTTATTCCTGATTCATCATTCATCATTCCTGATTCATCATTCCTGAATCCTGATTCATCATTGCTGATTCCTGATTCATCATTCATCATTCCTGATTCATCATTCCTGATTCCTGATTCATCATTCCTGATTCCTGATTCATCATTCCTGATTCCTGATTCATCATTCCTGATTCCTGATTCCTGATTCATCATGCCTGATTCATCATTCCTGATTCATCATTCATCATTCCTGATTCATCATTCCTGATTCCTGATTCATCATTCCTGATTCCTGATTCATCATTCCTGATTTCTGATTCATCATTCATCATTCCTGATTCATTATTCCTGATTCCTGATTCATCATTCCTGATTCCTGATTCCTGATTCCTGATTCCTGATTCCTGATTCATCATTCCTGATTCCTGATTCATCATTCATGATACCTGATTCCTGATTCATCATTCCTGATTCATCATTCCTGATTCATCATTCATCATTCCTGATTCATCATTCCTTATTCCTGATTCATCATTCCTGATTCCTGATTCAACATTCATCATTCCTGATTCATCATTCCTGATTCCTGATTCATCATTCATCATTCCTGAATCATCATTCATCATTCCTGATTCGTCATTCATCATTCCTGATTCATCATTCCTGATTCCTGAATCCTGATTCCTGATTCATCATTCCTGATTCCTGATTCCTGATTCATCATTCCTGATTCATCATTCCTGATTCATCATTCATCATTCCTGATTCATCATTCCAGATTCCTGATTCATCATTCCTGATTCATCATTCATCATTCCTGATTCATCATTCATCATTCCTGACTCATCATTCCTGATTCCTGATTCATGATTCATCATTCCTGATTCCTGATTCATCATTCATGATTCCTGATTCATCATTCCTGATTCCTGATTCATCATTCCTGATTCCTGATTCATCATTCCTGATTCATGATTCACCATTCCTGATTCCTGATTCATCATTCCTCTTTCCTGATTCATCATTCCTGATTCCTGATACATCATTCATCATTCCTGATTCATCATTCCTGATTCCTGATTCATCATTCCTGATTCCTGATTCATCTTTCCTGATTCATCATTCCTGATTCCTGATTCATCATTCCTGATTCCTAATTCATCATTCATCATTCCTGATTGATCATTCCTCATTCCTGATTCATCATTCCTCATTCCTGATTCATCATTCCTGATTCCTGATTGATCACTTCCTCATTCCTGATTCATCATTCCTCATTCCTGATTCATCATTCCTGATTCATCATTCATCATTCCTGATTCATCATTCCTGATTCCTGATTCATCATTCCTGATTCCTGATTCATCATTCATCATTCCTGAATCATCATTCATCATTCCTGATTCGTCATTCATCATTCCTGATTCATCATTCCTGATTCCTGATTCCTGATTCCTGATTCATCATTCATGATACCTGATTCCTGATTCATCATTCCTGATTCATCATTCCTGATTCATCATTCATCATTCCTGATTCATCATTCCTTATTCCTGATTCATCATTCCTGATTCCTGATTCAACATTCATCATTCCTGATTCATCATTCCTGATTCCTGATTCATCATTCATCATTCCTGAATCATCATTCATCATTCCTGATTCGTCATTCATCATTCCTGATTCATCATTCCTGATTCCTGAATCCTGATTCCTGATTCATCATTCCTGATTCCTGATTCCTGATTCATCATTCCTGATTCATCATTCCTGATTCATCATTCATCATTCCCGATTCATCATTCCAGATTCCTGATTCATCATTCCTGATTCATCATTCATCATTCCTGATTCATCATTCATCATTCCTGACTCATCATTCCTGATTCCTGATTCATGATTCATCATTCCTGATTCCTGATTCATCATTCATGATTCCTGATTCATCATTCCTGATTCCTGATTCATCATTCCTGATTCCTGATTCATCATTCCTGATTCATGATTCACCATTCCTGATTCCTGATTCATCATTCCTCTTTCCTGATTCATCATTCCTGATTCCTGATACATCATTCATCATTCCTGATTCATCATTCCTGATTCCTGATTCATCATTCCTGATTCCTGATTCATCTTTCCTGATTCATCATTCCTGATTCCTGATTCATCATTCCTGATTCCTAATTCATCATTCATCATTCCTGATTGATCATTCCTCATTCCTGATTCATCATTCCTCATTCCTGATTCATCATTCCTGATTCCTGATTGATCACTCCTCATTCCTGATTCATCATTCCTCATTCCTGATTCATCATTCCTGATTCATCATTCATCATTCCTGATTCATCATTCCTGATTCCTGATTCATCATTCCTGATTCCTGATTCATCATTCATCATTCCTGAATCATCATTCATCATTCCTGATTCGTCATTCATCATTCCTGATTCATCATTCCTGATTCCTGATTCCTGATTCCTGATTCATCATTCCTGATTCCTGATTCCTGATTCATCATTCCTGATTCATCATTCCTGATTCATCATTCATCATTCCTGATTCATCATTCCAGATTCCTGATTCATCATTCCTGATTCATCATTCATCATTCCTGATTCATCATTCATCATTCCTGACTCATCATTCCTGATTCCTGATTCATGATTCATCATTCCTGATTCCTGATTCATCATTCATGATTCCTGATTCATCATTCCTGATTCCTGATTCATCATTCCTGATTCCTGATTCATCATTCCTGATTCATGATTCACCATTCCTGATTCCTGATTCATCATTCCTCTTTCCTGATTCATCATTCCTGATTCCTGATACATCATTCATCATTCCTGATTCATCATTCCTGATTCCTGATTCATCATTCCTGATTCCTGATTCATCTTTCCTGATTCATCATCCTGATTCCTGATTCATCATTCCTGATTCCTAATTCATCATTCATCATTCCTGATTGATCATTCCCTCATTCCTGATTCATCATTCCTCATTCCTGATTCATCATTCCTGATTCCTGATTGATCACTCCTCATTCCTGATTCATCATTCCTCATTCCTGATTCATCATTCCTGATTCATCATTCATCATTCCTGATTCATCATTCCTGATTCCTGATTCATCATTCCTGATTCCTGATTCATCATTCATCATTCCTGATACTGATTCCTGATTCGTCATTCCTGATTCATCATTCGTCATTCCTGATTCATCATTCATCATTCCTGATTCATCATTCCTTATTCCTGATTCATCATTCCGGATTCCTGATTCATCATTCATCATTCCTGATTCATCATTCCTGATTCCTGATTCATCATTCCTGATTCCTGATTTATCATTCCTGATTCATCATTCATCATTCCTGATTCATCATTCATCATTCCAGATTCCTGATTCCTGATTCCTGATTCCTGATTCCTGATTCCTGATTCATCATTCCTGATTCCTGATTCATCATTCATGATACCTGATTCCTGATTCATCATTCCTGATTCATCATTCCTCATTCATCATTCATCATTCCTGATTCATCATTCCTTATTCCTGATTCATCATTCCTGATTCCTGATTCAACATTCATCATTCCTGATTCCATCATTCCTGATTCCTGATTCATCATTCATCATTCCTGAATCATCATTCATCATTCCTGATTCGTCATTCATCATTCCTGATTCATCATTCCTGATTCCTGATTCCTGATTCCTGATTGATCATTCCTGATTCCTGATTCCTGATTCATCATTCCTGATTCATCATTCCTGATTCATCATTCATCATTCCTGATTCATCATTCCAGATTCCTGATTCATCATTCCTGATTCATCATTCATCATTCCTGATTCATCATTCATCATTCCTGACTCATCATTCCTGATTCCTGATTCATGATTCATCATTCCTGATTCCTGATTCATCATTCCTGATTCATGATTCACCATTCCTGATTCCTGATTCATCATTCCTCTTTCCTGATTCATCATTCCTGATTCCTGATACATCATTCATCATTCCTGATTCATCATTCCTGATTCCTGATTCATCATTCCTGATTCCTGATTCATCATTCCTGATTCATCATTCCTGATTCCTGATTCATCATCCCTGATTCCTAATTCATCATTCATCATTCCTGATTGATCATTCCTCATTCCTGATTCATCATTCCTCATTCCTGATTCATCATTCCTGATTCCTGATTGATCACTCCTCATTCCTGATTCATCATTCCTCATTCCTGATTCATCATTCCTGATTCATCATTCATCATTCCTGATTCATCATTCCTGATTCCTGATTCATCATTCCTGATTCCTGATTCATCATTCCTGATTCATCATTCCTGATTCATCATTCCTGATTCCTGATTCATCATTCCTGATTCCTGATTCATCATTCCTGATTCCTGATTCATCATTCATCATTCCTGATTCATCATTCCTGAATCCTGATTCATCATTGCTGATTCCTGATTCATCATTCATCATTCCTGATTGATCATTCCTGATTCCTGATTCATCATTCCTGATTCCTGATTCATCATTCCTGATTCCTGATTCATCATTCCTGATTCCTGATTCACCATTCCTGATTCCTGATTCATCATTCCTCTTTCCTGATTCATCATTCCTGATTCCGGATACATCATTCATCATTCCTGATTCATCATTCCTGATTCCTGATTCATCATTCCTGATTCATCATTCCTCATTCCTGATTCCTGATACATCATTCATCATTCCTGATTCATCATTCCTGATTCCTGATTCATCATTCCTGATTCCTGATTCATCATTCCTGATTCATCATTCATCATTCCTGATTCATCATTCCTGATTCCTGATTCATCATTCCTGATTCCTGATTCATCATTCCTGATTCATCATTCCTGATTCATCATTCCTGATTCCTGATTCATCATTCCTGATTCCTGATTCATCATTCCTGATTCCTGATTCATCATTCATCATTCCTGATTCATCATTCCTGAATCCTGATTCATCATTGCTGATTCCTGATTCATCATTCATCATTCCTGATTGATCATTCCTGATTCCTGATTCATCATTCCTGATTCCTGATTCATCATTCCTGATTCCTGATTCATCATTCCTGATTCCTGATTCACCATTCCTGATTCCTGATTCATCATTCCTCTTTCCTGATTCATCATTCCTGATTCCGGATACATCATTCATCATTCCTGATTCATCATTCCTGATTCCTGATTCATCATTCCTGATTCATCATTCCTCATTCCTGATTCATCATTCCTGATTCCTGATTCATCATTTATCATTCCTGATTGATCATTCCTCATTCCTGATTCATCATTCCTGATTCCTGATTAATCACTCCTGATTCCTGATTCCTGATTCATCATTCCTGATTCATCATTCCTGATTCATCATTCATCATTCCTGATTCATCATTCCTGATGCCTGATTCATCATTCCTGATTCCTGATTCATCATTCATCATTCCTGATTCCTGATTCGTCATTCCTGATTCGTCATTCATCATTCCTGATTCATCATTCATCATTCCTGATTCTTTATTCTTTATTCCTGATTCATCATTCCGGATTCCTGATTCATCATTCATCATTCCTGATTCATCATTCCTGATTCCTGATTCTTTATTCTTTATTCCTGATTCATCATTCCGGATTCCTGATTCATCATTCATCATTCCTGATTCCTGATTCATCATTGCTGATTCCTGATTCATCATTCATCATTCCTGATTCCTGATTTATCATTCCTGATTCATCAATCATCATTCCTGATTCATCATTCATCATTCCTGAATCCTGATTCATCATTCCTGATTCATCGTTCCTGATTCATCATTCCTGATTCATCATTCCTGATTCATCATTCCTGATTCCTGACTCATCATTTTTTCATTCCTGATTCATCATTCTTTATTCCTGATTCATCATTCCTGATACCTGATTCATCATTCATCATTCCTGATTCATCATTCCTGATTCCTGATTCCTGATTCATCATTCCTGATTCCTGATTCCTGATTCATTATTCCTGATTCATCATTCCTGATTCATCATTCATTATACCTGATTCATCATTCCTTATTCCTGATTCATCATTCCTGATTCCTGATTCATCATTCATCATTCCTGATTCGTCATTCATCATTCCTGATTCATCATTCCTGATTCATCATTCCTGATTCCTGATTCCTGATTCCTGATTCCTGATTCCTGATTCCTGATTCCTGATTCCTGATTCCTGATTCCTGATTCCTGATTCCTGATTCCTCATTCCTGATTCCTGATTCCTGATTCCTGATTTCTGATCCCTGATTCCTGATTCCTGATTCCTGATTCCTGATTCATCATTCATCATTCCTGATTCATCAATCCTGATTCCTGATTCCTGATTCATCATTCCTGATTCATCATTCCTGATTCATCATTCCTGATTCCTGATTCATCATTCATAGATTCCTGACCGCGAGCTAATCTTAAAAACGTTCAATGTGCCGTAAAAGTCTCAAACGGAGAGATTCCATCTTTCCAGCCAATTCATAGATTCCTGAACGCGAGCTAATCTTAAAAACGTTCAATGTGCCGTAAAATTCTCAAACGGAGATATTCCATCTTTCCAGCCAATTCATAGATTCCTGACCGCGAGCTAATCTTAAAAACGTTCAATGTGCCGTAAAATTCTCAAACGGAGAGATTCCATCTTTCCAGCCAATTCATAGTTCCTGACCGCGAGCTAATCTTAAAAACGTTCAATGTGCCGTAAAATTCTCAAACGGAGAGATTCCATCTTTCCAGCCAATTCATAGATTCCTGACCGCGAGCTAATCTTAAAAACGTTCAATGTGCCGTAAAATTCTCAAACGGAGAGATTCCATCTTTCCAGCCAATTCATAGATTCCTGCTCGCGAGCTAATCTTATAAACGTTCAATGTGCCGTAAAATTCTCAAACGGAGAGATTCCATCTTTCCAGCCAAATCATAGATTCCTGACCGCGAGCTAATCTTAAAAACGTTCAGTGTGCCGTAAAAATCTCAAACGGAGAGATTCCATCTTTCCAGCCAATTCATAGATTCCTGACCGCGAGCTAATCTTAAAAACGTTCAATGTGCCGTAAAATTCTCAAAACGAGAGATTCCATCTTTCCAGCCAATTCATAGATTCCTGACCGCGAGCTAATCTTAAAAACGTTCAAGGTGCCGTAAAAGTCTCAAACGGAGAGATTCCATCTTTCCAGCCAATTCATAGATTCCTCCTCGCGAGCTAATCTTAAAAACGTTCAGTGTGCCGTAAAAGTCTCAAACGGAGAGATTCCATCTTTTCAGCCAATTCATAGATTCCTGACCGCGAGCTAATCTTAAAAACGTTCAATGTGCCGTAATATTCTCAAACGGAGAGATTCCATCTTTCCAGCCAATTCATAGATTCCTGACCGCGAGCTAATCTTAAAAACGTTCAATGTGCCGTAAAATTCTCAAACGGAGAGATTCCATCTTTCCAGCCAATTCATAGATTCCTGACCGCGAGCTAATCTTAAAAACGTTCAATGTGCCGTAAAATTCTCAAACGGAGAGATTCCATCTTTCCAGCCAATTCATAGATTCCTGACCGCGAGCTAATCTTAAAAACGTTCAATGTGCCGTAAAATTCTCAAAAGGAGAGATTCCATCTTTCCAGCCAATTCATAGATTCCTGACCGCGAGCTAATCTTAAAAACGTTCAATGTGCCGTAAAATTCTCAAACGGAGAGATTCCATCTTTCCAGCCAATTCATAGATTCCTGACCGCGAGCTAATCTTAAAAACGTTCAATGTGCCGTAATATTCTCAAACGGAGAGATTCCATCTTTCCAGCCAATTCATAGATTCCTCCTCGCGAGCTAATCTTAAAAACGTTCAGTGTGCCGTAAAATTCTCAAACGGAGAGATTCCATCTTTCCAGCCAATTCATAGATTCCTGACCGCGAGCTAATCTTAAAAACGTTCAATGTGCCGTAAAATTCTCAAACGGAGAGATTCCATCTTTCCAGCCAATTCATAGATTCCTGACCGCGAGCTAATCTTAAAAACGTTCAATGTGCCGTAAAATTCTCAAAAGGAGAGATTCCATCTTTCCAGCCAATTCATAGATTCCTGACCGCGAGCTAATCTTAAAAACGTTCAATGTGCCGTAAAATTCTCAATCGGAGAGATTCCATCTTTCCAGCCAATTCATAGATTGCTCCTCGCGAGCTAATCTTAAAAACGTTCAGTGTGCCGTAAAAATCTCAAACGGAAAGATTCCATCTTTTCAGCCAATTCATAGATTCCTGACCGCGAGCTAATCTTAAAAACGTTCAATGTGCCGTAAAATTCTAAAACGGAGAGATTCCATCTTTCCAGCCAATTCATAGATTCCTGACCTCGAGCTAATCTTAAAAACGTTCAATGTGCCGTAAAATTCTCAAACGGAGAGATTCCATCTTTCCAGCCAATTCATAGATTCCTCCTCGCGAGCTAATCTTAAAAACGTTCAGTGTGCCGTAAAAGTCTCAAACGGAGAGATTCCATCTTTCCAGCCAATTCATAGATTCCTCCTCGCGAGCTAATCTTAAAAACGTTCAGTGTGCCGTAAAAGTCTCAAACGGAGAGATTCCATCTTTTCAGCCAATTCATAGATTCCTGACCGCGAGCTAATCTTAAAAACGTTCAATGTGCCGTAAAATTCTCAAACGGAGAGATTCCATCTTTTCAGCCAATTCAAAGATTCCTGACCGCGAGCTAATCTTAAAAACGTTCAATGTGCCGTAAAATTCTCAAACGGAGAGATTCCATCTTTCCAGCCAATTCATAGATTACTGACCGCGAGCTAATCTTAAAAACGTTCAATGTGCCGTAAAATTCTCAAAACGAGAGATTCCATCTTTCCAGCCAATTCATAGATTCCTGACCGCGAGCTAATCTTAAAAACGTTCAAGGTGCCGTAAAAGTCTCAAACGGAGAGATTCCATCTTTCCAGCCAATTCATAGATTCCTCCTCGCGAGCTAATCTTAAAAACGTTCAGTGTGCCGTAAAAGTCTCAAACGGAGAGATTCCATCTTTTCAGCCAATTCATAGATTCCTGACCGCGAGCTAATCTTAAAAACGTTCAATGTGCCGTAATATTCTCAAACGGAGAGATTCCATCTTTCCAGCCAATTCATAGATTCCTGACCGCGAGCTAATCTTAAAAACGTTCAATGTGCCGTAAAATTCTCAAACGGAGAGATTCCATCTTTCCAGCCAATTCATAGATTCCTGACCGCGAGCTAATCTTAAAAACGTTCAATGTGCCGTAAAATTCTCAAAAGGAGAGATTCCATCTTTCCAGCCAATTCATAGATTCCTGACCGCGAGCTAATCTTAAAAACGTTCAATGTGCCGTAAAATTCTCAAACGGAGAGATTCCATCTTTCCAGCCAATTCATAGATTCCTCCTCGCGAGCTAATCTTAAAAACGTTCAGTGTGCCGTAAAAATCTCAAACGGAGAGATTCCATCTTTTCAGCCAATTCATAGATTCCTGACCGCGAGCTAATCTTAAAAACGTTCAATGTGCCGTAAAATTCTCAAACGGAGAGATTCCATCTTTTCAGCCAATTCATAGATTCCTGACCGCGAGCTAATCTTAAAAACGTTCAATGTGCCGTAAAATTCTCAAACGGAGAGATTCCATCTTTCCAGCCAATTCATAGATTCCTGACCGCGAGCTAATCTTAAAAACGTTCAATGTGCCGTAAAATTCTCAAACGGAGAGATTCCATCTTTCCAGCCAATTCATAGATTCCTCCTCGCGAGCTAATCTTAAAAACGTTCAGTGTGCCGTAAAAGTCTCAAACGGAGAGATTCCATCTTTCCAGCCAATTCATAGATTCCTGACCGCGAGCTAATCTTAAAAACGTTCAATGTGCCGTAAAATTCTCAAACGGAGAGATTCCATCTTTCCAGCCAATTCATAGATTCCTGACCGCGAGCTAATCTTAAAAACGTTCAATGTGCCGTAAAATTCTCAAACGGAGAGATTCCATCTTTCCAGCCAATTCATAGATTCCTCCTCGCGAGCTAATCTTAAAAACGTTCAGTGTGCCGTAAAAGTCTCAAACGGAGAGATTCCATCTTTCCAGCCAAATCATAGATTCCTGACCGCGAGCTAATCTTAAAAACGTTCAGTGTGCCGTAAAAGTCTCAAACGGAGAGATTCCATCTTTCCAGCCAAATCATAGATTCCTGACCGCGAGCTAATCTTAAAAACGTTCAATGTGCCGTAAAATTCTCAAACGGAGAGATTCCATCTTTCCAGCCAATTCATAGATTCCTCCTCGCGAGCTAATCTTAAAAACGTTCAGTGTGCCGTAAAAGTCTCAAACGGAGAGATTCCATCTTTCCAGCCAATTCATAGATTCCTGACCGCGAGCTAATCTTAAAAACGTTCAATGTGCCGTAAAATTCTCAAACGGAGAGATTCCATCTTTCCAGCCAATTCATAGATTCCTGACCGCGAGCTAATCTTAAAAACGTTCAATGTGCCGTAAAATTCTCAAACGGAGAGATTCCATCTTTCCAGCCAATTCATAGATTCCTCCTCGCGAGCTAATCTTAAAAACGTTCAGTGTGCCGTAAAAGTCTCAAACGGAGAGATTCCATCTTTCCAGCCAATTCATAGATTCCTGACCGCGAGCTAATCTTAAAAACGTTCAATGTGCCGTAAAATTCTCAAACGGAGAGATTCCATCTTTCCAGCCAATTCATAGATTCCTGACCGCGAGCTAATCTTAAAAACGTTCAATGTGCCGTAAAATTCTCAAAATGAGAGATTCCATCTTTCCAGCCAATTCATAGATTCCTGACCGCGAGCTAATCTTAAAAACGTTCAATGTGCCGTAAAAATTCTCAAACGGAGAGATTCCATCTTTCCAGCCAATTCATAGATTCCTCCTGGCGAGCTAATCTTAAAAACGTTCAGTGTGCCGTAAAAATCCCAAACGGAGAGATTCCATCTTTTCAGCCAATTCATAGATTCCTGACCGCGAGCTAATCTTAAAAACGTTCAATGTGCCGTAAAATTCTCAAACGGAGAGATTCCATCTTTCCAGCCAATTCATAGATTCCTGACCGCGAGCTAATCTTAAAAACGTTCAATGTGCCGTAAAAATTCTCAAACGGAGAGATTCCATCTTTCCAGCCAATTCATAGATTCCTCCTCGCGAGCTAATCTTAAAAACGTTCAGTGTGCCGTAAAAAGTCTCAAACGGAGAGATTCCATCTTTCCAGCCAATTCATAGATTCCTCCTCGCGAGCTAATCTGAAAAACGTTCAATGTGCCGTAAAATTCTCAAACGGAGAGATTCCATCTTTCCAGCCAATTCATAGATTCCTCCTCGCGAGCTAATCTTAAAAACGTTCAGTGTTCCGTAAAAGTCTCAAACGGAGAGATTCCATCTTTCCAGCCAATTCATAGATTCCTGACCGCGAGCTAATCTTAAAAACGTTCAATGTGCCGTAAAATTCTCAAACGGAGAGATTCCATCTTTCCAGCCAATTCATAGATTCCTGACCGCGAGCTAATCTTAAAAACGTTCAATGTGCCGTAAAATTCTCAAACGGAGAGATTCCATCTTTCCAGCCAATTCATAGATTCCTCCTCGCGAGCTAATCTTAAAAACGTTCAGTGTGCCGTAAAAGTCTCAAACGGAGAGATTCCATCTTTCCAGCCAAATCATAGATTCCTGACCGCGAGCTAATCTTAAAAACGTTCAATGTGCCGTAAAATTCTCAAAAGGAGAGATTCCATCTTTCCAGCCAATTCATAGATTCCTGACCGCGAGCTATCTTAAAAACGTTCAATGTGCCGTAAAAGTCTCAAACGGAGAGATTCCATCTTTCCAGCCAATTCATAGATTCCTCCTCGCGAGCTAATCTTAAAAACGTTCAGTGCCGTAAAAGTCTCAAACGGAGAGATTCCATCTTTTCAGCCAATTCATAGATTCCTGACCGCGAGCTAATCTTAAAAACGTTCAGTGTGCCGTAAAAGTCTCAAACGGAGAGATTCCATCTTTCCAGCCAATTCATAGATTCCTGACCGCGAGCTAATCTTAAAAACGTTCAATGTGCCGTAAAATTCTCAAACGGAGAGATTCCATCTTTCCAGCCAATTCATAGATTCCTGACCGCGAGCTAATCTTAAAAACGTTCAATGTGCCGTAAAATTCTCAAACGGAGAGATTTCATCTTTCCAGCCAATTCATAGATTCCTCCTCGCGAGCTAATCTTAAAAACGTTCAATGTGCCGTAAAAGTCTCAAACGGAGAGATTCCATCTTTCCAGCCAATTCATAGATTCCTGACCGCGAGCTAATGTTAAAAACGTTCAATGTGCCGTAAAATTCTCAAACGGAGAGATTCCATCTTTCCAGCCAATTCATAGATTCCTGCTCGCGAGATAATCTTAAAAACGTTCAATGTGCCGTAAAATTCTCAAACGGAGAGATTCCACCTTTCCAGCCAATTCAAAGATTCCTGCTTGCGAGCTAATCTTAAAAACGTTCAATGTGCCGTAAAATTCTCAAACGGAGAGATTCCATCTTTCCAGCCAATTCATAGATTCCTGACCGCAAGCTAATCTTAAAAACGTTCAATGTGCCGTAAAATTCTCAAACGGAGAGATTCCATCTTTCCAGCCAATTCATAGATTCCTCCTCGCGAGCTAATCTTAAAAACGTTCAGTGTGCCGTAAAAGTCTCAAACGGAGAGATTCCATCTTTCCAGCCAATTCATAGATTCCTCCTCGCGAGCTAATCTTAAAAACGTTCAGTGTGCCGTAAAAGTCTCAAACGGAGAGATTCCATCTTTTCAGCCAATTCATAGATTCCTGACCGCGAGCTAATCTTAAAAACGTTCAATGTGCCGTAAAATTCTCAAACGGAGAGATTCCATCTTTCCAGCCAATTCATAGATTCCTCCTCGCGAGCTAATCTTAAAAACGTTCAGTGTGCCGTAAAAGTCTCAAACGGAGAGATTCCATCTTTCCAGCCAATTCATTGATTCCTCCTCGCGAGCTAATCTTAAAAACGTTCAGTGTGCCGTAAAAGTCTCAAACGGAGAGATTCCATCTTTTCAGCCAATTCATAGATTCCTGACCGCGAGCTAATCTTAAAAACGTTCAGTGTGCCGTAAAAGTCTCAAACGGAGAGATTCCATCTTTCCAGCCAATTCATAGATTCCTGACCGCGAGCTAATCTTAAAAACGTTCAATGTGCCGTAAAATTCTCAAACGGAGAGATTCCATCTTTCCAGCCAATTCATAGATTCCTGACCGCGAGCAAATCTTAAAAACGTTCAATGTGCCGTAAAATTTTCAAAATGAGAGATTCCATCTTTCCAGCCAATTCATAGATTCCTGACCGCGAGCTAATCTTAAAAACGTTCAATGTGCCGTAAAATTCTCAAACGGAGAGATTCCATCTTTCCAGCCAATTCATAGATTCCTCCTGGCGAGCTAATCTTAAAAACGTTCAGTGTGCCGTAAAAATCCCAAACGGAGAGATTCCATCTTTTCAGCCAATTCATAGATTCCTGACCGCGAGCTAATCTTAAAAACGTTCAATGTGCCGTAAAATTCTCAAACGGAGAGATTCCATCTTTCCAGCCAATTCATAGATTCCTGACCGCGAGCTAATCTTAAAAACGTTCAATGTGCCGTAAAATTC
>JAOWCC010000551.1:0-80850 GCA_030867875.1 Actinernus sp. WN-2022 | reverse complement strand
GGAGTCGACAACCGAGAACTGTACATCACTGAACATGCTGTTGTTGTACATGTACTGGTTACGTTCCTTGATAGTGCTGCGTACAGTTTGCCATTTGGTATCCATTGCTTAACTGTGACTGTAGTGATGTTGACAAGTGTTTGTACATTAAAAGCAGGTTACTTTGAGTTTCGTGCTCTCATAAAAGTGAAAGTGCAGGATTCGTACCCGAATTGCATTCTGGTATACGAGTTGGTTTGGTATACGTAGTCCTCACCCCTCCGGCTGTTTTTGTCAAAACAAGTTGGGGAAGGATGGCACCCAATTGTCATCCAAGTCTTCCCCTGGGGGGCGATGCTCTCTTGAAGAAATAGAAACACGATTCCATTTATTTTGACATACTTCTGCAAAACGAGTTTTTTTTTCACTCACTTTTAGCACAGCAACATTTTCTCTTTTTTTAAGAAGCAAATATTTTTTTTAAGAAGCATAAAAAACAAAACATATGTTTAAATAAAAAATAAATTAAAAAAGAATAATGAAAAACGATCAATTTCGTCATGGGAAATTTGAAAAATTTGCGGAAAGTGTCGTAAACCTCGACGGATTGTGGCCGGGCAAACTGCGAAAGACCGGAAGTTTAGTAACAAACAAACAGGCAAAAATACTGTTATACAATGGGTGCCGCGTGTTATTGTTGCTCACTCACTCTGAAAGTTGTAGCAATTCAGTATACATACAACCCTTTCCATTTAAGTCGGACCTCTTCAGCAATTTCCGGCTATTTTTAACACAAACCCCCTCCCCATTTCAATGTTGGTTTTCGAGAAGACTGAAATGCAGCCTTTCTATCCCAACATTGTGAAGGGGGAGGGGGACAAGCGAAGTCATAAAAAATGCCCGCGATGTGTCGGAGGAGTTCGTTCACTGTTCTGAATAGCCTTATATTGTCGGGCGGTCCGTAGTTAATTGGCGAAGGTTGTACATACATACTTTATTGAGTTTTCCCCGAGGGGCTTTTCTACACATATTACAATATGAAAAATATATAAAATGGTTAATACCAATTCTAATATAATCTAAAGTCTAATTTAATGTACATTGTAATATAAAATTATAATTGTAATAAGAGATGAATTAAAAGATCAAATATGACAAAATATGGTAAAATGCTGCTAATGCCGTACGGGAGGTCGCGGGTTCAAACCCCGGCCGGACCAACACTCAGGGTCTTAAAATAACTGAGTAGAAGGTGCTGCCTTTACATAATACAGTAAACGGTTAGACCTTCACGTCTTCTCGGATAAGGACGTAAAATCGTAGGACTAGTGTTCCCATTAGCTGCAAAGCTGGTCAAAGCTAAATACATTGACATTTAAATAATGTCACTTACTTACTAATGCTAGAAGCGATCATTCAATGTTGAGAATATGGCTTTCCCAGTTTGGGTTTGATCTATATGCCATAGCTAGGCTCGAAAACATTAAAGGCGAGAAAGAAGAGAAGAGGAGGGAGATAAGAAAAAGAAGAAGCCTCTGGTGTAATCCGTTGAGAATCTCACTTCCATGAGCTGAAAACACGTCAAACTGGTGTTGTTGAACCGTTGGTAAGCGAATGCAAATTACCGTTACATCCAGCACTCACGGTTGGGCCTGGTAATGAGTAGATTATCCAATCAGGGACGAGATTCAAATTCTGTATAGAATGTTAGCCTGGAAGTGAGATTCTCAACGGATAACTTCGTTTTCTTCTCCTTTTTTTTCGTCTTTTATTACCCCCAGGGTACATGCCGACAGATTTAGTGGTAAGAAATCTACTTGACAGCGATTTGGTCAATTTGTTTTGGAGGTTAAAACCAGACTTTCAGCTCAGTACAACCACAATTCATTTCGGTCTGAGCATGTCGCTTGTTGTTTGTTCGGGACAACCTTTTTTAACTAGCTGTATCACCTGCTGCATGGCACTATCCACTCGACTATAAAACAGCAATTCTGGAAATTGTTCATCGTGATACCATGTGCGGCCGTTTGGTCTTAAGTTTTCATTAAATTTAAATTCTACATTTTCACATTGAACTTCATCTCTTCCACTGTACCCATAGGAAGACGACGGACCACTGATCACGGCCGTAATCGTGTATGGTATACCAGGGTCCAGACAAACCGGTTTGTCCAGGTTTACAGTAAACCCATAATATCCATATGTCATCGCGCTATCTGTCCTAAACGTCGTGTGGTAGATGATTGAGTTCGGGTGTTTGTTAATAGTAATTTCTACTCTGTATAGTGACTCAGGACATCCGCACAGCCTTACCCCAGTCAGGTAAACTTGATTACTGATGGTACGAGGTCTCCAAGATGGCGGCTTGGTTAGTTAGTTCATAACATAACACCAGGGGCCCATTACCAGGAGCGTCCATCTTCCCCATTGGTTCTGTTCCCAGCACAGGAGTAGACGTGGCTATATTTAGAATTGCATTTCGCGCGAAATAAACAAAGGCCATGTACATGTTTTCATAGCCACTCAGATAGCTATACGTCAGGGCCCAGTTTCTGGAAGCCCGATTAGCGCTGATCCAGGGTGAACGACCAAGACAACCAATAGCTTTTGTTAAGATTTAATCCTGGATCAGCGCTAATCAGCCTAATTAAGGAACCCGGGCCACTTCTCATTATTATTATTCTCACTTTCAACGCGGGAATTCGAATTCTAAATATAGCCACATCTACTCCTGTGCTGGGGACCCAGCCCATGACATAGGAACGCTCCTAGTAATGGGCTGCTAATACTAACATATAGCAAAATAAATAGATATAGATAATAATAAGAAAAAAGTAATACTATTACGCAAATAGAAGTATAGATTATAATATTTACATCATCGTAAAACCACTCTCCTTCCTAACAACGACACGCCCCTAATTAAGATAGCTAATAGAATTTCAGGTTAAAATTACCCACCACCCCACCTTACTCCTACCAATAGGAGCCACTACCCGCAGCGTACACATGTACAATATATGTGTTAGTAACACGTAGTATGATTTATGCAGTGGGAAGAGCCACTACCCGCAGCGTATACATATGTACAATATATGTGAGTTGGCGTATTTACATATGTACTATATATGCATGTGAGTTGGCGTATTTACATATGTACTATATATGTGAGTTGGCGTATTTACGTATGTACTATTTATGTGAGTTGGCGTATTTACATATGTACTATATATGTGAGTTGGCGTATTTACATATGTACTATTTATGTGAGTTGGCGTATTTACATATGTACTATATATGTGAGTTGGCGTATTTACATATGTACTCTATAGATATGTGAGTTGGCGTATTTACATATGTACTATATATATGAGTTGGCGTATTTACATATGTACTATATATGTGAGTTGACGTATTTACATATGTACTCTATAGATATGTGAGTTGGCGTATTTACATATGTACTATATATGTGAGTTGGCGTATTTACGTATGTACTATTTATGTGAGTTGGCGTATTTACATATGTACTATATATGTGAGTTGGCGTATTTACAAATGTACTATTTATGTGAGTTGGCGTATTTACATATGTACTATATATGTGAGTTGGCGTATTTACATATGTACTATATATGTGAGTTGGCGTATTTACGTATGTACTATTTATGTGAGTTGGCGTATTTACATATGTACTATATATGTGAGTTGGCGTATTTACAAATGTACTATTTATGTGAGTTGGCGTATTTACATATGTACTATATATGTGAGTTGGCGTATTTACATATGTACTATATATGTGTTAGTAACACGTAGTATGATTTATGCAGTAGCAGGAGCCACTACCCTCAGCGTCCATATGTACAATATATGTGAGTTGGCGTATTTACATATGTACTATATATGTGAGTTGGCGTATTTACATATGTACTATATATGTGAGTTGGCGTATTTACAAATGTACTATTTATGTGAGTTGGCGTATTTACATATGTACTATATATGTGAGTTGGCGTATTTACATATGTACTATATATGTGAGTTGGCGTATTTACGTATGTACTATTTATGTGAGTTGGCGTATTTACATATGTACTATATATGTGAGTTGGCGTATTTACAAATGTACTATTTATGTGAGTTGGCGTATTTACATATGTACTATATATGTGAGTTGGCGTATTTACATATGTACTATATATGTGTTAGTAACACGTAGTATGATTTATGCAGTAGCAGGAGCCACTACCCTCAGCGTCCATATGTACAATATATGTGAGTTGGCGTATTTACATATGTACTATATATGTGAGTTGGCGTATTTACATATGTACTATATATGTGTTAGTAACACGTAGTATGATTTATGCAGTAGCAGGAGCCACTACCGGCAGCGTACATATGTACTATACATGTGAGTTGGCGTATTTACATATATACTATATATGTGTTAGTAACACGTAGTATGATTTATGCAGTGGGAAGAGCCACTACCCGCAGCGTACATATGTACAATATATGTGAGTTGGCGTATTTACATATGTACTATATATGCATGTGAGTTGGCGTATTTACATATGTACTATATATGTGAGTTGGCGTATTTACATATGTACTATATATGTGTTAGTAACACGTAGTATGATTTATGCAGTAGCAGGAGCCACTACCGGCAGCGTACATATGTACTATACATGTGAGTAGGCGTATTTACATATATACTATATATGTGTTAGTAACACGTAGTATGATTTATGCAGTGGGAAGAGCCACTACCCGCAGCGTACATATGTACAATATATGTGAGTTGGCGTATTTACATATGTACTATATATGCATGTGAGTTGGCGTATTTACATATGTACTATATATGTGAGTTGGCGTATTTACATATGTACTATATATGTGAGTTGGCGTATTTACATATGTACTAGATATGTGAGTTGGCGTATTTACATATGTACTCTATAGATATGTGAGTTGGCGTATTTACATATGTACTATATATGTGAGTTGGCGTATTTACATATGTACTATTTATGTGAGTTGGCGTATTTACATATGTACTATATATGTGAGTTGGCGTATTTACATATGTACTCTATAGATATGTGAGTTGGCGTATTTACATATGTACTATATATATGAGTTGGCGTATTTACATATGTACTATATATGTGAGTTGGCGTATTTACATATGTACTCTATAGATATGTGAGTTGGCGTATTTACATATGTACTATATATGTGAGTTGGCGTATTTACGTATGTACTATTTATGTGAGTTGGCGTATTTACATATGTACTCTATAGATATGTGAGTTGGCGTATTTACATATGTACTATATATGTGAGTTGGCGTATTTACGTATGTACTATTTATGTGAGTTGGCGTATTTACATATGTACTATATATGTGAGTTGGCGTATTTACAAATGTACTATTTATGTGAGTTGGCGTATTTACATATGTACTATATATGTGAGTTGGCGTATTTACATATGTACTATATATGTGAGTTGGCGTATTTACATATGTACTCTATAGATATGTGAGTTGGCGTATTTACATATGTACTATATATGTGAGTTGGCGTATTTACGTATGTACTATTTATGTGAGTTGGCGTATTTACATATGTACTATATATGTGAGTTGGCGTATTTACAAATGTACTATTTATGTGAGTTGGCGTATTTACATATGTACTATATATGTGAGTTGGCGTATTTACATATGTACTATATATGTGTTAGTAACACGTAGTATGATTTATGCAGTAGCAGGAGCCACTACCCTCAGCGTCCATATGTACAATATATGTGAGTTGGCGTATTTACATATGTACTATATATGCATGTGAGTTGGCGTATTTACATATGTACTATATATGTGAGTTGGCGTATTTACATATGTACTATATATGTGTTAGTAACACGTAGTATGATTTATGCAGTAGCAGGAGCCACTACCGGCAGCGTACATATGTACTATACATGTGAGTAGGCGTATTTACATATATACTATATATGTGTTAGTAACACGTAGTATGATTTATGCAGTGGGAAGAGCCACTACCCGCAGCGTACATATGTACAATATATGTGAGTTGGCGTATTTACATATGTACTATATATGCATGTGAGTTGGCGTATTTACATATGTACTATATATGTGAGTTGGCGTATTTACATATGTACTATATATGTGAGTTGGCGTATTTACATATGTACTAGATATGTGAGTTGGCGTATTTACATATGTACTCTATAGATATGTGAGTTCGCGTATTTACATATGTACTATATATGTGAGTTGGCGTATTTACATATGTACTATTTATGTGAGTTGGCGTATTTACATATGTACTATATATGTGAGTTGGCGTATTTACATATGTACTATATATGTGAGTTGGCGTATTTACGTATGTACTATTTATGTGAGTTGGCGTATTTACATATGTACTCTATAGATATGTGAGTTGGCGTATTTACATATGTACTATATATGTGAGTTGGCGTATTTACGTATGTACTATTTTTGTGAGTTGGCGTATTTACATATGTACTATATATGTGAGTTGGCGTATTTACAAATGTACTATTTATGTGAGTTGGCGTATTTACATATGTACTATATATGTGAGTTGGCGTATTTACATATGTACTATATATGTGAGTTGGCGTATTTACATATGTACTCTATAGATATGTGAGTTGGCGTATTTACATATGTACTATATATGTGAGTTGGCGTATTTACGTATGTACTATTTATGTGAGTTGGCGTATTTACATATGTACTATATATGTGAGTTGGCGTATTTACAAATGTACTATTTATGTGAGTTGGCGTATTTACATATGTACTATATATGTGAGTTGGCGTATTTACATATGTACTATATATGTGTTAGTAACACGTAGTATGATTTATGCAGTAGCAGGAGCCACTACCCTCAGCGTCCATATGTACAATATATGTGAGTTGGCGTATTTACATATGTACTATATATGTGAGTTGGCGTATTTACATATGTACTATATATGTGTTAGTAACACGTAGTATGATTTATGCAGTTGCAGGACCCACTACCCGCAGCGTCCATATGTACTATATATGTGAGTTGGCGTATTTACATATGTACTCTATAGATATGTGAGTTGGCGTATTTACATATGTACTATATATGTGAGTTGGCGTATTTACGTATGTACTATTTATGTGAGTTGGCGTATTTACATATGTACTATATATGTGAGTTGGCGTATTTACAAATGTACTATTTATGTGAGTTGGCGTATTTACATATGTACTATATATGTGAGTTGGCGTATTTACATATGTACTATATATGTGTTAGTAACACGTAGTATGATTTATGCAGTAGCAGGAGCCACTACCCTCAGCGTCCATATGTACAATATATGTGAGTTGGCGTATTTACATATGTACTATATATGCATGTGAGTTGGCGTATTTACATATGTACTATATATGTGAGTTGGCGTATTTACATATGTACTATATATGTGTTAGTAACACGTAGTATGATTTATGCAGTAGCAGGAGCCACTACCGGCAGCGTACATATGTACTATACATGTGAGTAGGCGTATTTACATATATACTATATATGTGTTAGTAACACGTAGTATGATTTATGCAGTGGGAAGAGCCACTACCCGCAGCGTACATATGTACAATATATGTGAGTTGGCGTATTTACATATGTACTATATATGCATGTGAGTTGGCGTATTTACATATGTACTATATATGTGAGTTGGCGTATTTACATATGTACTATATATGTGAGTTGGCGTATTTACATATGTACTAGATATGTGAGTTGGCGTATTTACATATGTACTCTATAGATATGTGAGTTCGCGTATTTACATATGTACTATATATGTGAGTTGGCGTATTTACATATGTACTATTTATGTGAGTTGGCGTATTTACATATGTACTATATATGTGAGTTGGCGTATTTACATATGTACTATATATGTGAGTTGGCGTATTTACGTATGTACTATTTATGTGAGTTGGCGTATTTACATATGTACTCTATAGATATGTGAGTTGGCGTATTTACATATGTACTATATATGTGAGTTGGCGTATTTACGTATGTACTATTTTTGTGAGTTGGCGTATTTACATATGTACTATATATGTGAGTTGGCGTATTTACAAATGTACTATTTATGTGAGTTGGCGTATTTACATATGTACTATATATGTGAGTTGGCGTATTTACATATGTACTATATATGTGAGTTGGCGTATTTACATATGTACTCTATAGATATGTGAGTTGGCGTATTTACATATGTACTATATATGTGAGTTGGCGTATTTACGTATGTACTATTTATGTGAGTTGGCGTATTTACATATGTACTATATATGTGAGTTGGCGTATTTACAAATGTACTATTTATGTGAGTTGGCGTATTTACATATGTACTATATATGTGAGTTGGCGTATTTACATATGTACTATATATGTGTTAGTAACACGTAGTATGATTTATGCAGTAGCAGGAGCCACTACCCTCAGCGTCCATATGTACAATATATGTGAGTTGGCGTATTTACATATGTACTATATATGTGAGTTGGCGTATTTACATATGTACTATATATGTGTTAGTAACACGTAGTATGATTTATGCAGTTGCAGGACCCACTACCCGCAGCGTCCATATGTACTATATATGTGAGTTGGCGTATTTACATATGTACTATATATGTGTTAGTAACACGTAGTATGATTTATGCAGTAGCAGGAGCCACTACCCGCAGCGTACATATGTACTATATATGTGAGTTGGCGTATTTACATATGTACTATATATGTGTTAGTAACACGTAGTATGATTTATGCAGTAGCAGGAGCCACTACCCGCAGCGTCCATATGTTCTATATATGTGAGTTGGCGTATTTACATATGTACTATATATGTGTTAGTAACACGTAGTATGATTTATGCAGTAGCAGGAGCCACTACCCGCAGTGTCCATATGTACTTTATATGTGAGTTGGCGTATTTACATATGTACTATATATGTGAGTTGGCGTATTTACATATGTACTATATATGTGTTAGTAACACGTAGTATGATTTATGCAGTAGCAGGAGCCACTACCGGCAGCGTACATATGTACTATATATGTGAGTTGGCGTATTTATATATGTACTATATATGTGTTAGTAACACGTAGTATGATTTATGCAGTAGCAGGAGCCACTACCCGCAGTGTCCATATGTACTATATATGTGAGTTGGCGTATTTACATATGTACTATATATGTGAGTTGGCCTATTTACATATGTACTATATATGTCAGTTGGCGTATTTACATATGTACTATATATGTGAGTTGGCGTATTTACAAATGTACCATTTATGTGAGTTGGCGTATTTACATATGTACTATATATGTGAGTTGGCGTATTTACATATGTACTATATATGTGTTAGTAACACGTAGTATGATTTATGCAGTAGCAGGAGCCACTACCCTCAGCGTCCATATGTACAATATATGTGAGTTGGCGTATTTACATATGTACTATATATGTGAGTTGGCGTATTTACATATGTACTATATATGTGTTAGTAACACGTAGTATGATTTATGCAGTTGCAGGACCCACTACCCGCAGCGTCCATATGTACTATATATGTGAGTTGGCGTATTTACATATGTACTATATATGTGTTAGTAACACGTAGTATGATTTATGCAGTAGCAGGAGCCACTACCCGCAGCGTACATATGTACTATATATGTGAGTTGGCGTATTTACATATGTACTATATATGTGTTAGTAACACGTAGTATGATTTATGCAGTAGCAGGAGCCACTACCCGCAGCGTCCATATTTACTATATATGTGAGTTGGCGTATTTACATATGTACTATATATGTGTTAGTAACACGTAGTATGATTTATGCAGTAGCAGGAGCCACTACCCGCAGTGTCCATATGTACTTTATATGTGAGTTGGCGTATTTACATATGTACTATATATGTGAGTTGGCGTATTTACATATGTACTATATATGTGTTAGTAACACGTAGTATGATTTATGCAGTAGCAGGAGCCACTACCGGCAGCGTACATATGTACTATATATGTGAGTTGGCGTATTTATATATGTACTATATATGTGTTAGTAACACGTAGTATGATTTATGCAGTAGCAGGAGCCACTACCCGCAGTGTCCATATGTACTATATATGTGAGTTGGCGTATTTACATATGTACTATATATGTGAGTTGGCGTATTTACATATGTACTATATATGTCAGTTGGCGTATTTACATATGTACTATATATGTGAGTTGGCGTATTTACATATGTACTATATATGTGTTAGTAACACGTAATATGATTTATGCAGTAGCAGGAGCCACTACTGGCAGCGTACATATGTACTATATATGTGAGTTGGCGTATTTACATATGTACTATATATGTGAGTTGGCGTATTTACAAATGTACTATTTATGTGAGTTGGCGTATTTACATATGTACTATATATGTGAGTTGGCGTATTTACATATGTACTATATATGTGTTAGTAACACGTAGTATGATTTATGCAGTAGCAGGAGCCACTACCCTCAGCGTCCATATGTACAATATATGTGAGTTGACGTATTTACATATGTACTATATATGTGAGTTGGCGTATTTACATATGTACTATATATGTGTTAGTAACACGTAGTATGATTTATGCAGTAGCAGGAGCCACTACCGGCAGCGTACATATGTACTATATATGTGAGTTGGCGTATTTACATATGTACTATATATGTGTTAGTAACACGTAGTATGATTTATGCAGTAGCAGGAACCACTACCCGCAGCGTACATATGTACTATATATGTGAGTTGGCGTATTTACATATATACTCTATATGTGTTAGTAACACGTAGTATGATTTATGCAGTAGCAGGAGCCACTACCGGCAGCGTACATATGTACTATATATGTGAGTTGGCGTATTTACATATGTACTATATATGTGTTAGTAACACGTAGTATGATTTATGCAGTAGCAGGACCCACTACCCGCAGCGTCCATATGTACTATATATGTGAGTTGGCGTATTTACATATGTACTATATATGTGTTAGTAACACGTAGTATGATTTATACAGTAGCAGGAGCCACTACCCGCAGCGTACATATGTACTATATATGTGAGTTGGCGTATTTACATATGTACTATATATGTGTTAGTAACACGTAGTATGATTTATGCAGAAGCAGGAGCCACCACCCGCAGCATCCATATGTACTTAATATGTGAGTTGGCGTATTTACATATGTACTATATATGTGTTAGTAACACGTAGTATGATTTATGCAGTAGCAGGAGCCACTACCCGCAGTGTCCATATGTACTATATATGTGAGTTGGCGTATTTACATATGTACTATATATGTGAGTTGGCGTATTTACATATGTACTATATATGTGAGTTGGCGTATTTACATATGTACTATATATGTGAGTTGGCGTATTTACATGTGTACTATATATGTGTTAGTAACACGTAGTATGATTTATGCAGTAGCAGGAGCCACTACTGGCAGCGTCCATATGTACTATATATGTGAGTTGGCGTATTTACATATGTACTATATATGTGAGTTGGCGTATTTACATATGTACTATATATGTGAGTTGGCGTATTTACATATGTACTATATATGTGAGTTGGCGTATTTACATGTGTACTATATATGTGAGTTGGCGTATTTACATATGTACTATATATGTGAGTTGGCGTATTTACATGTGTACTATATATGTGTTAGTAACACGTAGTATGATTTATGCAGTAGCAGGAGCCACTACTGGCAGCGTCCATATGTACTATATATGTGAGTTGTCGTATTTACATATGTACTATATATGTGAGTTGGCGTATTTACATATGTACTATATATGTGAGTTGGCGAATTTACATATGTACTATATATGTGAGTTGGCGTATTTACATATGTACTATATATGTGAGTTGGCGTATTTACATATGTACTATATATGTGTTAGTAACACGTAGTATGATTTATGCAGTAGCAGGAGCCACTACCGGCAGCGTACATATGAACTATATATGTGAGTTGGCGTATTTACATATGTACTATATATGTGTTAGTAACACGTAGTATGATTTATGCAGTAGCAGGAGCCACTACCCGCAGTGTCCATATGTACTATATATGTGAGTTGGCGTATTTACATATGTACTATATATGTGAGTTGGCGTATTTACATATGTACTATATATGTCAGTTGGCGTATTTACATATGTACTATATATGTGAGTTGGCGTATTTACATATGTACTATATATGTGAGTTGGCGTATTTACATATGTACTATATAAGTGTTAGTAACACGTAGTATGATTTATGCAGTAGCAGGAGCCACTACCGGCAGCGTACATATGTACTATATATGTGAGTTGGCGTATTTACATATGTACTATATATGTGTTAGTAACACGTAGTATGATTTATACAGTAGCAGGAGCCACTACCCGCAGCGTCCATATGTACTATATATGTGAGTTGGCGTATTTACATATGTACTATATATGTGTTAGTAACACGTAGTATGATTTATACAGTAGCAGGAGCCACTACCCGCAGCGTCCATATGTACTATATATGTGAGTTGGCGTATTTACATATGTACTATATATGTGAGTTGGCGTATTTACATATGTACTATATATGTGAGTTGGCGTATTTACATATGTACTATATATGTGAGTTGGCGTATTTACATATGTACTATATATGTGAGTTGGCGTATTTACATATGTACTATATATGTGAGTTGGCGTATTTATATATGTACTATATATGTGAGTTGGCGTATTTATATATGTACTATATATGTGAGTTGACGTATTTACATATGTACTATATATGTGAGTTGGCGTATTTACATATGTACTATATATGTGTGTTGGCGTATTTACATATGTACTATATATGTGAGTTGGCGTATTTACATATGTACTATATATGTGAGTTGGCGTATTTACATATGTACTATATATGTGTTAGTAACACGTAGTATGATTTATACAGTAGCAGGAGCCACTACCCGCAGTGTCCATATATACTATATATGTGAGTTGGCGTATTTACATATGTACTATATATGTGAGTTGGCGTATTTACATATGTACTATATATGTGAGTTGGCGTATTTGCATATGTACTATATATGTGAGTTGGCGTATTTACATATGTACTATATATGTGAGTTGGCGTATTTACATATGTACTATATATGTGAGTTGGCGTATTTACATATGTACTATATATGTGAGTTGGCGTATTTACATATGTACTATATATGTGAGTTGGCGTATTTACATATGTACTATATATGTGTTAGTAACACGTAGTATGATTTATACAGTAGCAGGAGCCACTACCCGCAGTGTCCATATATACTATATATGTGAGTTGGCGTATTTACATATGTACTATATATGTGAGTTGGCGTATTTACATATGTACTATATATGTGAGTTGGCGTATTTACATATGTACTATATATGTGAGTTGGCGTATTTACATATGTACTATATATGTGAGTTGGCGTATTTACATATGTACTATATATGTGAGTTGGCGTATTTACATATGTACTATATATGTGAGTTGGCGTATTTACATATGTACTATATATGTGAGTTGGCGTATTTACATATGTACTATATATGTGTTAGTAACACGTAGTATGATTTATACAGTAGCAGGAGCCACGACCCGCAGTGTCCATATATACTATATATGTGAGTTGGCGTATTTACATATGTACTATATATGTGAGTTGGCGTATTTACATATGTACAATATATGTGAGTTGGCGTATTTACATATGTACTATATATGTGAGTTGGCGTATTTACATATGTACTATATATGTGAGTTGGCGTATTTACAGATGTACTATATATGTGAGTTGGCGTATTTACATATGTACTATATATGTGAGTTGGCGTATTTACATGTGTACTATATATGTGTTAGTAACACGTAGTATGATTTATGCAGTAGCAGGAGCCACTACTGGCAGCGTCCATATGTACTATATATGTGAGTTGGCGTATTTACATATGTACTATATATGTGAGTTGGCGTATTTACATATGTACTATATATGTGAGTTGGCGTATTTACATATGTACTATATATGTGAGTTGGCGTATTTACATGTGTACTATATATGTGACTTGGCGTATTTACATATGTACTATATATGTGAGTTGGCGTATTTACATGTGTACTATATATGTGTTAGTAACACGTAGTATGATTTATGCAGTAGCAGGAGCCACTACTGGCAGCGTCCATATGTACTATATATGTGAGTTGGCGTATTTACATATGTACTATATATGTGAGTTGGCGTATTTACATATGTACTATATATGTGAGTTGGCGTATTTACATATGTACTATATATGTGAGTTGGCGTATTTACATATGTACTATATATGTGAGTTGGCGTATTTACATATGTACTATATATGTGTTAGTAACACGTAGTATGATTTATGCAGTAGCAGGAGCCACTACCGGCAGCGTCCATATGTACTATATATGTGAGTTGGCGTATTTACATATGTACTATATATGTGTTAGTAACACGTAGTAAGATTTATGCAGTAGCAGGAGCCACTACCCGCAGCGTCCATATGTACTATATATGTGAGTTGGCGTATTTACATATGTACTATATATGTGTTGGTACCACGTAGTATGATTTATACAGTAGCAGGAGCCACTACCCGCAGTGTCCATATATACTATATATGTGAGTTGGCGTATTTACATATGTACTATATATGTGAGTTGGCGTATTTACATATGTACTATATATGTGTTAGTAACACGTAGTATGATTTATGCAGTAGCAGGAGCCACTACCGGCAGCGTACATATGAACTATATATGTGAGTTGGCGTATTTACATATGTACTATATATGTGTTAGTAACACGTAGTATGATTTATGCAGTAGCAGGAGCCACTACCCGCAGTGTCCATATGTACTATATATGTGAGTTGGCGTATTTACATATGTACTATATATGTGAGTTGGCGTATTTACATATGTACTATATATGTCAGTTGGCGTATTTACATATGTACTATATATGTGAGTTGGCGTATTTACATATGTACTATATATGTGAGTTGGCGTATTTACATATGTACTATATAAGTGTTAGTAACACGTAGTATGATTTATGCAGTAGCAGGAGCCACTACCGGCAGCGTACATATGTACTATATATGTGAGTTGGCGTATTTACATATGTACTATATATGTGTTAGTAACACGTAGTATGATTTATACAGTAGCAGGAGCCACTACCCGCAGCGTCCATATGTACTATATATGTGAGTTGGCGTATTTACATATGTACTATATATGTGTTAGTAACACGTAGTATGATTTATACAGTAGCAGGAGCCACTACCCGCAGCGTCCATATGTACTATATATGTGAGTTGGCGTATTTACATATGTACTATATATGTGAGTTGGCGTATTTACATATGTACTATATATGTGAGTTGGCGTATTTACATATGTACTATATATGTGAGTTGGCGTATTTACATATGTACTATATATGTGAGTTGGCGTATTTACATATGTACTATATATGTGAGTTGGCGTATTTATATATGTACTATATATGTGAGTTGGCGTATTTATATATGTACTATATATGTGAGTTGACGTATTTACATATGTACTATATATGTGAGTTGGCGTATTTACATATGTACTATATATGTGTGTTGGCGTATTTACATATGTACTATATATGTGAGTTGGCGTATTTACATATGTACTATATATGTGAGTTGGCGTATTTACATATGTACTATATATGTGTTAGTAACACGTAGTATGATTTATACAGTAGCAGGAGCCACTACCCGCAGTGTCCATATATACTATATATGTGAGTTGGCGTATTTACATATGTACTATATATGTGAGTTGGCGTATTTACATATGTACTATATATGTGAGTTGGCGTATTTGCATATGTACTATATATGTGAGTTGGCGTATTTACATATGTACTATATATGTGAGTTGGCGTATTTACATATGTACTATATATGTGAGTTGGCGTATTTACATATGTACTATATATGTGAGTTGGCGTATTTACATATGTACTATATATGTGAGTTGGCGTATTTACATATGTACTATATATGTGTTAGTAACACGTAGTATGATTTATACAGTAGCAGGAGCCACTACCCGCAGTGTCCATATATACTATATATGTGAGTTGGCGTATTTACATATGTACTATATATGTGAGTTGGCGTATTTACATATGTACTATATATGTGAGTTGGCGTATTTACATATGTACTATATATGTGAGTTGGCGTATTTACATATGTACTATATATGTGAGTTGGCGTATTTACATATGTACTATATATGTGAGTTGGCGTATTTACATATGTACTATATATGTGAGTTGGCGTATTTACATATGTACTATATATGTGAGTTGGCGTATTTACATATGTACTATATATGTGTTAGTAACACGTAGTATGATTTATACAGTAGCAGGAGCCACGACCCGCAGTGTCCATATATACTATATATGTGAGTTGGCGTATTTACATATGTACTATATATGTGAGTTGGCGTATTTACATATGTACAATATATGTGAGTTGGCGTATTTACATATGTACTATATATGTGAGTTGGCGTATTTACATATGTACTATATATGTGAGTTGGCGTATTTACAGATGTACTATATATGTGAGTTGGCGTATTTACATATGTACTATATATGTGAGTTGGCGTATTTACATGTGTACTATATATGTGTTAGTAACACGTAGTATGATTTATGCAGTAGCAGGAGCCACTACTGGCAGCGTCCATATGTACTATATATGTGAGTTGGCGTATTTACATATGTACTATATATGTGAGTTGGCGTATTTACATATGTACTATATATGTGAGTTGGCGTATTTACATATGTACTATATATGTGAGTTGGCGTATTTACATGTGTACTATATATGTGACTTGGCGTATTTACATATGTACTATATATGTGAGTTGGCGTATTTACATGTGTACTATATATGTGTTAGTAACACGTAGTATGATTTATGCAGTAGCAGGAGCCACTACTGGCAGCGTCCATATGTACTATATATGTGAGTTGGCGTATTTACATATGTACTATATATGTGAGTTGGCGTATTTACATATGTACTATATATGTGAGTTGGCGTATTTACATATGTACTATATATGTGAGTTGGCGTATTTACATATGTACTATATATGTGAGTTGGCGTATTTACATATGTACTATATATGTGTTAGTAACACGTAGTATGATTTATGCAGTAGCAGGAGCCACTACCGGCAGCGTCCATATGTACTATATATGTGAGTTGGCGTATTTACATATGTACTATATATGTGTTAGTAACACGTAGTAAGATTTATGCAGTAGCAGGAGCCACTACCCGCAGCGTCCATATGTACTATATATGTGAGTTGGCGTATTTACATATGTACTATATATGTGTTGGTACCACGTAGTATGATTTATACAGTAGCAGGAGCCACTACCCGCAGTGTCCATATATACTATATATGTGAGTTGGCATATTTACACCTCGGGCTATTTTTAGATTATTTTCCCACGAATAAATGTGTTTCCTTGATGTTTTTTTCACGAATGTTTTTCTTTGTTCGAAAGAAAAACAATAACGGCGAAGATAATAGCCTGTATCGTTCGTTATGCGTCCAGTGTTGGCAAGAAGGTACATTTATTTATCTGTTAGTAAAACAATGAAACGTGGTTCTAAAAATAGCCCAAGGTGTAAATACGCCAACTCAAAGATATAGTATGGGAGATGGACGCTCTGGTTAATGATATAGTATGGGAGATGGACGCTCTGGTTAATGATATAGTATGGGAGATGGACGCTCTGGGTAATGATATAGTATGGGAGATGGACGCTCTGGGTAATGATATAGTATGGGAGATGGACGCTCTGGGTAATGATATAGTATGGGAGATGGACGCTCTGGTTAATGATGTAGTATGGGAGATGGACGCTCTGGGTAATGATATAGTATGGGAGATGGACGCTCTGGGTAATGATATAGTATAGGAGATGGACGCTCTGGGTAATGATATAGTATGGGAGATGGACGCTCTGGGTAATGATATAGTATGGGAGATGGACGCTCTGGGTAATGATATAGTATGGGAGATGGACGCTCTGGGTAATGATATAGTATGGGAGATTGGACGCTCTGGGTAATGATATAGTATGGGAGATGGACGCTCTGGGTAATGATATAGTATGGTAGATTGGACGCTCTGGGTAATGATGTAGTATGGGAGATGGACGCTCTGGGTAATAATATAGTATGGGAGATTGGACGCTCTGGGTAATAATATAGTATGGGAGATGGACGCTCTGGGTAATGATATAGTATGGGAGATGGACGCTCTGGGTAATGATATAGTATGGGAGATGGACGCTCTGGGTAATGATATAGTATGGGAGATTGGACACTCTGGGTAATGATATAGTATGGGAGATGGACGCTCTGGGTAATGATATAGTATGGGAGATGGACGCTCTGGGTAATGATATAGTATGGGAGATGGACGCTCTGGGTAATGATATAGTATGGGAGATGGACGCTCTGGGTAATGATATAGTATAGGAGATTGGACGCTCTGGGTAATGATATAGTATGGGAGATGGACGCTCTGGGTAATGATATAGTATGGTAGATTGGACGCTCTGGGTAATGATATAGTATGGGAGATGGACGCTCTGGGTAATGATAGTAGTATGAGAGATGGACGCTCTGGGTAAAGATATAGTATGGGAGATGGACGCTCTGGGTAATGATATAGTATGGGAGATGGACGCTCCCGGCGGGTAATGATATAGTATGGGAGATGGACGCTCTGGGTAATGGGCTCTTGGCAGTAGGTAGTTTACTCCAACAATAATTTCTTGCAGTGATAGTTTTTTTAACTTCTTCTTATTAAGTATGTGGGATTGTATTAATAATTTGTAATATTATTAGTGTATTTACCTTTCTGTCTTTCTGCTGATAGTTGACTATCTACTGATGTGTCCGAGTCAACTATCGATCAGCCATAGAAACTGAGAGCGAGTAGTCCAATTGTTTTAGTTGGAACAAACTGAAACAAGAAGAGTTCTTGACATTTTGACGACTTGGCAGCCATTGTTTTGCTTTTGCAAACCGGCTTTTACGGTACTCGTAGCTTAGCCAATCAGATATCGTATCTACTAAATATATAGCCGTGATCATTCCATGTTTTTTTTATTGACCATTTGTAATTTGTAAGACATATTGTAATTCACTCTAGTGAATAACCGTGACATAACCGTGTCGTTGCAAATTAATTCATATCATGTTGCGTTGTAATCGGTACCGGTTTTGATTGGCTAACTCAAACAATCGAGAATGGGATGTCCCGTTAGTGGGGTTAGCGTTTGCGTGACGACCCTAAGAACGTGTGCATGACGACCCTAAGAACGGCTGCGTGACGACCCTAAGAACGGCTGCAGCGACTAGGCGAGGGTTGGCACTATCCTGGTGACGGTGAACCTAAATTATGATCCCTGTGTACGTTTGCTGTGGTGCAAAAGACGTACGCGCGGGGGTGGGGCCACTTATCACAGCCTCGATCGTATGTGAGATACCAGGGTCCAGACAAACCGGTTTATCCAGGTTTATAGTAAACCCATAGTATCCATCTGTCGTCTCGCTATCCGTCGTAAACGTTGATGAGGAATGGTAGAGCGTAGATGCAGTGTCTCTCTTTCCTCCTTTGTAAATAGTAAGCTGTACTGTGTATTGTGACCCATGATTGCTGCACAATCTCACACCAGTGAGGTAAACCCGACTACTGACGGTGAACTAGACTTGCTCCAAGTCGAACTCGCGAAGTCACTGGGTAAGCGATTACTGGGTAAAAAATCGAGCGTGAGAATCGAAGCGAGAGGCGAGTTCGACTTGTTTCACTTGCAGGAAATTGAATCGGGGGATTATGTATTGGCACGAAAACACGTTTCAGGGGCGGAGCTTACATTTCGCGCCTGTGACAAACTCTTTCTGAGCACAATCAAAGTGTACATCCACGGTCGACTGACTTGACACGTCAACATACAATGCCTGAAGAATTGACGCTTTGTGATTGGGCAAATCTTAGTACGTCATAAGCCACGCCTCCGGTTGAAATCTCAACCGGTAAATTTGGCGCGCTGCAAGTGGGAAAAGTCCTTCGTGCGGGGGGCTAAGAAGGACTTTGAGAAAGTCTAACGGTGAACGTGAGGGAGTCTAGCCACTGACCATTGTATCCCCAACGACCCCTACGAAAAGATCCATTTGGGAACCTTTTACAGGAACCAGTCTTTGTAATACCGTCTCTATTCTTTGCATTAAATGTTTTGAGTGATTTTGGTTCTTCTCCGACTGATCCAAAATATGTAACTAATTCAGTGACTTCCTTCATATCTAGAATTTCGGATCGAAGAACAAATTCTGAAAATTGCTTCAGTGACATTAGTGGAAACCTTATCAGGTGAATCGCCTTATGACCGAGAACAGCTCTCTTTGATTTTCCATCTTCACTCAGTACTTGTTCTTCAATTTTCTTACCGAAGCCCAGCTATGTACGGCCTGGAATAACTCTACCTCTGTTATGCATGCAGAGAGTGTCCCTCTCTAGAATGTCACAGAGTGTTTCTTGTGTGACAGTTAGAAACGGCTCAGATGTCACGGCTCGTTGGGTCTCACAATGAACAATCTTCCAACAGATTTCTTCCAGCTTTTCATCCTCGAGTTTCGCGACCTGTGGTAGAACAGTGAACAAATCCTCTGGTCCCAGCTCTTTCTCAAGATACTCTGTGCATTTCTTAACCAGTAAAGGAACAAAGTACTTCTTAGCGAGGTACAAAACCTCCATAACATGACTTCCGGTCAACTGCACTTCATCGTAGTACATGTAGCGAAACAGTTCTAGTAATCCTTCAGCGGTACAGTCTGGTAGGTCGATAGTACGTCGAGTCTCGGCCAGTTCACCGTAGAACATGCCCGGGGGGGGGGGGGGGGGTACTTACATGAAAAATGGGTATGTATGTGAGGCCAAGAGGCTCAAACCCTGACCCTGTTTGACCCAATCCGAGCTCCAAAACCCTGATTGCCCCCTTTTTGGGAAAAAAAAACCCTGATTGCCCCTTCTTTAAATTGTTTTCAAAACACGGTCGGATATATATCCTGGCCGGTATACCGCGTACCGGGATTTCATGCAAAATACGGAACATTTCAAGTCGGGACGTGGCATTGGGTAAACAAATCAGCAGATGAAGTACATAGATAAGTACTGAAGTACGAATTAGCGGCGTCACGATGTATGGGAACCTCAGTGCTTGCATGTGGGCAGGCGATCAAAATGCGGCAACAGAATGTCTTTTTTTGACATAGTAGCTAAAACAAATGAACTGCCTAAAAAATACTGAACCCCGACCCTGACTGCACCCAAATTATACTCAAATCCTGACCCTGATCTGCCCAAATCAGGTCAAAACCCTGACCCTACCTGCCCAAACTGAGCTCAAAACCCTGACCCACCTGGGCGGCACATACATAATACGTCACAAACAGGAGTACCCCCCCCCGGGAGAACATGGCCTCAAATATAGGACTACTGATAGCCAGTACGTACTTATGGGCAGGAACGGTGACCGTGTCGCCTTTGGTGTCGATAACCGACTGGACTTTACATCACTGAACATGCTGTTGTTGTACATGTACTGGTTACGTTCCTTGATAGTGTTGCGTACAGTTTGCCATTTGGTATCCATTGCTTAACTGTGACTGTGTTAATGTCGAGAAGTGTTTGTATATTAAAAGCAGGTTGCTTCCGTGTTCGTGCAGGATTCGCACCCGAATGACATTATGGTATACGAGTTGGTTTGGTATACGTTGTCCCTACCCCTCCGGTTGTTTTTGTCAACATCAAGTTGGGGAAGGGTAGGCACCTAATTGTTCCGCCCCTTCGTCTCACCCATGGGGCGATGCTCGATCTCTTGCAGAAATACAAACATGGTTCCATTCATTTTGGCATTTTGGCATACTTCTCATTTTTTAGAAGCATAAAAAACTGAGAAACGATTCAATTGTTAATTCACATCACGTTGGTAAAATAGGGCCGATTTTCCTCCCTCTACGCAATAACTTTAGACCATAAAATGCAAATAACTTGACATTTGGTAGGAAGATAGTCCAAGAGAAGGGAATCTCAAACATAGTAGTTTGGATGTAGTGATTGACAATGTAACGTCACTGTAACCGTAAGACCTTGGCGCCAAAATTAGGATTTTAAATTCGATTTTTTAAATATGTTCAGTGTGTTTTACCCTTTTGGTGAAGGTGTTCAGCGAAAACCAGATTTGAATCTGATTAAATCGAAAAAAAGTTATGGCTGATTAAAAATTTCCAAATTTCCCGCGAAAGTGAAATAATTTATCAAAATACCAAATACCAAATGTTTTACCAAATATGGTCAAAGTTTTGGGTATTTACCGATGAACACGTCTGACGGATACAAAGTGGACCGAAAATGAAAAGAAATTTGTAGTTTTTGATCTTACAACATGGAGTATTTTAAAAGTTTCCCCTGACGTCATAATGATGTAACTGTGACGTATACATACGTCTATCTTACGTCATAGAATAGGTAACCATATAGTCCCAAGTTGAAAAAAACTACAAATCATTATAATTGTTCAACTTTAAAGTCTTTTACATGTTTTTCCTTTATTGCCTTCAGTGGTAAATACCCCTAAAGTTTGACTTTATATGGTAATTGAACATTCCTTACATTTCGGCGAAAGCTGGCGGAAAATTTAAAACCTATTTCCTCTTATAACTTTAGTTTCTTTTATGCAAATGAATTGAACTTTTCTGTTTTGTTTAACTCGATGATATCACGGTTTTCCATCTTAAAAACGATCATATTTTCTTATTCCTCAGTTTGGCGCGAAATTCAGGCGCATGCCGTGACGTCACATTGTCAATCATCCACCTCCATCACAAATATTATTCGTCTCTGGCTAAGTTTTATATCATTCTGAATTTTTTACACCCTACTATGAAGCTTCCGGGAGGAAAATGACCCATTTTTAACCATCGTGCATAATCTTCATGGGAAATTTGCGGAAAGTGTCGTATAACTTGATGGACTGTGGCCGGTCAAACTGAGAGACCGGAAGTTTAGTAACAAACAAACAACCAAAAATTCTGCGTTACAAGGGTGCGCGCGTGTAATAATTATTATCGTTGATTTAATATAATCACTCACTCTGAAAATTGTAGCAATTCAGTATACATACATACAAACTTTATTGAGTGTTCCCCGAGGGCTTTTATACAAACATTACACTATTCAAAATACATAAAATGGTTAATACCAATTCTAAGATAATCTAAAGTCTAATTTAATGTACATTGTAATATAAATATTATAATATTCGAAAATTACCGCTTAATGCAAGGACTACAGACGCATGTACGCAGGGTTAGCCTCATTCTGAAGTTAAACATTCATAAATACCAGCGAGCACAACACTGTGTATTGTTGTAGTTTCGCGTTTTGCACCTTCTCGCTGGTATTTACGAATGTTTAACTTCAGAATGAGACTAACCCTGTGTACATACGTCTGCAGTCATTGCATTCAGCGGTAATTTTCGAATACGAAACTGGAGTATTGTAATAAGAGATGAATTAAAAGATAAAATATGGTAAATTGCTGCTAATATTGATAATTATTAAAGTGCCCCTCGACCCTTTTGCAATTTTTATATATATGAAACTTTGAAAGGTTTTGAGTACTTCTGCGAATAATTTTTTGGCTTACAGAGAATACTCTGTGTTCTAGGATTGTTTGAAATGGTGAAAATGTGACCTCTCCTGACCCATTACCGTGTAAGAAAAAGCCTGGGTCGATTCCCTATCTTACGTCACCTCATTGATGCATTATTGTCCATGACGCCGGCCTTTCTATCACAACAGCATCGATATATAGAGAATATACACAGTCTGTGAGATTTTAGTAAAGAAAACAGCTATTTTAGACAAAATGCTAAACATTTATTCAAGTTATTGCAAAGTCGAATGAATTGGATGACGTAAGGTAGGGAATCGACCCAGTCTTTTTCTTACGCGGTCATGGGTCAGGAGAGGTCACATTTTCACCATTACAAACAAGCATAGAACATAGAGTATCCTCTGTAAGCCACACATTTCTTCGCAGAAGTATTCAAAGCCTTTCAAAGTTTCATATATATAAAAATTGCAAAAGGGTTGAGGGGCACTTTAAGTAATAAGAAATCTGTCGAGCATACTTTTTCCAGCTTCTTCTTAATAAAGCTATTAAGGGAAGTTGTCTGTTTTTATCGCCAGCTTTTATTTAGCGATAATCGGTGTAGAAGATATTGAAGGCACTGATAACTTATCCACAAACATTAAACACGGCGGCGCTTCCAGTTGTTCAAAGAGAGGAGAAGGGTAAAAAAAAGGTAAAAAATACAGACCACTTTAAAGTAATTTATTTACCAATGCCGTGACTCAGGTATGATACTCGGATCATTGATAAGAACTGTTACAGATTTTAAATAGCTTCGGTCTATTCGACTATCTTGTTGTTACGGTCACAACGTATTTGCCATCGATTTTTTTTTTCATTTTGAAGGCCCGTGAACTGTAAACTTATTCAAATTTAATTTTCGGCACAACCGATTAGCCATAGGATCGTCCGCGTAAAATGACTGGAAACGACGTTCATCAGATGACTGAACCTACAACCCTTGCCATTTAAGTCGGACCGCTTCAGCAATTTCCGGCTATTTTTAACACAACCCCCTCCCCCATTTCAATGTTGGTTTTCGAGCAGACCGAAATGTTGTCTTTCTATCCCAACATTGTGAAGGGGGAGGGGGGACAAGCGAAGTCATAAAAAATGCCCACGATGTGTCAGAGGACTTCGTTCAGTGGTCTGAATAGCCTTATTTTGTCGGGCGGTCCGTACTTAAATGGCGAAGGTTGTCTGAGGCGAGATTTTAGGTAGCTCACATGGTATAATTGTTAATAACGTCCAGCGAATTTAACGAAAACAGCTCAAAACGAGAGGGGGTAGTAAGCACTTGGTGGGAATACGGATGCGCTTGTCAATGCAAATTTTGATGAAAAAGCCCGATACCCCGGGTAAAAAAATATCCGAGGGCGTATCCAATTTTTTACTTAATTGTTTTCGCACAATTAGGTTCAGTGATCACACTCAATGCTCAAAAAAGTGGATAAAGGGGTTTCGTTTATGCTGTAGATGTATCCATTTCTACTGTTTTCAGTATTAATTCCGGCGCAGCATTTGCGTTTCATGAAATGTTCAAATGTTTCATCAGTCTAGAAGCATGCGTGTTTCACAAAGCCCTTCAATCTATATATAGCTACTCAGTATAGGAGCAGAATTCCACCGGATTCCGCCTCGCAGTGCTGATATCATCTTTAGAGAAAGACGCTATCAAACAGTAAATTACGCGCGAGTCGTTCGAGCAATTCAAAGCTCGTGTATCCCGGCATCTGAATAATATCCCACTACAGTTGGTTGACAACGCTATTGAAAGCATGCCAAAAAGATTGCAGACTGTTGTAGAACAGAAGGGACATAGGACCAGGTACTAGAGATGGAAAAGGACAACAACGGTTGCATATCCTGAGAACTGTCACTGCCGATTTATTCGTGGTAACTGTAACCGTTACGTTACCCACTGAGCGTAGTGTAAAACTGTTTTCGGACTCGGCCGATCAAGCCTGCTCTTACCAATATATTGATAACTCACTCCTGTCTAATATATAACAAATAACACAGTATATAAAATGTTAATCCGTTCCAAAACTATTGCTATTCTTGTTGGGCTTTTTTTCCCGTTCGGCCCTGCATTTCAGCCGTGTCACCTGTGTCACGGCAGCAGTCACACAACAGCATAAGCTGTTGTTTTCCATCGGTATTTCTCCTCTCCATTTCTCCATGCAAAGTCACTTATTTAGACCTATTTCCATGCACTTATACCGTTAAAACGTTTTCATAACATATATACTGTTTAAGTTGTGTCATATAAAGCGTTCTAAAAGTACATAGGATGCGCCGAAATGCTGGGTTGAACATTTCTCCGTTGTAACGGTTAATAAATTCAAATTTTAGATGGAGTTTTATTTGCAATGAGGGGAGAAATGAGCAAACTCTATGTTGAAAGCATGTATCACACAAAGTACTCAGTTCATCGTGTTCAGCGTCCGTTTTCTTGGCTGAGGCTTGCAATTACAGGCAGAAATCATCGTTTTGTGTTGGAGAAATGAACGGAGAATTGTAGAGATGATCACTTCCGGCTACTGTCACGCGCACTAAAAGCCCGGGGGGGGGGGGGACTCCCTTATGTGAGGGGTACATGGATGCTCGTCGTACCTTTTAGGAGTCAAAATCAGGAGTTTGGTACCACTTAGGGTATCCACCATCAAACACAGACATTTCTATGTAAAGCGGTACCTTTTAGGGGTCGGGTGTCAATTGAACAAAAAAGCTGTTGTCAATTTACATTTTTATTATCTTTTAGGGTTCAAAATAAGCTTGAGCCACGCCCATTTTAGTACCGCTTAGGGGTCAAATCGAAAATGTCCGACGAGCATCCCTACCCCTTTTATATCGGAGTCCCCCCCCCCCCCCCCCCCCCCCCGGGACTAAAAGTACAGTGAGTTCGTTACAACTGTTGCTTTTGCATTGTATTATTTGTTTTCGACTACGATAGATATCTTTTTACATTCAACCGCCTTGATTTCGTCTTTAACTTCAGAGCCATGTGATAGTGGTAGCGATTCGTTTCCAGATTTGGCACTTCAAGCAATGCGTGAACCTCTAAAGAAACCACCCATTGAATAACCTTGTTGTTATTTTGCTCCCATCCTTCGATAACGGCTTGGGAAAAGCTTTCTCTATTGGGAAATTTCTCAGTGTCGGCCCTACTATAGGTCACTAGATATATTGTTCGCTGAATTCGGCCCTCGAGCTTCCGCCATTATTAACACAGCTGATATGAAGTTCGTTAGCCGTTTCAAATTTTGGCCCATGCGCGGCTTCAATAAATGAATATTCACAAGCTATTATGACTTTGAAATTGTAAATGTGTATCGGTATTAATAAATTTAGTAAAAATGTATTTAATTTTAAACTTTTATTTTTTAAAGCTGTAATTCTATATATTTTTCATATGCACACCACCCCTTCCCCCTACTTTTATGACGTCAAATAGGCATGACGTCACTCTATGTATGGTCATATTAAGAATTTCATTTGGTGTCCATTTAGAAACAAACGCGGCTCAAAAAAGCTGGCACAATCTACTGAAGCTAATTAAATGCCCTGGACGTGGGTGCCGTTCACTCATACAACCCTTGCCATTTAAGTCGGACCGCTTCAGCAATTTCCGGCTATTTTTAACACAACCCCCCTCCCCCATTTCAATGTTGGTTTTCGAGCAGACCGAAATGTTGTCTTTCTATCCCAACATTGTGAAGGGGGAGGGGGGACAAGCGAAGTCATAAAAAATGCCCACGATGTGTCGGAGGAGTTCGTTCAGTGGTCTGAATAGCCTTATTTTGTCGGGCGGTCCGTACTTAAATGGCGAAGGTTGTAGTTCCCTTTACATCCGCATATCCGGTTTCTAAAAATAACTTGTGAGAGTAAGTTATCCCAAGGCCCTGAGCAGGACACTCCCTCTCTGTCCTCTATTTTCTCTCGATTGTACTTGCTACGTGTCTCTGAGTGTGGATATATGTCACTGTATATCTATTTTGTTCTTTGCATACTTACCTTCAACAGTGCAGTCCTTTCAGTGTGGGGGGGAGGTGGGGGGGGGGGGGGGGGGGGGGGGGGGGTTGATAGCCCTATATGTGACCTAAACTGTCCACTTGGTCATAAAAAGAAAAAAAATATCCTTCTATTAGGGGCCTGTCCTTAAATTAAAAAAAAGACTGCTAATCTCCACAAAAGAAACCTCGGATTTTAATGAATGTGTACCACCGTGGTCTTGTATTCATATCATCTTCACTCCCGTGTATAGTATACAGCCCTACTGCATACGGTACTAATACATCAGTCCATTCCACAAATACCCATCAGCCCCCCTCCTCTACTCCCCGAGACAGTATGGTGGGGCATTGGACACTACCGAAAATAATTATGGGAAAAGGACTAGCCTAGTAGTTTCCCTCGTTGTTGTCTGTGTACTTGCAGCAAACATTCTAAATGCAAGCGTTTATTGACAAAAGCGAGGATCGACTTTGTGGCTGACTTGGCTTATCCAGCAATGCCAGCTGCAAACGTTTGTGGTGTATCTAAAGGTATAACGTTCCCTTTACTTTATAAAGTCAAGCCCGACTCTTATTCGTTTCACTCTGATTCAAATCGATTCGTAGTCCACGTCGGGCATAAAGTACGTCAAAATCGGCATCAGTGAGCGTGGACAAATAATTAAAATTAAAACCATTTCTTTACTTATAGTCTCAATTTGAAGAAATGTTGGTGACTTGTTAACAAAATGAAACTACATATTTTAGGTGTTTTATGTTAGTATGATGACGTTGTTGTGACGTCATAAGTGATGCCTCCTTTTTTGGTAAAATTCCCCCTTTAATAGATGTTACAAACAGACTACGCCATCAAAGGGCCTTCATGACACACAATCCTTTGGCGCAAATTTGAACGTTCTACGACTATTATAGCAAAAGGTATAGAGGAATGACTGTTGCTATGACGTCATATTTAGTGACGTCAGGTGTCACACCTAAATAAGGCTGCCTATTGTTAAAAAATCAATAAAAGAAAATAATGTGGGTTTTGAGTGCCAGACTAGCGCATTTCATCACTAAAACTCGAAAATCACTCAAAGGATTTTTTTCTAAGGGCATGTATAAAAAAGTATGACGTCACAATGACGTTGCTGAAAATATGACTTCAATTTTAAGCCGGTTATGGACAAAAAATCAAAATTCAAAAAACATACGATTTTAGCCACCAACGTGTTTTATGATTGGACAAAATGTCATGCAACAATATTTACAACTCTAAAAATTGAATGAAGCGATGTTTTTATAAATGCTTTTGTGTTGTTTATTTGCCGCCAAATTTTGGCGGGAAAAAGGACAAAATTCACACTTTCATAACTTTTGATTTCCTTAACCAATCGACATCGGGTTTTCGATTCCTTCATTCTCGTCACGAGTAGATTTTAACAATATACGACATTTCGTTTTTAGAGATAATGAACAGTTGCAAGAAACGTATTACAAATGGATAAATGACGTCATTGTGACGTCACGATGGGAGTAACATAGCTTAAAAATCAGGTTATATTCCTTTTGCGATTCTACATCCTTCTACCAAAATTCAATCGTCTACATTGAAAACTTTTTAAAATATAGAACTGATGCCGTTTTTATGGTCGTTTGTGCCCACCGTGGTCGTTAACGTTCATTTATACGAATTCAAAATTATGTCCATGCAGGAGAAGGTATATAGATATGCCCTGGGGTGGGGCATTTTCCTTACTTCTTTAGCTTTGGCTCGACCGTGGGGCATTTGAACACATTGCTTGTCCCCACAGTGGAGAATTTGCAACAAAATTCAAAATCATGACTAATGCCCGTGAGTTGGCCTGGGAAGGGATGGGCATTGCTGAAATTGACTGGTGCGTAAAAACCTACATTCATCGATAAAAAAACAGTTCTGAAAATTCTCCACGGCTATTTGTTGTATGGCCGGGATTTGATTTTCCAATAAATTTAAATTCTACATTTTCACATTGAACTACAGCCCTGCCATTCTCTCCATAGTGAGACCAAGAGCCAGTGATCACAGCCACAGCCTTTATTACAGCCTCGATCGTATGTGAGATACCAGGGTCCACACAAACCGGTTTGTCCAGGTTTATAGTAAACCCATAATATTTATCTGTCATCTCGCTATCCGTCGTAAACGTTGATGATGAATGGTAGAGCGTAGATGTAGAGTCTTTCTTCCCTCCTTTGTAAATGGTAAGGTCCACTGTGTACTGTGACCCACGACTGCCGAACAATCTCACACCAGTGAGGTGAACCTGACTACTGACGGTGAACGTGATGCAGTCTGGGGTACCATCATATGGGTTACCCCATGCATAAAAAGATCCATTTGGGAACCTTTTACACGAACCAGTCTTTGTAAAACCGTCTCTATTCTTTGCATTAAATGTTTTGAGTGATTTTGGTTCTTCTCCGACTGAACCAAAATATGTAACTAATTCAGTGACTTCCTTCGTGTCTAGAATTTCGGCTCGAAGAACAAATTCTGCAAATTGCTTCAGTGACATTAGTGGAAACCTTATCAGGTGAATCGCTTTTTCGCCGAGAACAGCTCTCTTTGATTTTCCATCTTCACTCAGTTCTTGTTCTTCAATTTTCTTACAAGCCCATCGATGTACGGCCTGGAATAACTCTACCTCTGTTACGCAGAGAGTGTCCCTCTCTAGAATGTCACAGAGTGTTTATTGTGTGACAGTTAGAAACGGTTCAGATGTCACGGCTCGTTGGGTCTCACAATCAACAATCTTCCAACAGATTTCTTCCAGATTTTCATCTTCAAGTTTCGCGACCTGTGGTAGAACAGTGAACACATCCTCTGGTCCCAGCTCTTGATCAAGATACTGTGTGCATTTCTTAACCAGTGAAGGAACAAAGTACTTCTTAGCGAGGTACAAAATCTCCATAACATGACTTCCGGTCAACTGCACTTCATCGTAGTACATGTATCGAATCAGTTCTAGTAATCCTTCAGCGGTACAGTCTGGTAGGTCGATAGTACGTCGAGTCTCGGCCAGTTCACTGTAGAACATGGCCTCGAATACAGGACTACTGATAGCCAGTACGTACTTATGGGCAGGAACGGTGACCCCCGGGGGGGGGACTCCCTTATGTGAGGGGTACATGGATGCTCGTCGTACCTTTTAGGGGTCAAAATCAGGAGTTTGGTACCACTTAGGGTATCCACCATCAAACACAGACATTTCTATGTAAAGCGGTACCTTTTAGGGATCGGGTGTCAATTGAACAAAAAAGCTGTTATCAATTTACATTTTTATTATCTTTTAGGGGTCAAAATAAGCTTGAGCCACGCCCATTTTAGTACCTCTTAGGGGTCAAATCGAAAATGTCCGACGAGCATCCCTACCCCTTTTATATGGGAGTCAACCCCCCGGGCGGTGACCGTGTCGCCTTTGGAGTTGAGAACCGAGAACTGTACATCACTGAACATGCTGTTGTTGTACATGTACTGGTTACGTTCCTTGATAGTATCGCGTACGGTTTGCCATTTGGTATCCATTTTTTAACTGTGTTGATGTTGAGAAGTGTTTGTATAAAGCAGGTTGATTCCGTGTTCTCAGGAAAGTGAAAACGCAAGATTCGTAGCCGAATTGCATTCTGGTATACGAGTTGGTTTGGTATACGTACTCCCCACCCCTTCGACTGAATTTGTCAACATCAAGCGTGGAAGGGTAGGTACCCAATTATCATCCAAGTGCCGCCCCCCTCCTCTCCCCTCGGGGGCGATGCTCTCTTACATAAATACAAACACGTGATTTATTGGGCACTGTGTAAGCTAGGCTCGGTTTCAGCCGTTGGGGTGTCGTTTCTCCAAAGCCTCCCCCCACTAATGGCTGGGCGCGCGATCAACACACCGTGTCCGTGACATCAGCTAATTAAACTCCAATATTATTCAATTTGCGTGTTTTGACAAGAAAAGCCGTTTTCGTTTCACGACTGTAGCGTAGGCTCTAAACTTTCAAAACACACTGGAACTCAGTAAACTAAAACTCCAAGTGTGAAATGAATTCTCAAGAACAAACACCATTTAAAATTATTGAGAAACTAGGCTAAATTATTTTTTACTCTGTAATATAATAGTGCCGCTCAAGACACCTCGCTGACAGAAATTAAAAGCCGAAATACGGGGATAAAGTTCAGATATTATCTCGGAACTATTCTGAGGTAGAGCTCAGTACTTGTGTAGAGTATGTTTTGGAGACCTTAAAAAATACATAGGACTTAAAGTGCCTATAACCCCAAATTTGAAGTATTTTTAATAAATTCTTTACATCCTTCTTATCAATAATTCGAAGAGAAAAAAAGGAAAAAAGTAAGAGTTCGACCTTATTTCTGGGGTCAAACATTGTAAAACAACCCGATTTGGGCACCCTGTCCCAAATGGCCGTCAGCTGGAGTCTGGAAGTAGACTGGGAACGAAACCGGAAAGCAACGTCATAGTAGTGAGAGAAAGCGAACAACCAACAACAAAGACAGTAAAAACAGGGAGAACCGAGCGAATAACTCGATTTGAAATGCCAAACAGATGTGTATTTGGGGGCTGTAGGAATGAGCCAGACTCAAAAAAGGATAGCTCTAACACAAGGTCCCGTTTTTAAGCGATGATCGGCCAGAAGCAAAGAAGAGAAGACGCCAGTGGTTGAGGTTCGTGCGAACGAAGCGAGCGAAGTGGGAACCGACGAAGAACGTTTGTTTGGTTCACTCCAAGCCGGAAGACTTTATAAGATTTTCTTTAGTCCTTGACTCTACGCCAAGACTGAAGTCGGTTGAATATGGAGTTGTTCCTATTCCATCAGTCCATGCCATCGAAACCGATTTAAGCTATTCTCCGATTTTGGTAAGTGCTTTTGTATTTAGTTTGCATGGCAATACAGATTTATACAGTAGCCTCCTAGTCCTATAGCAGCCGTTGTGTAGCGCTTCCGTTCACTCCATTCCCCGGAATGGAGTGAAATGGAAGCGCTACAAAACGGCTACTATAGGAGGCTAGCAATACAGTGGAACCTGCATGTATAAAGAAGTTCCTAGGGAAAGGAAGAAAACTTCATTATGACCGGGTTCCACGTACTGAACATTTTCACCACAAGTGTATTAGACTAAGAGAGTGCATGTTTTTAGTATGAGGGAAATAACAGTGAATAAATCAGACAACTTTCTTTAGATGACACCTGCACCTATGGACAGGACACCATGCTTAACAAGCAGCCAATGGCAGAAGCAACCCAGAAGAGACAACAAAGGATGACTGTTATAGATGTTCCTCCTTCAGCTCCAGGTAATTCAAATTGTTTTGTATAAAATATTTTTTTGCACAAAAGAAACTATTCAAATTCTGAAAATATTCAAACAAAATCGAGTCTGTGCTAATCACACCTTCTGCGTTTGTCCTCCAATAACACCTACATGTAGCTCTTGCTCAAGCAGTGCATATACACCTACATGTATCAAACTGTTGGACATGTCATATAAAGGTATACTGCTTGTTTAGTCTTTCGAGACTAAACAAAATATTAAAATACCAGCTGGAAATGTATAATATTACACTGTAAGTTTGTATTTAAAACGAAACCAGTGCTTTATTTACCATAAACCAATATATATATATATACCCATAACTAACTTAATAATAATTGTTATTTTTGTATTTTAGTGCCAGAAGTTCCAGTTCCACTTGCTGTGAGGCCAGAAATTCCAGTTCCACCTGCTGTAAGGCCCACAAAAACCAAGGCAAAACCCCATTGCTCAGTGTGCAAGAAACCTATTAAATTAAAATTAATTAAATTCTTAATCTCTAAATTATATATTGTTTCTTTTTTTAAATTTATTTGTGGAACTCTGTAAACTAGCTTGTAGCTAAGTATGTCCTCCTCATTAAATAAAGTATTGTGTAAACCTATTAAAGAGCATAAAGGTGTTGTTGATTGTCCAAAGAACAACCCTCGTCCCCTTATAAGTACAGAGTGAACCAGAAATGTCTACCAGCTATCTCAGTGATTTGATATTTTATCAATGGACAATCTAGGTAGCAATATATTATACTGTCAACTTCCATAGGCTAATCACTCCTGTGACCAGCTCAGTGAAATCGATTGCCCTGACATCAAAACAAATAGATGAAAGCCGCCATTCTTATTTTATTGGGAAAATTAGCCAATTTGAAGGAAGGCAATCTATGGCAGAACAGCTTTATTTTGTATGTCTGTTGTTAAAGACGAGTGTTTTGACCCCCTAAGATGGCAGCTGTGTCTATCATGTGACACCATAATTAAATAGGGCAATTGAATTTGAGGCTTAAAGGGGCTATGTCACGGTACTATGCATGTATGGAGTCAGTGTTCGATTGGTGGGTTAAAACAGTTCAACCCCCTCCTTCAATGCTGGATTGAAAGTATGTTCATTATTTTACTTGAATAATGTATATTTACACAATTTATTAGTCATTTTTGAATATTTGCTTTGATTTTTACCATCCCACACGTGCACGAGGTTTGTCAGTTCATATGAGAATCTCTGATAATGAGTGTGTCCGGCCCAGATATCTAATTTTACTGTTTTCCAATTTACTACTCAAACATTTAAATTTTAATATTATAATCCTATTTTCAAAATTTGTGTAAAATTATAGAAAGGAACACAGGGTGCGATGCAAGTGCTTTCCAATAGCCCAGGGCTAGTAGTTTCGCTTGTCAGGGTAGTGATTCCTGTTCACAGGTTGCCTGAATGGACATATGGACATACATGTATATGGACATACATGTAGGTTAATAGCCCACATTCGATATATGCTTGACTTCTCACACACAAAGGTTCTGGGGCATAATTAAATTCATTATTGTTATTTCATTAATCACTGCACATTATTCCCCAGAGCCTTGTATGTGTATTGAATCATTTGTATGTGACCAGTGAAGCCTATATCAAAAGTGGCCAATGGCACTGAAAGTTTGACTGTTCATTGTTGTTCTCCTTAAAGTTTATATAAGTTATGAAGTACTTTCATCTTCATCTTCTTCAAATCCAGTGAAGGTTTCTTTCCCAGCATTGAATTTTGTCCTGATTGTGTCATATGCACATGCTAGTAGAGGAATTCTATTGTTGCCCAGATAACCGTAGACTAACTGGATGTACTCTCTGTATGAGACAACTCGTAGAAATCTGTAAATAAAGAAGTTTATATGTTAGTACCAATTGTTTGATACAGTTGAAGCCCTTTGTGAAACTGCCCGTGTAGTTGTAGGTGACCAGCTCCCCTCAGAGACCACTCTTGTGATCTGTAGTAACCAGCCACTCTCATAATTAAGTGACCACCGCGCGTACCACCACCTTTGGAATTTTTCTTTGTTTTTAAACTCTTGTAAGTAACTACTCCAGAGACATGATCCCAGACTGCAATGAGTCAACTAAATATAAATATGCACTAGCATTTTGCAACAATATTCTTATTATATCTGACATTCATGCTGTTACAGTAGAGTAGTACAGTATTGTATACTGTGATATCAGTCGCATTATATATGTATCCCCATGGGTGTGGTGTGTGCAAGCTCTCATAAGCGAGCAACTACTCCTGATTCCAGTTCTGACTAGTTATGAGCACCTTTTCCTGATTCCCAGTGTGGTTGCTTACGAGAGCTACTATTTTTAATTAACATGCACGATAGATCAAAATACTCTGATAAACCTTCCACTTTCCTGGTCAGACTAAACATGGAACTGTGTTCATTGATTTCAATTCATACCTTGGTCATTATTGAGCATTATTAATGCTCGCGGACTCGCTCGTTCGAGATACGATACGAAAACCTCGTGAATAAAAACGATATCAAGCTCTTAACATGTAAATAATCTCTATATATGATTGTTGCGATTGGAAGGATCACTGGATTCTTTTGGCATCCTGTATTGCTGCAATGCCGTTTTTTTTGGGAGACCACGGCCACGGGAAGCCCATGAAGGGCTATGATAACTTATTTTAATTTTGGACAGTTTAACTCACCAGATTTTCCTTGCTTCGAGGCCTTCCACTGAACCGATTCTGGAGGTCTCCATCTGTACTCTTGTAACCCATTCTTCATCGGCGAGTGGCTCATCCGCGCCGGCAGATTCTTCTGCTTCAAGCTCATAGTTGATAAAATTTAGCTCGGAATTGTCCGATGAACAACTGTCTTCAGATTCGGAGCCTGACGAAGACAGTTTGTCAAAAAGTCCAGCAGAAAATTACAGAACTTACGACGCAAATAAGAAAGAACGAACCAAAAGTACATGAGAGAAGCCTTTATCACGTGACATGGCTCCCTACTATGACGTACCTAGTCCCAGACCCCACCAAGTCGCTAAGATGACGGTAAAAGTTCACGGCTCTCATCTTTGAAAAGCCGTAAAAAAAAGAGAAATGCTTTAAAACCATTATTTTTTTCGGGAAGTTGCATAGAATACTTCTAAGTTTGATCTGAAAGCGTAACTTTTTTGGGGTTATAGGCACTTTAAAGAATTGTAAAACTCGTTTGATGCAGCGATTTTCAAGTGAATTGTGATCGCAGAGTTAAACGCATAAACGTGGCCTGGCTCAGACGTGATTTCCTCTCTTATAACTCTTTTAATATGGAGTCGTTCGTCTTTTCGTCTCCGATAAAGGCAGCACTAATTTTCTTTGAAGTAAGAATGGCTACCTGGTCTTGCATAGGCAAAGAAATGACTGAACATTACGAGTTTCGTGACCTTCGAGCTTGGTACAAGTGACGGTTTCCCAAGTGACTTTCCAAACCCGGTGCGTACTGACACAGTGTCTTCACCCAAAACTAACTCTCTTACTACTTCCTTGTTTGAATCCTTGAATTATTCGAAAGCAAACTTTTCCAAAGCAAATTTAAACGCTTTTTGGAACAGCGATTCAAAGCTTCTAGTCCAGTTTTGAAAAGTTTACAATATAAATTATGCAAATCAATTCAGCGACAGGATTTGAGTGGCAAGTTTTTGATTGGCTAAAAACCGACAATGCCTCAGCTCGCGCGCCCAGCCGTGAGTGGAGAGAGGATCGCGGGCTCACCGAAACCCCCACGGCTGAAAACCGAGCCTATGTGTAAGCGGGAGCTATATATATATATATATATATATATATATAATTCCAGAGGTTATTTTTGTACTCGTATATCTAGTAAGAGTGCTCAATACCGTTAAGTAGAGCGAATGTAGAAACAGTTAACTGGTCACGGTTGTACTTTTGCTTTTTTTATATATGGTTAGGTGTGGTGGCACTCAGGCCCTTATCGATTAATTGTGCTAGCATTTATTTTGGCATACTTTTGCAAAACTTTTTTTCTCTCTCTTTGAGCACTGCAGCATTTCTCAATGGAAAAGCTGGAAATTTGCGGATAGTTTCGTTATAACTAGATGGATTGGGGCCACGCAAACTGGGTAAGCCCGGAAGTTTAGTAACAACCCGCAATCATTCTGCCTGCATTACTAGGGGCCGCGTGTAATAATAATTATAGTTGATAATATATATAATCGCTCACTCTGGAAATTGTGGCAATTTAGTATTCATTCATTCATTCATTTATTTATTTATTGACAAACTTCGCCACAAGTAGCACCATTATTATAGTCGTCGGATTGATTTAGGGTTCAGTTCTCCTTTAAGCGGGAAGGAGAACTGAACCCTAAAGCAATCCGACTACTATAAAACCTTGTATTCAAGAGAAATAACATAGCATGCCTCTGGATGGATCTGTGCGCCTGGTTGACTTTACAGGAATATATGGATCGCATGAAACAACTAAAGATTTAAAATTGCATGGTGTTTGTTGGATATACAACACTTACATGTTTTATTTAGTATATAAGATTCTCGTAATGCAAAGTTTTCTGCCTGAGAATGGCTTTCGTAATTGTTTGTTGATGGTTTAGTTTGTTCGCTCTTAATATACGGAACAGTTCTGCAATAAAAAAAACCCAGCGTTACGTGGCGTTATTTTAAGTTTCTGGGAAAGGCCTTTCTTATAGTTTCTCGGTCATACGACACTGAAGTAATTAAAATGCGGTTGTACCAAAGCGTTGTAGATGGTAAATAGTGTTTCACGAGAAACGAAATACTTAAAGGGGCCGTCTCACCCACAGTGCTTAGCGCGCTCACATAGCATAGCGGCCATTTTCGATGCCATCGAAATCCAGAGTTTTATGGTAGTGGTCTTAATCTTCTCTACATCTCTGCCATCCTTCCAGCTATCGTCAGAAAAATCATTCTAGGTTGAACCTTTTTTATTGTTCTTCCTATTGAGCCTCTTTTTTAAGTCTTTTTTAAGTGTTTTAAATTATTTGGTCTTGCAAATTTTAGTTTTATTTCAGGTGGCCGTAGTTCTCTGATGGATGCCAGTCTCATTCGTCCACAACGAAAGGAAACAATTGTCTGTTTGGGTCCACGATTTCCACCTACAACATGGAGAAGCTATTCTGACCATTAATCTTTATATGTAAAGATATGTTAGGGCTTAGTTCGAGTATCTACTATCTTTGAGCCGATTTGGGTTTTTGAACACCGTGGCTGGCTCACGTGACCACAATTTGCAACAAAACTCCACTTGAAGAACAGTTTCCTAAAATCATTTCAGGGCTTTGGCGTTTAACTTGTGGAAACAGGTCCTCTCTCTGGTTTCGAAGGGCGGGATTTGGGCTTTTAGACAGTGATTTTGCCGAGATTTTCGGATTCACCGGGTTGTTCATTTGAAGTTTATACTCGCACGAAATTTGACAAACAACGGAAATCCGCCGAGACTGCATGATAATAATTTCCTATTCAAGCGAGCTGTTATTCGTTCACTGTTCTCTCTTGAACTGGTTCTCTGGCACCAGCATCGAGTTTGCCTGCTAGCAGATGATCTCTCTCTCTCTCTCTGCAGGGAAAATAAAACCGAGGGGAGAAACCTCTCTTTTGATAATTATTAGTATTCTCTGTTTATAGTACTGATGACAGGGTTCGCGCGGAAGCGACGGGTGAGCGGTAAAGTCAACAAAATATTATAGGCAAGGAAACTCCGCTTGCTCGACCCGAAAAGAATTGAGCAATTTCCTAAAATCATTTTGTGGGCTTCGGCGTTCAATTTGTGGAAACAGGTCTCTCTTTTCGGATTCATCGGATCGATGAAAGTTTATACTCGCACGAAATTTGACAACAGAGCCGCCGTGGTAATAATTTCCCATTGAAACAAGCTGTCAGTTCGTTCACTGTTCTCTCTTGAACTGGTTCTCTGCTACTGCCAGCAACGAGATTGCCTGCTAGCAGTTCTCTCTAGCTCTCTCTCTGTCTGCAAGTAAAAAAGAACCGAGGAGAGAAACCCTAGAGAAACCTTTCGCTTTCATAATTATTAGTGTTTATACCCTGAGAGTGTGTTCTCTGTTTATAGCAGCGACGCGTGAGCGGTAAATGTTATAGTACAGCCAAGTACTGCTGTATAACACTTTGTTGACTTCACATTCAACTTGTAAGGTACTATTTAAGTTTCATCAAGGTCATCCATGTTCAAATCAAAATTATCATGTCACCAACATAAAGAATACGTTTAGTTCGTGAGGTTCCCGCCGTGAACAGGGGTCAAAGTCCCGGATATAAACAATAACAAAAGCACCCTAAGCACTGTGGGTGAGACGGCCCCTTTAAAGCATTTGATTGCACTAATGCTAGGAACGATCATTCAGTTGAGAATATGGCTTTCCCAGTTTGGGTTTGATCTAGTAAAAAATAAAGGCGAGAAAGAAGAGAAGAGGGCGACAAGAAAAAGAAGAAGCCTCTGATATCCGTTAAGAATCTCACTTCCATGCGCTGAAAACATGCCAAACCGGTTTTGTTGAGCCATGTGTAAGCCAATAACAATTACCGTTACATCCAGCACTCACGGTTGGGCGTGGTAATGAGTAGATTATCCAATCAGGGATGATGTTCAAATTCTGAATAGAATGTTCGCATGGAAGTGAGATTCTCAACGGATAACACTAGAGACTCTTCGTTTCCTCGCCTTTTTATTTGTTCGAGCTTCTGGCACCCAGGGTACATGCCGAGAGATTTAGTGGTAGAAATGTTTGAGGTCAAATCCAGACTTTCAGCTACAACCACAATTCATTTCGGTTTGAGCATGTCACTTGTTGTTTGTCGTTAGTTCGGGACAATTGGTATGTGTATATTTACTTGTATAAGACAAGCATCACCAATTCATACTTATTTCTTTCTTTTGTGTATTATTATCTTATGTGTATTGTATTTATATTTATATGTGTTTATATGTGTCAGACTAGTGTGTGTTACATGTAGATTATAATGATAATTAATTTGAAGAGTGGGTTATTATGGAATATATTTAAATAGTGGTATGAAATTGATTAATGTGATTATGCCATGGAGATATGATATGGGAATTTTGAATATTGAGTATAAAAATATATATATCTTAAGCTAGTATATAACTATAACCATTATTGGTTAAATGATGTTCCCCTTACCCCCCTTATTTTCATTTTATTTCCAACAATTTATTTATTTCACCTAAAATATTTGTAATTTATTTATCTAAAACATTTAGAGTAAAAATTATGTGAAAATACTTTTACATTAAGGCTACACTAGAATTGAATTGCCAAGAGTGTATTTCTGATTAACAGACCCCTTCTTCAGGGATTAGGAAGTCTGTTAGGACCTAAATCCCAGAGGTACGTGCTCTGAGACGGTCGCGTGTTTCTGCCTCGGGCCCAGGCCTAACCCAACACGCAAATACACACGGCTAATTCTATGTGTCAGCCATTTTGTTTATAAACTTAACTAGTGTAAGTTAGGTCGCCGAATTTTATTGAATGAACCGGTAGGATTATTTGGCTTGGTTATATTAAGTTGACAAGGGAGATGAATTTGACAAGGGAGATAAAGTTAAGTATGCTAAAATATGTTTTACTTACTTTTTCATGTTTTTCGCTCGTAGTCTGGTTATGTTTACTCTTTGCTCTTGACTCCACATTTAACCAACGTTTTCGTATTTGACATCCAACCGCAATCCAACTGAAGTCCGACATCGAGGGCTCAGTGACTGTACTGCTACCTCGCCCACCCCTCTCCCAGAATAGACCACAAAAAGGCTTTCAGAGGAGTAAGGCTTGGGAGCTGACGACCACTCCTACCAAGTTCGGCTTGCCCGGAAGGGGATGGGCATGGTATGGCATACAGGCTTGGAATCATTGATAGAGACATAGCCATTTAGGCAGTTGCTAATGTTTAAGCTTTATATCAAACGTTTTCATGTTGAGTTTTTGTATATATACTATATGTGTTACACTCCGGGCAAAAGGTTAATCTGAAGTAAAACATGATACAATACATGTTAAACATGCAACGAAAGAACAATAGCTTTCAATGTTATACAAAGTCTGTCAATCCTCGAGGCACGTTTTATGCGCGTTCAGGATTTAGTCAAGTGTGAAGCAAAGCACAAGACTAAATAAATATATTTCAAAATTTACTTACTTAAAGGGGCAAATGAACTTAGAGATGAAAGGCGTTCTGCTGCTCTCAATAGCGTGGCTCTAACTTCATCGATGCTTCGTTTGTGTGTTGTTCTATAACACACACACAAAAGACAATAACAGCAGATAGAAGAAATACACATTAGCACACCTAAACCACTTACATTTAAATTACATTTCAGAGGGTGGAGGGCATCTAATAGAAACCTAATAGTGATGCCCTTATACCTTAGATGACGTTGAAATCGATCTATCTTTATGAAGCAAAAGTATTCGATACGGTAGTATATTTATTTAATATTGAGAAATATAGTAACGAAAAAGAGCGTTCTTTAGTTGAGTTTTGTTGAAATGTTTTTGATATGCAAAGGCAAGTCGTTCCAATAATAACATCCTATAACAGAATGTCAACATTTTCTCAGGTTTATTCGAAAAGGTTCAATATAATAAAGATGTTGGTTTACCGAGCTCCTGCATGCAAGTAGGTCTGTCTGCTGTTGAATGTTCAGTCAGACACGTATTTCAAGTTAGAGCTATTTTTATTGCCAGTTTGGCAATCATTTCTATAGACTGAGGCAGGGATGCGGCATTTTAATGATGTCATGTATTTTAAGGAGATTTAATTGAATATAATAAGGAGTAATATGTTCTCGCATGTTCGTCGATGAGTTGGTACAGGTCGAGATGCAGGCATGTGTTCTCGTTCCGCCATCTTGAAAGAGAACGCCGGTGTGTTGGATATGCAAAGCTGAACTTGGTAGGGGTGGTCCTCAGCTCCCAAGCCTACTCCCCTGAAAGCCTTTTTGTGGTCTATTTTGGGGGAGGGGTGGACGAAGTAGCAGTACAGTCGATCATCAAGCCCGCGATGTCGGACATCAGTTCGATTGCGGTTGGATGTCAAATTACTAAAACTTGCATGTCGAATAAAAAAATTCAGTTGGATGCTTGCATGTCAAATCGAAAACATTGCACAATAGAGTAAGTAGAAGGTCAAATGTGGAATATTGAGTGTTAAATTGATAAACTACAATGTACAATATCAATGTTGAAAGTTAAACACAAGAAGAAATACGACGTAGAATAGGAAGTTCGATTTTTGGCGGGCATTGGACGCCATAGATAGTAGAATCTCTTCTTGCGGGTATATATGTAAAATTCGTATCATCTGCATACATAGTACATACGCTAGCTGATAAATTACGGTTGGCCAAGTCATTAATAAAAAACAGAGGACTAAGAATAGATCCTTGTAGATTAGCACACTTGACAGCTGCAAGAATCTGACAAAATTCCGTGTGCTCGTGTTATTTGTGTGCGATGTGAACCATACCAGTGCTTACGGTTGAACCACGTAGAAATTTATTTTTGTTATGAGAATATCGTTATCAATAGTATCAAAAGCCTTTTTAAGTCGAGAAACAAGACTGCGTTTATTACGCCATTGTCAATATTTAGAAACCATTCATTCGTGGCGTCTAAAAGAGCTGTTACGGTTGAGTGCTGTAACAGCCCATAGTAGATACACCCGTTCAGGAAGAGCCGTGAAAGTACCTAAGAAACTAGACATGTAATATTGTAACGGTTACCTGTGGTTTACATTTGTATCCCTCCCCTGTGAGGAGATTTTGTAACACCAGCCATGTTGTATGTTGTAGTCAAGTAAAGTTGAGTTTATAAACCAAAGAAGCCTTGTTATTTCTCAACATTGAGTGCAAAGGCCTACAACAGCTTACAACCTGACTGAAACTTTGCCAATATATTGTTTTGAGTTAGGTATAATCATAGAACTGATTAAAAATAACTCTCTCAAATACCTTGATTACAACTGAAAAAAGGTCTGTCTTGGAATCATCTTTAAAAATTGGAGATACTCTAGCATTTTTCCAGTCAGTAGTTAAAACGCCAGTACAAGAGACAGATACAAAATAAGCGTTAAATATTTAGAGGTAAAGCTAGCGCTAGCCTTTAAGAGGCTAGCGGGAATAGCAGCAAGGCCACTTGCCTTGTTAGTCTGCAATTTACTCAAGACATTGTTTCAAGTCAGTCGGTCTGAGATAGATTTCTTAACTCAAAAGTGGAACTCATGCACTCGATTAATATAATTTCTAAAATCAGAATTTGGAGATGGAACTGCAGTCAGGCCAACGTAGGCGGCCCAATATTGATAAAATGATTATTAAAAGCATTGCTAATATCAACAGAGTTTTGTATATCAGCATCCAGTTCACTACCAATTTGGTAGGCTCAACATAGGACATATTCTTCTTAAACAAGATTGAATTAATGCCACTCCAAGTACTGCGCGTATCACTGGTGTTTGTGGAAAATAAATTATTGTAGTAGTGAGCCTTGCTACATTTTATAGCCATATTTACTTGATTCCTAGCATGTCTGTAAGCGTCCAGTTGCATTCAGTATTTTTAATTACAGCTATTCATTTCATTCTGTCCCTCTCGTGAATTAGGCTTTTGATGTTAGCTGCCTGTTAGCCAGGGAGCAGCCGAATTACTAACCCGTTTGGACTTAATAGGGGCGTGCCAGTTTCTAAGAACATGTTTTTTCCACAGCTCCCACGCCTGTATGACGTCATAATAAGACTCAATTTGATCCCAGGAAGCTTGGGAAATGTTATCTGGGAAACGTTGCATGTCAAAATGCTTATAATTCCTAAACGTGGTAACTTTTGGCTTCACTGAGGGAGATACAATCTTTCTGGCCCCGTATATCAGACTATGATCGTTCATACCAACATGTGACACACCTGAGGTTTTAAACTTACTGGGTTCATTTGTGAGAAAAAGATCTATTAGAGTAGCTGAGTTCTTAGTCACACTTAGCTGCGAATACTGATATAGTTCACAGAGCTCGAGTAACTTAGAAGTCATTGCCCGTCAATATTTAGAGCTTCAATTTTCTCTAAGATAGACTCATAATTAAGAAAAAGGTCAAGTGAAGAGTTAGGTGGCCTATACTAGGTACTAACCAGGAAAGGCTTTATCTTCGGTTTCCTAATTTCAACTCACAGGAACTCTAAGTCATAAACCTGGAGAGCGATTAGAACTGTTCTCTCCCACCACAGGAACTCCAAATCAACCAGAGCCCCAAATCAACTAGAGCGTGCAAGCAGGCTACCGGGGAGTGGTTTCAGTAATTTCGTATAAGAACTGGAGCAAGATCTATTGTTCCGCGGCAATGAATGTGATTTCACTAATCCCACATAGAAAATGGTTCGATTTTTTCTAAAGATATCTCTTGGCTAGTGGTGTTAATGTTCTCAAATTAAAATGCATGAAATCGCTCGTTGTGTATATGTTTTTGATTCCAAAACAAATTCAGCCAATAGAAAGACACTAAAACAAAAGCGTAGATATTATAAAATATTTCAATGTTCCCCACATATAGGATTTATTTCTCTCTTCTTGTGTGCGTGCGTACGCGTGTGTGTGGTAACGCTCTTTCCCAGATTCCCTCGATCGATATCCTAATATGGAGAACGCGCGCGTCCGAAAATGGCGCCAAAAAGTGACGACCACAGGTAGGCTTTGGCACATTCTGCTCGAAAAAAAAGGCTATTCTGCTCGGAAGAATTTCCCGAAAAAAAGACTATTCTGCTCGAAATTATGCTCCAAAAGTACTATTATGCTCGAATTTATGCTACTTGCTACTGAAAAAATTGGGGCAGTTGCAGTCTTATAGTGTACAAGCCGATTATTCCATTTTTTTCATGGATTAGTACTAATTTTACTTTAAGAGCTATAGGTCGGAATTTTTCGGAGCCTGGAATACAGTTAAGATAAGTTAAAGCAATGGTAACCAGCTGTCTTTCTTGTCCTTCTTCGTCGTGGTCAATGATTTCTGTTTGTTCCGCCGCCATCTTTGTTTTGCTTGTACCCAGCTCCCTCACGTCTCCACTTTTCCTCATTTCCTCATTTCCTCATTTCCAGGCCCCAAAATATGCAAAATGGCCTATTCTGCCCGGATTATGCCCCAATTACGTTTTCTGCTCCTGAGGCCCTATTATGCTCGAAATTCTGCCGGCAGAATGTGCTAAAGCCTAACCACAGGGCTCTCTGTCTTAAAATAAATGATACACTTAGTTGGGAGAGCCAGCCATCGAGTTTACGGTAATCTGTTTTAGGAAAAATCTGGACGAGCAAGCCATCGAGTCAGTTTACGGCAATCTGTTTTAGGGGAAACCTAGGCGAACAAGCCATCGAGTTTACGGGAATGTTTTAGGGAAAACCTATCGCCAGGCGAAGCGGCCGAAGTCAAACGACCGAATGAGGTAAGACCAGGTATTCAAACACAGTTAGAAACCGGAATGTTGTCCGTGGAAAAGGCTGTTTATTTTTTTATCTTACAACTCTATGATGTGTCTAAGAGTAAGATATTTTGTCCATGTCTGTTCTCTTTAGTTTCCTGAGTGTGTTCTTAGATATGAAATTCAACTGTTTCTTCGCCCAACTATCGTAGGCTCTTCAGACCATAAACTCACTACAACCAGACATTCAAATAACTTGGCTTTTGATTATTGTTTTTATTCCGTTTTCCTGCTTCGATCAATGCTCTTTCGGCGACCATATTTGTTTTCTTCACTCGAATTCATGACTCGACCTGCCTGCGACCGTCAGTTTTGGCACTTTTTCGACAATACATGCTTTGTAGGTATAATTGTGTTCATCGGTTTGAGAAATTGACTGAGATCCGTAAGATATTATTGCCTATTTTTATCAAAATACAACTTTGAAAACATCAACACGCTAAAACCTCCAGGAGCCGGTCAGCTGGCAAGACTAATATGTTACTATGTATATTATCGTATTTGTTGATTTCATGTAAGTTCCGCGGGTCCCTGCTAGTATTAATATTAATGTAATATCAGCTACTGACGTTGCTCAAGTCCTCATCGCCGGTTGCTACTAACTGTAAAGTTACTACTACCGTATTAATGCGTGAGCGAGCTGGAGGACGATGTCGAGCCACTGTGGGCTGAAAAGAGATGAATACAATAAATAAGTGAATAAGTTGATAATGTGTTACTTACTGTGCCAAGACTTGTCTGCGTATCCTCCAAACACGTAGCTAACCACACGTACTATGGTTACCGTGGTTACCATCAGACCATGGACATGGCTGAATTACCAGAAGGTAACAGATGGACAAGGGCGTAGCAATGGGAGGGTTTCAGGGGTTCCGGAACCCCATTCATGATTTCCAAAATGTAAAAAAGCTCAATTGCTACTAACTGTAAAGATACCGCTACCGTATTTGTATAGGTAATAGCATGAGGTGTAGTGATATTTGGCATAAATACCGCGAGTGATATTTCAAAATTGTTCGTAATATCACTCGCCGCTTGAAATATCATGAGCGGTATTTATGCCAAATATCACGTACATATCATGCTATTATTTGTTTATAATATGACCTAAGAAATTTACTGAAAAAGAAAATCAGATGTTCTCTCAACTGGTGCACCGAGTTTGTTTACTTCTTCGACTGTTTGAGTTTGAGCTAATGACAAGTGAAAATCCTTTAAGTGTGCGTTTGGCAGATAATTTAGCTTATCAAATTGAACAGCCAAATCTAAAAAAAAAGGCTTAATAATCGACTGGAGCTTAGAGAGAATGGCTATAATTAACCTGTGAAAAAAGTCAATTTCTGGTACATTGACACTTAAAAAGCAAAGAGCGAAGTTTGATTTCAGGCAGTTCATCGAGCACAACTGAAGTCAAACAATAAAACAGTTGTCACTTTGCTGTTTTATTTTAAAAGACAGTAACTGATAATACGTCTCAAAACAAGAAAACTGAACGACACTGTCGCAGCTGGAAATGAAATTCCAAGTTCTTTAAACTTTATAGTACAAGAAAGTATTTTTCTTTAGGTTATTAACTTGAACAAGATAATTTGAATCAACTGCTCACGGCAACGGGTCACATGCGACCGAGTTGCCAAATATTTCAATGGCTTAAAAAGAAAACAATTAAAAGAAATTTTAAAAGTCAACTTGGCTTACTTTGTTGGTATTTTGTCCTTGTATAATGTCAGCTGTTCCTGGGCAGTTGTTTAATCGAGATGAACGTCAATTTTCGGTTCCGTTTTCATTCACTGAATCCAACTTTCCTCGTCTGTCAACTGCATGTTCACTCGAAGACTTGAAAATCACTTTGAACTTTCTCAAATCACCCCACTATTCCATTACCAGAGGCACAGATGACATTCCTGTTCAATTCTATACCAAACTCTTCAATTTTAGCCACCAAAAGCCAGGCATTTGCCACCGTAAATTTCCGTAGCTTTGTAGTTTTCTGCACCCGCTCGGCGACCTGTAACAAGCTTCAAACCGGGGGGCACCGCTTGCATAATGCCTGGCAAATGCCTGGCTTTTGGTGGCTAAAATTGAAGAGTTTGGTATAGAATTGAACAGGAATGTCATCTGTGCCTCTGGTTATGGATGCCGTTAACTCGGCGACCTGTAACAAGCTTCAGACTTTCCTCGTCTGTCAACTGCATGTTCACTCGAAGACTTGAAAATCACTTTGAACTTTCTCAAATCACCCCACTATTCCATTACCAGAGGCACAGATGACATTCCTGTTCAATTCTATACCAAACTCTTCAATTTTAGCCACCAAAAGCCAGGCATTTGCCACCGTAAATTTCCGTAGCTTTGTAGTTTTCTGCACCCGCTCGGCGACCTGTAACAAGCTTCAAACCGGGGGGCACCGCTTGCATAATAAAGGGTAGGTATGTGACGGTGTTGTATTCAGAGCCCGACCCGGTTTGCAAAAGAAGAATAAAAGGTATTCTTATTAGCCAGAATTTCCATGAAATTTAGGAAAATCAACCCGAATTTATAGATGATTTGCTCCAAAACAAGACTTGGTTTGCGAAATTGGGCTCAAACCTAGACACAGTACGCCGCACATCTCACTTACGTCATGTACGTGAGTGGCCCCCCGGAGTTTGAAATACCACTCCTTGGAGTTTGTAATTTCACTATTACGTTGAAATACCACTCCTCTTAGCCAATCAGATTGCAGAAATTTCTTAGGTCATGTTATAAATGTATTTATACGTGAGCGAGCAGCTGTGTTATCCATGTGGGAGATGTGTGTACTCATTCATGTAGGAGATGTGTTTGCTCATGCGCCGATAGTGACGTAAAACCCTTGTACGTTTTCATGTCTAACTGGTTTAATAGAACAAGTCCGAGCACTACAGTAAAGCTGAACGAACAACGTATATATTAATGAACTTTTTTTTACAATATTTCGGCCAGCCAAACTTGCCTTCTTCAGGTAAAAGATGGAAATACAATTCAGACTTTCCAAGATGTAGCAGAAGCGCTGGTAACAGCATTTTCAAACAGGCATTCAAGTCTTGATACACGAGAAGAACGCGTATGACGTCATTGATTATATTTACAGTCAGACTTATTAAAATGGTCTATACGAAGCAGTTTCATAAAACATTAAATTAAAGTTCACAAGGCAATTCATCGCATAAAATTGGAGGTCATTTCCGGTGTATTTTCTAATTTGCATAATATCTTGGCGTCAAATTTCAAGTTTCAAGCTCATTAACTCCGAAATTTTACAGTAAACACGCGTGCAGCCGTACTTTCATAAACGTATGGCAAGATAACAGCACGTATCGAAGAAAAGTTAACATCGGGAAATAAAATCATTACGACAATAACACAACTTAATTTAATCCTTACCTCTGTACTGTAGGTCTATCTAGCGATTTTCTTTCCATGAATATGGCCCCGAAATGGCCGCGTCTTGTATGGAAATGAGTCCGTCGCGAAGAAAACCAGCTTGTTGTGCTTTACGAAGGGCCACAATAAAATAGTTAACATCGGGAATCTGATGTACTTCTAAAGCCATTCAAGATACTTGTATTTGTTTGCCAATAAATTAAACGTATTATGCGATTTCTCAAGGTTTTTTGGGGTTGCTGTAAGGGCCGTTTGTATGAGACAGAACTGTATAAGTACCCCAAATTGCCCAAGTTCCCGAGCGTTTTTCTCTTGCCAGAAGGCTTTCTTCGTCAGCCATATTGGAAAATATAGTAGCCAGGCCTCCGTTACTACAGAAACCGAGCTGCTTCGTACCTAGTTTCAAGTTCAAACACGGTAAAACTCAGCCAAAGAGCGCTTCCGAGGACTGGCGACTTGGACGCGTGGGACCTGAGTCCAATATTTTTTGCGGGAAATAAAATAGTTTTCTCTCGCTCGTGAAAAATGTTCCTTCCCTGTTTCAATAGTAAATATACAAATTTTATTCGAGTTTGTTGACAAAACCAGTTTACTAAAACGGAGAAAAGCAATAGAGTTGTTGTGTGCTTGTTCTCAGTCTTCCACACGGTCATGACCTGATTTTAGGGGCAATTGTACGCGATGGAGTTGTTTAGATATAGAGATTTAACTCCTGGGTAACGCTTACCCTTAATTCGAACAACCGTACCCAGGGTTAAATCAATAACCCGTGGTTAACTTGCCTAGAACAACCGGGTCCAGGGTTAAATCACTAACCCGTGGTTCAACTGTACAGATTACAATTACAGATTTAGCGCTATCCTAGGGATAAAGTTACCCTTGCTTAGAACAACCGGGCCCAGGTTAAATCACTAACCCGTGGTTCAACTGTACAGATTACAATTACAGATTTAGCGCTATCCTAGGGATAAAGTTACCCTTGCTTAGAACAACCGGGCCCAGGTTAAATCACTAACCCGTGGTTCAACTGTACAGATTACAATTACAGATTTAGCGCTATCCTAGGGATAAAGTTACCCTTGCTTAGAACAACCGGGCCCAGGGTTAAATCACTAACCCATGGTTAAAGTGTACAGATTACAATTACAGATTTAGCGCTATCCTAAGGATAAAGTTACCCTTGCTTAGAACAACCGGGCCCTGGATAATGATTCATCTAATATTACCCCTAAGTTCTTAATTCAGAGACTTGTTCTATGTTCTGGCCTTGAAGCCTTGTTTCAAAATCTGTAGCCTTTTCAATCTTTTGCATTGTGCCGAAGAGCATTCCCTTATAGTTTTAGTTTGATTTAATACAAGCCTAGAGCAGATTTCATATGACAAACTACAGCACTGACTACAGCACGGTTACCGTACGGCATGCCGTGACGTTGTAATGGTTTCCCATTGTTTTTGCCCTGCTGATCCAATCAAATTACAGAGTTATGACACAGCACGGCTACGGCAAGACTACGGACATGCCGTAGTTTGTCCCACTCATACAAATCTGCTCTACTACTGCTCTCCATCCACTGCCTACAACACGGCCTAGATAATCTTGAACTGCCTTTATTATCTCCATGTGGTGGAATAACCTGAAAAGTATATTACAGTGTCATTTGCACACGTGCTGATGGAACAGTTTACAAGATAGCAGACCGTTTATGTGCAGGAAAACTGAAAAGTATAATGGCCCATGTGCTCAAGGATATATACAACTGCAGTTTCGGTGGAGTGTTTCTTTCAGAAACCCGACTGATAAAGAGAGAGAACTGTTATTTGTGAGGAATGCTAAAAGTTGTATTTGAATTAGAACGTTCCATGATCTTGGAGATGAGAGGGAGTACTAAAATTGAGCGCGTTATTTTCGTCATTTGCTGTACCCGATTTAAAGATGGGCGTCACTCCGGTTTCTTTCAAGTCCGTCGAGATTGGCGGTTTGGTTTATGAGATATGCAACTGGCCTATAGCTATTACTGGGGCTGCATCGATATCCTTTACAGTTCATGGTGTAAGGTATTAGCTTTAAAATAGATCAATCGGTAAACGTGATTGAATCAATGTTTTTTTAATTAATTGACATCGCGTTGTCCTAGCCTGCATCGCATCCGAACTGAACCCCGGTTAAGGAATACCCTCCAAATACCAGGTGAGTCTGGGTAATTTTGATTGGGTTAATTAGATGCCTGCGGTTTGTACGTCAGTAACTGTGCCAGTACAAACCACAGGGGTACCATTTAATCCATCAGAAAAATACAGTAAGAATCGACCGCCTTGGACTAGGTTGTTTGCGAGCCTAACACTGTCCAAATATCTACTCTCTTGAATACGACTGAGTGCCTTGCTAACAGCCCTTTTATTAAATGTACTTTCAAGTTTCAAAATCTCTCTATAGTACGTTACTGCACGAGACAGAAATTATACCTACAATCGGTGATAACTGAATAGCAGTTCTGGAAACTGTCCATCGCTATCCGATGTACAGTTTGGACTACTTATGTTGGTAAATTCAAATTCTACATTTTCACATTGAACTTTCTTTCTGCCATCTCCCCCACGGTGAGATTCAGGACCACTTATCACAGCCTCGATAGTATGTGATACACCAGGGTCCAGACAAACCGGTTTGTCCAGGTTTATAGTAAACCCATAATATCCATCTGTCATCTCGCTATCCGTCATAAACGTCGATGTAGAAGAGGTTTGGTAGAGCGTAGATGTAGTGTCTTTCTTCTCTCCTTTGTAAATGGTAAGGTTTACTGTGTATTGTGACCCAGAACTGCCGAACAATCTCACACCAGTGAGGTGAACCGGACTACTGACGGTGAACGTGATGCAGTCAGCCAATTTACTACCGTATCCCCAACCTAGTGTATTGAACGAGCCAAACCTCTTACATGAACCAGTCTTTTTAGAAACTCTAGCCTTTGGATTAAATGTTTTTAGCGATGTTCGTTTTGAGACAGAGCTAAAATGTTGAACCAATTCGGTGATTTCTTTTATATCTAGAATTTCAGTGGGAAGAACAATTTCCGAAAATTGTTCCAACGACATTAGTGGAAACCTAATAAAGTGAATCGCTTTATGGCCGACAACAGCCCTCTTTGATTTTCCATCTTCACTCAGTTCTTGTTCTTCTATCTTCTTACAAGCCCAGCTATGTACGGCCTGGAATAACTCCACCTCTGATATTCTGAGATCTTCCCTCTGTAGAATATCGCAGAGTGTTTCTTGTGTGACAGTCAGAAATGGCTGAGATGTCACGGCTCGTTGGGTCTCCGAATCAACAATCTTCCAGCATATTTCTTTAAGCTTTTCGTCTTCTAGTTTTTCCACCTGTGGTAGAACAGTGAACACATCCTCTGGTCCCAGCTCTTTCTCAAGATACAGTGTGCATTTCTTAACCAGTGAAGGAACAAAGTACTTCTTAGCGAGGTACAAAACTTCCATAACATGACTTCCGGTCAGCTGCACTTCATCGTAGTACATGTAGCGAAACAGTTCCAGTAATCCTTCAGCGGTACAGTCTGGTAGGTCGATAGTACATCGAGTCTCGGCCAGTTCACCGAATAACATGGCCTCGAATACAGGACTACTGATAGCCAGTACGTACTTATGAGCAGGAACGGTGACCATGTCGCCTTTAGAGTCGATAACCGAGAACTGTACATCACTCAACATGCTGTTGTTGTACATGTACTGGTTACGTCCCTTGATAGTGTCGCGTACAGTTTGCCATTTGGTATCCATTGCTTAACTGTGTTGATGTTGAGAATATATTTCTAAGCAGGTAGGTCTGTTTCTCAGTTATAACTCAGTGAGAACAAAAAGCGTGCTTCCTCGTACACGAAAGTGAAAGTGCAGGATTTATACCCGAATGGCATGCTGGGATAAGACATGGTTTGTTATGTGTACCCCCTACCCCTCAGGCTGTGTTTGTCAACATGAAGTTATTAGTCATGATGGTGTCATAAATCACATCTAGTGAATAAAATTTCGTTTGTATCTCGAGAGAATTGCCTGTTTTACCCCAATCAAGAGCCCCACTAATATAATTTTTAGAAAACCTTATTTATTTTATTTTCTAATAAAATAAATAACAGCGTTTTCTAATAATTGAGTGTCAATCTCTACCTTAATCACACTGTCGCTGTATTGATGTTGTCCTCTTGATCTTCTGTTCTCTTAAGGTGGTTTGGTCTGGTTCATAACATTTTATTTGTCGTATTTTTGTCACTTTGGGGTGAGAGGGGGGGGGGGGGGTACTCTATACTCTTTGTTTTATCAGCCTCAAGGTCATGTGACCTTCAAACCACCATAATACCGATCCTTAAATGTTAAGACACACGATTACCGTATTATTCCAAAGTTATAGAGTATTTCAAACATAAATGACAAAGATAGCGAATGTTGAATGTTTTGATCAGAACTGCTTAAAAACCAAACCTTAACATGCTTGTACTACGATGATAATAAACCAGACAATATTACACCAACGACTGCTGCCACGACAACACGAATAAGTTTTAATTTTTATTTGAAAAGCGCGCAAATTGATTCAACTCCGTTTACAAGAAAATGATGTGCGAGGGTCTAGTTGGTCAGTACACTGTAAATTCAAAAGAGCTGAATTGACCCCAAAAATGGGGCCAAAACGGTGAGTAAAATTTGGCACATACTTTAAAGCTGTTTTGGCCCCATTTTGACGGGGCTAATTTAGCCCTAAAATTAGGGGCTGAATTGACACTTATTTAGGGTTGAATTGATCCTTTGTTAGGGGTTGATTCGACCCCATGAAGTGCTGATTTGGAAAAAACTGGGGTCAATTTGATTTTTCAGGGGGCTGAAATAGCCCTAGAAATTGGCTGTTTTGGTACCCATTTGAGTAAGTATTTTAGCCCTAAATTAGGGGTCGATATGGCCCTTAATTAGGGGTCAAATTGACCCACCCTAAGTACTGATTTGGAAAACAGTGGGATCAATTTGATTTTTTGGGGGGCTGAAACAGCCCCCAAAATTAGCTATTTTGGTACCCATTTGAAGAGCTACATGTATTTCGGACCCAGCATATAAGGATTGGATCCAAACAAAATGGATATACAGTATTGGATGCATTTAATGCACTTTTCTGAATTCAGAAATGATTCACATCAGTGTCAGTTGTATTTCACCCAGACTGGAATTTACAAATCAAGATAACAAAGTTGGTAAGCTTTGCAATTATTCATATTTAATTGTATGAATGACTTTCTTTCACATTTGAAATTATCAATATAATATTCAAATAAATAACAGCACAGTATGAAATTAGAAATTGTCAATAGAACAGAGTCTAATGTATTTCTTAAAGTATGAAATTGTCAATATAACATATAAATACAGTAAATAACAGAGACTTATATACATACTTCAATTTAGAGGCCCGGTTAGGGGAGGTGGTGCGGTTTATCCCTGTTTTTCAGGATAGTTATCCCTTATCCCCGAGATGCAGATGGCTGTTATTGATTATCTCTTATCCCAATGGACTTTGGTTATCCCTTATCCCTACTGTTTTGAATTCTGGTTTGTTATCCCTTATCCCAGTATTATTTTGCTAGTTATCCCTTAATAACTCCATTTTTTTTACAAATCTGATCATAAAAAGTGAACAATGTTTGCTCTCAAATGATTATTATCTGTTTCTGCATTTGTCTCCAGTAAATTGTACACTAGATGTAATTTATGCACCAATTTTCCAATCGATAAGGCTCATTTGAATTTCCTGTGTGCCACCATCTTGGATCTCATGACATCACAGTGTTGCCCCTACTGTCAGAAAGCAATAGCACTTTTGTTGTGTAACAATAGGGACAACACTGTGATGTCATGTGATCCAAGATGCCGATGCACAGAAAATTCAAATGAGTATTATTGTCAGAAAAATCGGTGCATAAATGACATCTACATTGTATAGAGTTCTCCCAAAGTTTCTAGGTGACTGACGATTTTCCCAGTGTACTCAACTTGACCACATCAGCTACAAGTTTTCTTTTTACTTACCACTCTTAACAGTAGAAGCCTGGATTCGAAATAAATTATACTCAATTTTTTTCTCCCCCAACTATGCATGTTGGGAGAACCTGCATCTAGTGTACACTTGACTGGAGATGAACACAGCAATGTATTTAGGCATCTACAGTATAAACAAACACTTGAGAACAAACATTATTTTCAGCTAAGTTTCCCTTTAATAATTTATTTTACGAGGACCCAGGCGATTACTTGTTAATAACATAGAGGGCAAAACATTTTTGACAATAGTGAAATAAATTGTTATGTGCATTCTATCTAATGGGAAAACTGGGTTACGGTATTGTTGAATGTCAAACAACATTCATGAGCACAAGGCACAATTTTTACTTTTCAAGAATCTCACTTCTGTCACTTGTTATTACTCGGGCAAGGCTAAAGAGAAGTGTCTATCGTACAACCTCCTTATAAGGAAGCACAATAGGCCACCATATGTATGTGTAGAGGGTCACTAAAGTATGCAAGGGAGGCCACTGATGTACATACAGTACAGGAGACTCATCCCAGCTTTCGATTGACCGTGAGTTTTGCAAAATGGGATAGGAAAGCGGCCATGAATCATTTTGAGTCCCACTCGTTTAATCAGCCATTTTGAAACTTTCAGCCTCACAAATTAAGTAGAGTTCACATGCAAGAACACTAAACCCTAACCCGTAACATAAACATAACCCTAACCGTCAATATATAAGTTCCCAGGTAAACAATGAGGTCTCACCCACATAGAGCTAGGGTTCACAGGTAAACAACGAGTTGTCACTGGCCTAGGATTTATAGGCAAATGATGAGTTTAAACCAAAATATAGAGGGGGGAAATATTCCAGAAAATGTTGTAAACATAATGTTAAGAAATACCGTAACTGGACAGGTATTTTTTTAAACATGAGTAACTATCCTAAAATAGCCCAGTCTATGCTTTTATAAGTCTTATCTGTGGTCTTCTCCCACGTGTATTCAGCCAACCAGCAGTCTTGTTGCTTTCCATATTGTACATGTATGCCTGCCACTCCTGTTCTACAGTACATTGTATCTTTGCTTTTCTGGCATACACGTTTGCTGAAAAAAAGGAAGAGTACATGTACAACATTACTGTTCGCAGTGTTCTTGCCACTTAATTTACATTATTTTGGAAATTAAAGTCATTGTTTTTGATTTTCAAGTTGTCTGTGTGCCCATTAGAGACCCCACTAACAATGAAAGTATCTAATGTTATTTTAATTAAGAAATTAAAACTAAAATCAAAGCAATTATAGAATACCCCGGCTCAAATGTTAGGTGGAGACGACAACATGTCAATGCGTTAGTCCATATATGGTTCTCTCTCTAAAGAGATGTCTGGATTTGAATGAGTCTTGTAGAACGAAGCAACATGTATGATGTGAATACGTCAACACGTTAGAGAGATATGTCTGGATGTGAGCGAGTCTCTCCGTTCACAGTAGTAGAACGAAGCAACATGTATGATGTCAATGCATTGACATGTTGGCATCAACACCTAATGTACTTGAGTGGGGGGGATTCTGCAATCTATCCCAAAAACCAAACTTTTAAGGATTACTCTGGTTTCTTTGTCATGAAAATGATAAACCTTTTTCAAAATAAATAAAGAATTACTGACAGACAACCTATTGACAAATGTAAACAAGCAGGTAATATTAAGCCAACATAAACACTACATGTATATACTGTACATGTAGCTATTACATATTAGGACTGAACATGAAGCCAAGAATATTATTTTGTAATCAATGCTTGCCAACTTAAGTCCTCAAAGGAGTCCTGCCTACAAAATTGGGTCTTCAACATTTCCTGTACATCCAAAAAAAAAACATGGGAAAACCTACAGAGATGCATGTTGACAGATAATAATAACCTTGAATTTGCAATGGCACCACGGGGCTGATCTTAGCCAGGACCTGGCTAAATTACAAGCGTGTTGGTTTTTATGGAGGGAGGAAAACCTGAGAACCCGGAGAAAAACCCTCGAAGCAAGGGTAATATATAAGATACCAACAAACTCAACTCACATACAGTATAGCGCCGCTTTGGTGATCGAACCTGGGCTCTACAAAGCTAGATATTTGCTAAAAAAAACTCAACATCTTGCCATTTCCCACAGATCCAGAGGTGAGAGCCACCCCGGCTCATCCTGTTTTTACACAGTTAGTTCGTCCATGAAATACTCATTTACTTTGTGTTAGTATTATTAAGGGACCTACTGATCAACATATCTACTTGTAGGTAAATTAGGAATTACTTTAAAACTGATCATGACATGATGGAAGGCTTACCATCTATCATCTTCGAACTGTCTTTAGTGTTTCGTTTTCCTCCAAGGATATCAGCCCATAAATAGCCATTCATGGTCCAAACGACGTCTTGATAAGTTCTTAGCTTGGTTCCAAAACTCTTAAACTAGCTAACCTTCTGTAAATCCATTAAAGTTGTAGGACAAGACCGCTCAAAACCAGAAACTGCTTCGTTGATCGTGGCCGTTGAAGTACTCGAAACCTGATATACTCATGAGCGTTGCCGCTGACAAATTTGCAGTACCGTAGTTACCAGTCTCTACTTGTGCACCAGGAGACACGGTTGTACTCGCGGAACAACTGCGGACTCTTCTGGACTATTTTCAAAATATTATTTCGTACTTTTGAATTATTTTTCATTTATTAATGCATAAGCAATGTACATGTACATGCTAACTTCCTCACAAAGTAGAAACAATTTAAATAGTTATTCGCATCTGAGAAAATTTCCGGACACTGCTTTATGTTATATATCCAATCATTGCGGTCTACGGTAAAGGAATCAGCCCATGACACCAGACTTCATGCCTATGTGGTTTCAAAGAGTAGGAAAAATAATTTAAAATAATAGGGTCAATATGACTCATGCTAAAAAGCTAAATTGACCCTTATTGTAGGACTAAAATGGCCTAGGGACCAAATTAGAAATAATGGGGTCAATACGACCCATGCTAAAAAACTAAATTGACCCTTATTGTAGGACTAAAATGGCCTATAGACCAAATTAGAAATAATGGGGTCAATACGACCCATGCTAAAAAGCTAAATTGACCCTTATTGTAGGACTAAAATGGCCTAAGAACCAAATTAGAAATAATGGGGTCAATACGACCCTTGCTTAAAAGCTAAATTGGCTCTTATTGTAGCACTAAAATGAAATAAAGGGGCCAAATTAGAAATCTATGGGGTCAATTTGTTTGTTGTTGGGGCTGATTTGGCCTCATTTTTCAAAACGACCCCTATAAGAGCCAAATCAGCCCTAGTGCCTTTGGGGCTGATTTGGCTTTTTGGGCTGAAACAGCTCTTTTGAATTTACAGTGTAGTGATCAGTAAACGTGTCGGTTATTTTTTAGTCTTGTAGTCTTGTAACGGCGCGATAGAGCGAGCGACCATGAGAAAAACACCCACAACCAGAACGTGATTAACTAAAATATTTAAACGCCTGTTTTAGAGCAAACCGTGGGAAAACCATCCACAAACAATAAATGTGCAATCCTAAATTGCCGACGATAAGCTTACTTTCATTTCCAAGATGGCGGCGTCCAGTTCAAGTTGAGCAGCGACAAAGTAATCGAATTGTGCGTACCTCTAAAATAATCCTGGCTACGCCCCTGCTAATCACAGCCTCGATTGTATGTGATACACCAGAGTCTACAGCCATCGGTTTGTTCAAGTTTATAGTAAACCCATAATATTCATCTGTTTTCTCTATATCCGTCATAAACGTTGACGAGGAATGGTAGGGCGTTGATGTAGTCTTTATTCGCTCATTTGTAAATTGTAAGATCAGATCTACTGCGTATTGTGACCCAGGACTGCCGTATAGTGTGAAGAATTGTTCAAAACAATAGGCACGCGAAGCGTGCTGGAAGCTATTTGCAATGTAAACAGCTACGAGCAGGTATAGATGGGTTGCATTCAATCCCCAGAGATCAGTTCAATTGACAAAGGGCATGGCGGCCATGTTGGTGTACCTAACAAAAGAAGCTAACGAAGAATCTATTGTTAAAGATACACCAATATGGCCGCCGTGACGACATGTGCACCATCTATTATGCAAACTCACTTAGGAGGAATGAAAAATGTTGGAATTAAAAAAATTGAGGCTGGCACTGCCACCCGAACTCGGGCAAATTGATATCATTAGAAGGCAGCTTTGCCAAAATGTTGGAGAAAAAAATCAAACAGCCCCAAACAGACCTAGTTGGGTTCCCTCCGGCGGTTTAGCTCTGGCAGACGGTAAAGCCGCATTTTCGTCCGATCGGGCGAGGTAAGTAACTGGATGGGTGACCGCCTGGGAATACCTCGTGTGGTAGCCATATCTTTTTAGTTTTTTCTTCTTTTTTCCCCGGGTTTTTTTTTTCAGATAGCGTATACCAACACCTTTAAAAAGGGAATTGGAGGCCCTAAATTCTATTTAGTTAGGATAATTAAAATTATAATCGCTGGCCTTGAGAGCAGCTGTGGGCAAATGACCCGGCAAATGGAAATGAAACAAGCAACGCAGCATAAATTAGAATACACAAAAATTCAAACTTCTGCTGAAATAATATCAAAGCGAACATATTTTCATATAGCTATGTATACAGTATCGAAGCTCTCTTCGACCATGCATGGAAACTAAAATCATTTCAAAATATTATATAGCCGCCTAGGTGCTTGAAGAGAGTGTGGAGCGAGATCAGTCGGCTTTGCCGTAGTCAGAACATTTTGAAAAAACAACCGAGAAGTAGAGCAACAATTAAAATAAGAGCTTCTCAATGATCCCTAAAGGAAGAGAGGAGTAAAAGAGGACATGCGCAGCAGCTAGCTTGTGTGCAGTGATCTCGCACCGATACGGGCTGATCCTTTTCCAAGCCATATGTCAGTTGTAGTCATTTCAGGGAACACCAAAGGAAGATTTCTGTAAAAAGCTGATTTGAAGAGTAGTTACGTTGATATTCTTCTTGTTCTATGGTGACAATTTATAGCGAATTCGACGAATTTTAACCTCCTCATTCCCCGTCGACTGCTTTCCCCATCTCAGATCGATCGTACAGATGACCCGTGACCCGTCAGTGTCCCGAGCGGTGTCGAATATGATTGGCTGAGCCTGTCAACCAGAGGAGATCATGGCTGGCAGCAACCCCCACCCCCCTACCCCAAAATGGGTCCGTCTTGAGGGCATGTGTTTTGACCTGCTCCCTAAAGTCGGTTTCACATGTTTTTGGAGTAACATTTATATCACGTGACCAACCACGTGATCACAGAAAATCTGAAAATTAAACTCATTATGGGTCGGGTAGAATGAGATGTTAAGTGATGATTTTGTAGTAATCTGATTACACTGGACTTTAAAGGTGCATTTGGAACTTTCATTTAAGGTATTTACCTTCAAAACAAAACATCAGTTGAAAAAAAAAACCTGGAGCTCCTGCTCAAGTATGTCAAGGTTTATAGAGCAATTCCGATGAAACACGCAAAACTGGCTATCTCCGTCATTTTTTAAATGAAATTTCTTAGAACTTTGAGGTTAAATGTCAATCACGATCATATACCAATCCTCGAATATCGCGACACGTGATTGTCATTTAACCTCAAAGTTCTAAGGTAGTTCATTTAAAAAATGACGGAGATAGCCAGTTTTGCGTGTTTCATCAGAATTGCTCTATAAACCTTGACATACTTGAGTAATAATAATAATAATAATAATAACTATTTATATAGCGCTGAATCCATTAATTGTCCTAAGCGCTTTACAAGAGTAAGTTAAAAAAAATTCATTATGGCTATACAATTACAACTATATAAAAATTACATAATACGCGGAATAAAATTCTAAAAATTCTAAAAATATATATATATATTTTATATAATAAAATAATATATATATATCATATATGTACATACATACAGACTATAGATTATATGCTGCTTTGAATAGGTATGTCTTTTTTCAGCTGACGTTGGGATAACCTGGTATCCAGTCTTTATAGAGGAAAAACGAGAGAGCGAAGGAGAAAGAAACCTTGAGAGAAGACAAGAGAAGATGGCCTCTGATTGGTTTCTTACATATAATGACGATTTTTATTGGCTCTCTATGCCAAACCGCTTCGTCATTTTACGCGTGACGCTTCATTGCACCAAATACGACTGACGTGAAAATGTAAATAAACAGTTAGTACAATAGACATGAGTAAAGCGTTTGACTCGTTACTCCATCCACTTCAAGGCATATGGCCTCAGTGAAAACAGTTTGAACCTACTCCACTCATATTTCAGTGATCGTTTCAATGAGTCAAGCTTGGTCCTGTTGTCAGCTCTTGGAAAAAAGTCAGACGTGGCTGTCCTCAGGCTCTACCTTTGGGCCATTATTATGGAACATCTTCCAGAATGATTTAACTTATAGCATTAACACAAATCTAAATATGTAAGCTGTTGACCACCAGTTTTATGAAATGAGTAAGAATTATGAGGAAGTGCAGAACAGGCTTACTGAAAGTGCTAAATTTGCAACTAAATGGTATAGTTCTAATTTTCTTAAAGGTAAGTACTAAGTACAATACAATGACACTTGGTAATAAGCAGGGAACCGTGAGTGTTAATATCGAAGAGAAAGAGGTGGAATCAACATACATACATATATGTTATATTTCTGGCGGATGAAAGAATTGAAGGAGACAGAAATCAATATTTTGACGGCACGGGAACTACACGTGATTGGCCAATAATGCATAGTGCATTATGGGAACTGAGTATAAAAGTGAGGTATAACTCTTGTAGTGCATTCTAAGCCAGCACCCATAGCACGAAACGTTTATTTATTTGTTCCGTTCCTCAACCGTTATGATGTCTGCAAAAGAAACCTCAACTAGAGCTGTACCTGCTACAGGACACGCAAGTTCTGTACACAGAGAAGAGGTTTGTACACTTATTCGAGAGCAAATTGAGCGGAACAACACCACTCTTTTGGCTTCAATGAAGAATCTTATGGAATCTTCTTTCGAACAACTGAAAAGAAGCTCGACGGAGTCTGCAGATATCCAGCTAAAATAGATTAAGAAGCTCAAATATTCCGAGCCTCACAAGTTCAAGAAAAAAGCAAACGAAGACCAGTATAAGTTTAATGCCAAAGTTCTTGACAACTTCGTAGATGTTTCCAGCTCGGTTGAGAAAAAAGAATTTAACAAAGCCCAGGAGGATTTGAAGAAAGTTGAGAACCTCGTTAATGAGCGGCAGAAGCATTTCTTGTTGGCCGACAAATCTGAATTTGGATGGGCCACGGTAAACGAATATAAGAAACATGAATTGGCAGACGACTCCGGAGATGAGAAGAGAATCTTCAAATCTGAACTCCGAGCGAAGGCCCAGAGAAAACAGTCCTTAGCGAAGAAGACCTCGAGCCGTTATCCAAAACGCAGTTTTCTTAATGAAGAAGGAAATGAAAGGCAGAGCATACCAGTCATTAATCGTCAATTAGTGGCACCAGTTTCTATGACCAAGCTCATTAGGCCCGGAACCTGTTACGCCTGTGGGAAAACGGGACACTGTTACTACTGCGGGCGCTGGCGAAATGACCACAATAAAACAGGAGTTTTCCTTTGTGATGTTGGTGTGTAGTGGAGCCAAAATGAAACGTACTTGTTGTTTCTCGTCTAGGAATAAGTTTTAACCTCGAAGATGTCGTTCACAAGTTAGCAAATTAAACTAAAGATTGCCCTTAATCCTGGATTAGCTAAATTGAGCTTCGAACAACCGGGCTCCTGTTCTTTTATAAAGTTCATAGCAACATTCGTATTTTTGTCATAGCACGTTTCATTTCTCTTTGACGACTCATTGATCGTCTCGTTAGTACATATGAAAGGTTCAGGTAATATGTTAGTCCAGTTGATGGCCGGTGGAACTGGGAGTACGATTTAAAGAAAAACGAACCATTACGACGACATAATCCAAACGGAATGCCTTTTTTTTAGTCTGTCTATAATAAGACTTTCAGAAAATATTGTTTCAACAAGTGACTTTTCTCAGCATCAGCACAAGGTTTCAAGAATTGTTTTGGAAATTATATAAATGGGTATGTCATTTCCAAACAGATAATCAAATTCAGCACCAAGGTACTCATAAGCGGGGTCCGAAATATGCTGAGGGGTACCCTTCCTCCTTCCCCACCCCCGAACCCGGCCGTCCCATGCGCTTTGTTTCGCTCAGAGGTAGGTATACTCCGGTGAAGGTAGGTACTCCTCCTGACAGTACTAGTACTCCTAGTACATCAGATATGCAGTTCGATCAGTTCAATTCTTTTCAGTTATATGTAGGTAAGCATAACCTGGACCTGGAATTCTGGCATAACGTAATTGAAGTATGTTTCGTTTTAAGTAGTCGGCATAACCGGCATTTTACGGAGGACAGGAGGCGGGTCAGTTAGACGACGATAATTTGACTGAGGGATAAGGGGTGCGCACAACACTGTGGCATAGGGGGTGGGCACTTACGTGACAATCCGTTAAAACTTGTTGATATTCAGCGGATGCCGATTAGTGCAGAAGGCAACTTCAGTTTATTTTGAACTGAACGACAGAACATCATGTGAAGAGGAAAACCATGTTGTGTGACGTAAAGCTCTCAAAGGAATCCGATATCCCGTCAACAATTAGCGAGAAATGAAGGTGTGCGCTGATTTCAATGTACTAAGCTACGCTTTGCGAAGACAGTTATCAGGAAGTGGTATACATGCACGTCCCCTTGGAAACATTTCTCGATAATTTAAACACGCATGGAAGAACGTTATCTCATGCTGGTATTTTGTTAAATGTTCGATTAATGCCCAGTGTCACGCTTTGTTTCGCTCATTACAACTTGGTACTTAATGGTAATCGATGACTGAAACACAGGTTACACAGTCAAGACAATGAAGGGTACTACGATGATAATAAACCAGAAAAATTACACCAAGGACTAATGTCCTTTTCAGTGCATTAGAAACGTTATGGGGAGGGGGGGGGGGGGGGGGGGGGGGGGGGGGGGGGTGGAATTACCCAGAAAAAATCCATACAAGGGAAAATTACCAAAAATAATATTCATGCACAGCCAGCAACACAGAAAAAAAATCCTAGATGGAGAGGGGGAGAGGCAAGCAGAGGCCAGGGACTGCACAAATGTACAGGGATGCCATCAACTCCAAATGGTTTCCTTCTATCACACTGTGTTTTTGTTGCAGCAACTCTTTTGTGAGAGGTACACATATGTATCCTTTGATTTATCCACTATTAAAAGGCATGATAAATTTACACAAGAACTTTACATAACTTTTCGTCTCTCGAAAATATTTGTTTGAATGGGATTTTCACTGGTCTCGCTATGAACTTGAATCATAAACAATTATTTGCCGTGCAAGGTGATGCAGCTGTGCACTTTTATAGGTATCAATATTAAAGTATAACTTTATTGGCACGCTAGCTCTGATGCCCTGATAAAAAATTTCACAGGGGCATGGCTCCTAAAATTTACGTAGGACACGAATTGATTAGATTAGTACATAATACATATATTACGTGCATGAGATCTTAGCCGAAAAAATTTTGCTGCAAAGCAAACTGGAGTAGAAAAAATCATGCAGCTTGAGAATCCCCCCCACCCCCCCCCACCCCCCCCCCCCCCCCCCCCCATAACTTTTCTAATGGTCCGTCCCTCTTACGCTACGATGTGTCATGCCATGGATCATAAAAAGACTGGATTGGAAACTACAGCTCACGTGTGGTATTTTCGCTTCGCTGATTGGTACTCTACTTTAACATGGCGGAATCATAGTGGAAAATCGTGACGTGAAGAGTGGCGTAAGTAAAGGGTTTTTCGTTGTTTCTTTGCCTTTTCTGGTCTTTTGGTCGTGTTTTAGTGATCTTATTACTTTTAAGTAATAACGTTCTCTTTTTCCGTTATTTTACAACGATTCCAACCCTCCTAAGCTACCCGTTAAACTTCAAGGTAAGCCCATCTTGCTGTTGTTTACTTTCATTTTATTCTGTTTTGGAGAACAACAGGGGAGGGGATGTGTGAGTAAAATTCAACATGGCGGACCAGATGGCAGGTTAAAAGGTTAAATCGTCGAAAACAGACGTTTTCTGAGCAGAATGTCGGGCGCGTGACTCAGTTTCTATGTTCGAAAAGAATGGTAACGGTCGCTTTCATGTCAGAGGACTTTTCCGGGAACATAACCAAAAAAATACCGCTAGAAAAAACCTGTCCTTTTGGCTTCGATCTTTGGTATATTGGAAAGAAACACCCAAACTTTCAAAATCAAGCGTGGCAAATATTCCCAAGTGCTAACTCGATGAACGGCTTCAAGGGGTTTTGAGGGTTTTGAGGTAAGATTGTCGGATTCCTTCACGTTTGTATATGTCTGCAGTTTTTTTTTTAAATAAAAATCCCCGCACTTGGATTAATTTTTTTCTGGTATAGTACTAGTTGTCCACTCATTTCACCTGGTGGCCATCTTGGATTCAAAGCGAGGCAATCCTTTGTTTTTGCCAGGTCAGCCTCGTAGTGAGGGATAGTCAAAATGAGGCTCACCTGGCAAAAACAAAGGATTGCCTCGATTTGAAGCCAAGATGGTTACCAGGTGAAAAGAGTGAATTGCATCACTTTAGTTTTGTTATCGAGCGTGACAGAACTTCTATTCGTTTGTTTATGATAGCTACAGTGATCGTTCTGAAAGAAATTTGAAAGTCAGATATTCGGCCCAAAGTCAGAAAGTGACAAATTTATTGCGCATGCGTGTGCGCTATTTCTGAAAATGCCATAATATATATATTTAGTCAAGCCTCTAAGCGGAGCTCCGAATTATCTGAATTGAAGTAACGACCCGAAAATAACGATAAATTATGTAAAGAAAACAAAGATAAATACACAAACATAACTGCTAGAATGAAAGGGAAATCGGCGCAAAAGTTTAAGAAGAAAAGAGAAGAGTAACGGAAAAATGGCGAAAAAACCTGAAACTTTGAGCGCGCTTGCTCGTTGTTCGAAATTGGTCGACAGCTCGCGCAATCTAAAATTGAAAAATGTTCACTCAAATCACAGATAATGGCCTACATTATTTATAGAGGAAGGGGGGCGAGATGAAAAATTATAAACGTTTTCAAGACATTTCATAAACCCCCATAGAGATGGCATTAAAATTTCGAGATTCACTCCTCATGGGGAGATTCACTCCTAATGTAATTTTTTTTACAAAGGTTGTATTTACAACAGGCTGCGGCCATTACGTCAGCGCGTGCGCAGTCCAGCCTTTTTACGATCCATGTTAATACTACGTCCACACGAATACGTTTTCATTTGAAAACCGTGCAAACATTTACATATTTTTTTAACTCGTGGATGCGCGCAAGCGCAGGAACGAGTTAACGAATGGTTGGGGAAATCGTGTCACTAACTCACTCACCCACTCACTCACACGGTTTGATCGTTAGCAAGAGCCCCATTCTAGTTCCTATATATATACCAGTTCCAAGCGACTCGTGCACGTGTCTGGTTAGTTTGGAGGTCTCCAATTTTTTTCAGACGCGCGACAATCCATGACAGCCAAGATCAAATCGATCTCAACAAACAACTGGATTCTTTGGGTTTCAAATTCAATTTGATTATTGACGTTATACTTATCCAAATAGTTCGTACGTCTCTAGTGTAGACGCGATTCTACCTTTATTTTCTCTTGACCATGCAAGAATCGAAAATTACCCAATTCATCGGTACTGAGCAAAACCTAATTTTTTGGCAAGTGTGAACAGGCACTTATTCTCCGTTTCCCTAGCAATCTCGCCTTCTCGTTCATAATTATAGGATTTTTATGGGCGCGGACGGTGATGATTGTTTTTAAAGTGCAACTACAACGAAAATTTACCATTTCGATTTGCCACTTTTTCAGTGTCAATAGGTCAATCAGTATTAGAAATATCCGAAATAGTAAAAAATATTCCCAAACGGGCATGTTAAACCACAACATTTTTAGGAGAGTTTACCGGTAAAATCCTGTCCGCCATTACTGGAAGCCGTTCTCAGTATTCAGCGGAAGTGATGTTATACACTTAACACGACAACCTCGAGCTCATGGCGCAAAATAGTGTGCAGAAAAAAGTAGCCAACCTCGCAAAGATAAATATAACTTTCTTCTTATGTACGTGAAGACATTTTTAGTAGAAATATGCCTTCAGGCGTTGTGTTCTGTAGGCGACCGTTAAGTGTATGACATCACTTCTGCTCAATAAACCTTTGTTTAAAGCTGAACAAAGGGAACGGCCTCCAGTAATGGCGGACGTTTAGATTCATTATTTGGAGCTCAAAAATAAGACTTCCTGTCGTTGTATCGAAAAATAATTTGAACTGGTAATAATATATCAGCTCTACTTTATGAATATGCAAAACCATTGATATGTCAAAATTTGATCGTAGTGGCACTTTAAGCCTGCGCAAATATTTACCGTCCTGCCATACAAGCAAGCTTCAATATTTTAGTCTGAGCATATTGTGGCTTGTCGTCCTCCATATGCAGAGTTACGTCACGTGTGACGTCACATACGACTTAGTGGAAACAGGAGACCAAAGAGCCAAAAGTACAGAGACAGCCACTAGCTCAAGTGGTAAATGTCTTAAAGATCCTCTGTTCGAGCCCATGGTGCTTTGCGCGTGCAAATGATTTTCGTAGGCTACGAAAATCAGAAAGATCAGTGTTGTTATTGTGTGACTCTCGAATCTTTCGAAATCCATCTCTAGTTTGGGCAATCGTGTAATTATTTATAGATACATTTTTTAATGTTTAAATGTCTTTTTTTAATCGTAATAGGCCTTTTGCAATAGACAGTCACGTGACTTGTTGGCCCATAGTAACGCCATACTGGGTTGCAAGCTAACCAGCTCTCCCTTGACAACCAACCGAGATTGACTGAGCCGTGGTATCATAGCTGGACTTCGAAGCGTTTTTTCGTCTTACTTACTAAATTCATCTCGAAATAAGTCTTATGCAGAACAAAAGTAAAGGTTGTTCTTTACTTTTGATCCGGTATTTTGTCAAATATGCGGCGCAAAATAGAGTTTGGACGCTCAAACGAACTCACCTCGAATCTCAGGCATGGCAAACATGGCGGCCGCTAAACACAATCAAATATGCGGCGCAAAATAGAGTTTGGACGCTCAAACGAACTCACCTCGAATCTCAGGCATGGCAAACATGGCGGCCGCTAAACACAACTTAGTGAACTCTTTCGATTGCTTGTTTTAATGCTAGTGAATAATCGGTCAAACACAATAAGCTTTTGCTCAGGACTCAAAAGAATATTGGGGAGCAATTATAGAATACCCCGCAACTTGGATCATTAATAATTCATTTTCTCAAATTTTCATACAAACCTTCTAAAAACCCAACCCTGAAATTTAAAAAAAACCTAACCATTTTCGACTCCAAATCATTCATAGAACGACCCTACATACACCTGCACTATAATGGAGAATTTAGCATAGTTTAGCACAGTTTTCAAGTGATCTTTCGAAGTTGCGGGGTATTCTATACTTAAATAAAATCCTGTGTTTAACTTTAATTAAGGCTATATTTAAGCTACGAAAATATTCATAAATGTTGTATTATTTAAAATTAAATGTTCGTTTCCTTTGCCTTAACTTAGAAAAGGACAGGCTATGGCTAGCTACATGTACTTGAGGAGATGCAGAAATTATCTTAGAATATTATTTTAGTTTGATACTGAATCTGTGGGTGTTACATGTCCAGTTTTGAAGCAAAGAAAAATATCAGGACTTTGATAAGTTTTATATATCCCTACTTAGTCATTGGAGAGAATGTTATATATTTTGTTTCTTATTTTGCTATTAGCCAGTAACAGGCATACATTATTAACCACTCACTATAAAATTTTAATAATATTAAAGGAACACTGTCAATTAACCCAAAAATGATAAACATTCTCATGACTAAAGACAAAAATATTACCCTGCAAGCAGAGGTTTCTCATCTCTCTGCCAGGCATGAGAGTATGCAGTGTACTAGCCGAGAAAATTTGAGACAATTTTGATAAAGGATGGCAAAGATTTGAGTGGATAAAAAATACTGCTTTTAAGAGAAATTTAGAGCAACTTGAAATATGTTCACTGTAACCGAAATCAAGTTTATAGAGGCCCGGTTATTAGGGGGAGGTGGGGTGCTCTTATCCCTATATTTTTCAGGATAGTTAATCACTTAATCCCTGAGATGCAGATGGCTGTTATCGATTATCCCGATGGACTTTGGTTATCCCTACTGTTTTCTGGTAATTGTTATCCTTTATCCCAGTCATTATTTTGCTAGTTATCCCTTATCCCCAATACCCCTAACCAGGCCTCTTCATAGAATTAGCTTTTGTAATCCACTTAGTCATCCTTTATTGAAAAAAATTGAAAACCATATCCGGGCATTCACATAGCTAGTATTACTCTTCGAATTCAGGGTGTTATCAGTTTGTAGTTTTGTTTTAAAGAAACTTGAAGATTCAATTCCAATGACAGTGCCCCTTTGACATCCATTAGACCATGTAAAAGTATATATTAGATTAATAAACACTATCAGATATATTCCTTAATTTTTTGGTTTTATATGCCTTGCTTCTTCCTGAGGGTACTCCCATATATGGACTATACGGGGATGATCCACTGGACAGGGTATGGTTTTTCGAGTTTCTGGTCTTAAACAGGGTATCCATTTTCACATTGACAGATCTTGAACAGGGTATGGTATTTATCACTTTTGACATGACATTTATCTGATGTAAACATCATACTCATTACCAGATATCGATTTGTAATCAGTTTATCCCTGACCTCTAAATAAAACAGTCGACTTTATAGACACTTCTTGTGGATTCTTGTTGTATTTTCGTCTTATAGAAGGGTATAAAATTTTAACACTTTGAGTCTTGAACAATTGCAAGGTATGGAAATTTGAGGTTTTTTGTCTAAACAGGGTAAGGGTTTCAGAGCCCCAGCGGCACACCATTACCCAACTTTGGGTAGAGTACCCCCCCCCCCCCCCCCCCCTCTCCCCGGGTCCTGACTGTATGAAGTATAATGATTGATATCCAGATTTACGATGCCTAATTTGCACTTAAAGAAAAAGACCAAGTCTAAGTATTCCAACCAGTTAAGCTTAATTAATTTAAAATTAGATTAAATAAAATAAATTAAATTCTTAAGTTCTTTATCATTTTCTAGCATGTCACTTTTTTTTTGAAACATTAGAGTTGATGTGTTTTCTGCAGGAAGCTTACAATATGTTTAATAAGTTCTCAATATTTCATGTCACCACACCAAACATAGGAAAAATATAGTTGAGAAAAACTGACTCCCTCTTTATAAATATTAAAGAAAAAGAGCTAGCCAGAAAACATACCGATTTACAGGTGCCAGAGCACTAACTGATTGCTATATGGTTAATTATAAATACATGATAACACAAGACCAGTTCTTCAAAGTTAAATATTTTATTTATTTTTCATTTTTTCTTCTAGAACTTTCAGAGTGCAAATACAGAGCTTGGCCTTCCTGTATGTGGTCATATCGACCATTGCATTTTAATACTGACACTGTCACCATTCGTCAATGTTTCGTGTACTCTCCAAAGTTATAAACCTGAGAAATTAACGCCGTAATTACTGGTTTATATAACATAGTATAAAAGAAAGAAGGAATCTGCTCAACTATTACAATACTATTCGTTTAATTATGACTACTTTACCTTGTTGAGCGGCCGCCATGTTTGCCATGCCTGAGATTCGAGGTGAGTTCGTTTGAGCGTCCAAACTCTATTTTGCGCCGCATATTTGACAAAATACCGGATCAAAAGTAAAGAACAACCTTTACTTTTGTTCTGTATAAGACTTATTTCGAGATGAATTTAGTAAGTAAGACGAAAAAACGCTTCGAAGTCCAGCTATGATACCACGGCTCAGCCAATCTCTGTTGGTTGTCAAGGGAGAGCTGGTTAGCTTGCAACCCAGTATGGCGTTACTATGGGCCAACAAGTCACGTGACTGTCTATTGCAAAAGGCCTATTGTTGTATGTATACCTTTTAAAATGAAACTTTCGTCGAATATGTCTTCGAATCTTCGAATTTCCTTTGATCCCAATTGATCCGAATGCATGTTTCCTCAGCGGTAATCAAGCACTCGACACTTTATCAACCGTCTCCCCTTCCACAATTCCCTCTTTTGCTCTGACGAAGGGCTAGCGCCCGAAGCGTCAGCTGCTACTCGCTTCCCACGGCGGGTAGCAGACCACATTTTGCTTTCTCTAGGTCTACAAGAGAACACTTGCGTTCAAAAGGAGTACAACGCGAGTTTTCTGGGGATTTGCTGCACTTAGGACTGGCGGGCTTTGTGGAAAGACAAAGGAACCGGTTTATTAGATCACAGGTAGCCCAAGCTTCATAAGCTCCCCCCACCTCCCCCCCCCCCCCTTAAAAACAAATTTTGCTGACATTCGCTGTAACCTGGCACAGATATAGTTCAGGAACACAAACAGACAATGTATAGATTTTTAACGAAGTTATATCCGTTAGGCCAGAAATACTGAAATAAAATCAATGCAAACTTACCTGAAGTCTTTATCTGTGCTTTATAGGCTCTGTATGCAATTTCAGCGGAGTTTCCTGTGCTGGCATCAAGATCATTCGTAATTATAATTTCGCACGGCTCAGCTCCACTAAGGTGTTGTTACCATTTATGTGTGAAACTCCAGATTTGCATTTTTATTAGCAGAGAGTGCAATGCCCTTAACCTTTTTTCCCTCCTCCAGTACTCCAGAAAGTCCTGCTACCAAAACTACGACGACCGCGGGATCAAACTCCGAACTGCCGAGTTCAACTGTTCCTTTCGCTGCCAGAGTGACTCGAGTACCGTGATATGGAGTACGACATTTGCACTCAAAATATATCATTCGCAATTTGAATCTATTTATAAAGGCATATAACTGGTTTCCTTCCGAATTATATTCGATGCATATCCTGGGAAAATTCATTAGCTCTATTGTTTTAACTCTAGTAGAAATTATGAAATTCGTTACCCAAAGCGTATAGACCTCACTGACTCATAATGGTGCCACTTAATTTGCATGAATTGGAAGATTAATGTGTACAGAGAAACTATTGCTACCACATGAAAGATCGTACCTAAATTAGTAATTGACCACAGTCAAATTGCTGTCGAATTATGTAGAAAATACATGAAAGCGAGGCTGTAAAGGCCTACATGGTTTTTTCTCATAAAAATCTCTCTAAATTCAAATCGCTGTAACTTTACAGCCTTTTATGGTACAACACTCTACAGAATCACTAATGTTGGTATGCTCTTTCGCATGGCAAGGATGTTGTTTTTCATACATTGAACATGTAGCTGAACTGTTAAAATACAGAGACCACGCCCTTATGAATGAGGTGTATGTCTACTTCTTTTATATGTAGTTATGATATAAAATCATGTTAGCCGCGTAGCACTAGTAAGTGTAAAGAATGTGATGTAAAGTGGTAAGCTGTAGTGAGATTTTTTCTGTTTCCCTCGTAGGGCGTGCACACTTAGCACTACAGCTTACCACTTTACATCACATTCTTTATACTTCTTTTATAGCCTTCTATAGCGGCTCTTATGGGTGTTTGTTTGCTAATTTGATTCGCATTGGAAATAAGAGCCTGCAGCCAAGGCATCATTTTACGTATCAAAATCATTGCACACAGAAGAGGACATTTGGTATTGGTAATCGCTTTGAAGTAAATGCGATTTTATTTGAGAGAGAGAACAACTTCAGTCGCATTACAAGTTTATAATGTGGCTTACCTGTTGATACCGGAACTATACGAAGGAGAATTCTATGCTTTCGTTTTGACCGCTCCAAAATCTCTCCTACTGCAGCTCCCGCCATTACAAAGGTCACACAAGAAACAATAGCACGAAATGGAACTTTAACAGCGATTTGTAGCACTCTAAACTCAATGATCTATACGTCAAAACACTGAAAATAGCTGTTATTACGGCTGAGCCAAATGGACGCGGTTTCACCCATCAGCCTTCATGGAAACCAGGCTTTAGGATCAACCATTTCAAATTGATACAGAGATGGAGTCACGTTGAACGGAGATCACCAAGAAGATGATGCCCCAAAGGATTATTTTCTAAAGAAAAGCAAGAATAAATGTTAAGCGGTGTCTGTCCTTGGCAACTGTTCAAAGTGATTTGACGGAATGGTTTTAAAAGCCTTGTCTTCAGAATCTTCTTGGGTCCGTAAAGTCAACAACTCACACGAGTAACTCCTCTTCGCATTCAGCCTTATCAAATCGGTTAGTCCATCCTTAGGCCACTCAGCTTCTTAGAGTCGCTACTAGTGCATCGAATGAAGTGACAGGAATGATAAAGCATGCAGTGTAAAACGAGGATATTTCAAATAAAATTTCACTCAAACAAGCTCACAGCTGAAACAGCCTCAAACGAGTCGATGACCCGATAAGATGGGTGAAACCGCTGACCGTTTCATGGTATTTGGCTCAGCCATAATAACAGCTATTTATTCTCCTATCTGAATTCAGCGGTAGAATTAGTCAGTTCAGACATGCGTATTCAAGCTAAACCTAGTTTTCCTCTGCTTGGTCGTCCATAAACGAGTAACGCCTTAACATAATTACTCCAAACAGTTACCAGTTGCAGGATAGATGTTACTTAACTTTGATTTGAAGGTAGACATTTTTCATAAATCATGTTATTTGTTTTAGAAGGCAAAATAGCTCCCAAAACCATGTATTTTTGAGTGAGATGACTGGGCCGATACCGGAAGTGAGTCACCGGATTTTGATATGTAGCCTTTTGTACGCAATGACTTTGATATGCGTTCCGGCCGCGTACCTCCACGAATGCAGCTCTTCCATTGGCTGAAAGTGACAAATGTCAATCAAGTCATCAATCTTGCATGGATCAGGCGGCTGCCGGTATGGCTGAAATTGGGATTTTCAGCGGCAGATATTTTCACATCAGCTTGAAATCATAAGAAGAAGAAGCGGTGAACTGTTGAATCATAAAGATGTTTCTTCCCTTCCCCTCCTCCTTCCTTCCCTTTTCTCCTCGCCCCTTTTTGACCGCGTGTCACAGGTAACCCAATCCGAAAAAAACGATCGAAAAAACCCAATCCGAAAAAAAACGACCGAAAAAAATTAAAGAAGAGCCGGCAAGCAGGCTATTTATGCAGCCGTTCATAAACAAACTAATCAAAACATTGCATATTGGCGCAAAGCACCATGGGCTCGGTCTCTAGAGTTTCAGTGTTTCCCAAAATGTTTTTTGTCCCTGCGCGCGCAGCATTTGTTGCGATGTTGCTTCCGCACAAATGTTTCCCGTTTGCTCGCCGAAGCAACAAAACAATGTTCTTGTTTCCCAGCGCTTGTTTGCTGCCCCACGAAACATTATCAGCAACAATCGTGCCTCCGCAACAATATTTCTGCCTCGTGTACCTATGCAGGCCTTTAGTTTTCTGTTGCTAGAAAGAAAGTGATCTTTTTCAAGAAACGAAATATTTACTACCACGTTTCTTCCTTATTTATGGTTTAATTGTTATATTTTTAGAAAATAAAATGTTAGCACAGTGCAGATTCTCTGGCATACTGAAATTTATAAAATATGAGAATCACCAAATATTCCATTATAGCACTATCCACAATCTTGGTTGAATTAGTTGAAAAAATAAGCCCTCCCCTCCCTCCTATTTCAGTAATGTTAAATATGGTCCATTTCAGATTGATTACGCTCTCGTTACTGAAACGGGGGAGGGGAGAAGGGGGGATTTTTTAAACACATTTTGTCCAATATTGTAGTTTACAGCAAATATTTAGAAATACAATGTGATATAGAACGGATAATGTGTTCATGATCAGCGGCCTCTTTTCGTCCAGAGCAATCTTCCACCTTCTAGTATATACACCTATATACGCTGTGACGGGAAAGGCACTTTGAATAAAGACTGCAATGAATAAGTATTAGACTTTACGAAGTTAGCACTGTCTGATATTTATTTACATGCAGTTTGATTATTATTGATGGTTTTCTAAGTATACTAATTATATGGCTTAATTTTATTGGTTTCTAGTTAAGCATGTGGTTTCATGTATATCAGTTTTACGAAACCAATACATGTAGTTTGAGCGTTATTACGAAAATGTTTCTACTTTTTTTATATCAAAAATAGGTCTGAAATGAGGAAGGGAAAGTTACACGGGTGGCTTTGTTAACATGTTAAAACTGAGAATCTCCATTAAACACACCTGACATTAAACATCTTCACTCCCGTGTACAGTTTTCAGACTAATGCATCAGTCAATTCTAGCAATACCCTCCCTCCTTCCGGGACAGTCGGATGGGGCATTAAGGGACTAATCTGCAGCAAACATTCTAAATGGAAGTGTTTATTGACAAAATTAAAGCGAGGATCGACTTCGTGGCTGACTTGGCTTATCAAGACCAGCTGCACAAGTTCGTGGATGTATTTAAAGGTATAACGACATTTGAACACCTTGCTTGGAAAATTCCCAGTTAATTATTTGGCTCCACCATGGGGCATTTGAACACCTTGCTTGTCCCTACCGTGCGGTATTTCAACACCTTGCTTTGCTCCACCGTGGGGAATTTGGAAAACAAAATTAAAGATCATGACTAATGCCTGGGGGAGGGATGGGCACTGTTGGAATTCACTGGTGCATAAGAACCTACACTCATCGAGAAAAAAACAGTTCTGGAAATTGTTCACATCTATTCGTTGTACGGAGGTTAAATTTAAATTCTACATTTTCACATTGAACTACAGCACTGCCATTCACTCCATAGTAACACACAGGACCATAGATCACAGCCTTAATTGTGTGTACTATACCAGGGAACAGACAAACCGGTTTGTGCAGGATTATAGTAAACCCATAATATCCATCTGTCATCACGCTATCCGTCATAAAATTTGATGAGCAATGGTAGAGCGTAGATGTAGAGTCTACATTCGCTCCTTTGTAAATAGTAAGGTCTACTGTACACGGATACTGTGACCCAGGCCCTCCGTACAATCTCACACCAGTGAGGTGAACCCGACTACTGACGGTGAACGCGAGGGAGTCTGCGCCAGTACCACTGCATCCGGGATATGCTGTAGAAACCAATTGAAACCTCTTACATGAACCAGTAGTTGTCATTCCTTCTCTAGCCTTTGTTTTAAATGTATCCACTGATGTTGGATTTCCATCTGAGCCAAAATATTTAACCAATTCAGTGACTTCTTTAATATCGAGAATTTCGGTGGAAAGGACACTTTCCGAGAATTCCTTCAGTGACATTAGTGGAAACCTAATAAGGTGAATGGCTTTATGACCGAGAACAGCTCTCTTTGATTTTCCACCTTCACTCAATTCTTGTTCTTCAATCTTCTTACAAGCCCAGCTATGTACGGCCTGGAATAACTCCACCTCTGTTATGCAGAGTGTCCCTCTCTAGAATATCACAGAGTGTTTCTTGCGTGACAGTTAGAAACGGCTCAGATGTCACGGCTCGTTGGGTCTCCCAATCAACAATCTTCCAGCAGATTTCTTCCAGCTTTTCATCCTCAAATTTCGCGACCTGTGATAGAACAGTGAACACATCCTCTGGTCCCAGCTCTTTCTCAAGATACTGTGTGCATTTCTTAACCAGTGAAGGAACAAAGTACTTCTTAGCGAGGTACAAAACCTCAATAACATAACTTCCGGTCAACTGCATTTCATCGTAGTACATGTAGCGAAACAGTTCCAGTAATCCTTCAGCGGTACAGTCTGGTAGGTCGATAGTACGTCCAGTCTCGGCCAGTTCACCGTAGAACATGGCCTCAAATACAGGACTACTGATAGCCAGTACGTACTTATGGGCAGGAACGGTGACCGTGTCGCCTTTGGAGTCGACAACCGAGAACTTTACATCACTGAACATGCTGTTGTTGTACATGTACTGGTTACGTTCCTTGATAGTGTCGCGTACGGTTTGCCATTTGGTATCCATGCCTTAACTGTGTTGATGTTCAGAATGTGTTCGTAAGGAGGTAGGTTCCTTTCTTTCAAATTCAGTGAGAACAACAAGCGTGCTTCCTCGTACACGAACTGAAAGTGGATTTATACCCGAATTGCATGCTGGTATAAAATCATGGTTTGTTATGTGTACCCCCTACCCCTCAGTCTGTGTTTGTCAACATGAAGTTTATTCAGGTCATGATGGTGTCATAAATCACATATGGTGAAACTAAAATTTGGTTTGTAGCTCCAGAGGATTGCTACCCTGGTTACCAGAGACTCGAAAGTTGCGAGTCGCGAATTTTCCTTTTAAGCGCGAATAAGATCGTTGATAATTAGCCTCGGGGAGTTTCAAAATACAAAATAGCGCTGAAATTTTTTTTTTTTCTAAATCGGGAAAGTATTGTTTTTAGTTCCTGCCAGTTTCGGAGTAGACTGCTAGCAAGTTCCTTCTATTCCGAATGGCTTAGAATGGCTAAACATGGTTAGACATGATCTGTACCCAGCCAACTATGCGCACCATGTTCCGCCATGTCCAGTCATGTCTAGCCATCGTTAGCCATCTGGAACCATGTTTAGCCATTCTAAAAAAAAATACGCAGTAGAAGAGAATTGCTAGCAGTCTAGTTTCGGAGTATTTGGAGGTCTCGGGGAAATAAATTACGTGAAATAGGAAGTAAAATCACGAATATCAGATGTTTATTGGGCTTCTTCACGCGTCACGCGAAATCCGTCGAGCACGGGTCACGAAGAATAATTTCTAAAAATCACGCGACATGGACGTCCGATCACGCGTCACCAGGAACCTCCTGTCCCGGGCCTCCTGTACGTTTACGAAGTGTGAACAGTGCGCACTGGTGTCATAAATCACATTTAGTGAAACTGAAACGCTCAACCGGGTGATTTTTCAACTGTTTAATAACAATTTTAGACAAAGATTTCACACAGTTGTGACTTTTCTCAGGTACAGTGTACAGAAGGTCTCAATATTTGCTTTTAATTAATTATTATATAAACGGGCACTTCATTCCCAGTCAGATGATCAAATTCAGCACCAAGGTAAATAAACGATACCTGCATGATAACTGAGAGGATGCGCCCGAGGAATTAAATTCCACAGCACTGCACCCCTATAGGAAAATCTCCTTTTCCCTGCCTCGCTCTTTGGTCTCTGTACAAACAGAGCTGAATCCGAATTTCTAAGATTGTCAGTGATGGATAGAATTTGTTTGTGTAAAAATGTTACTAAGATAGTCTGGCACGCTACTGATGCATAGGTGCATTTGTAAACCATTGAAGCAAGTTTAGACTGCCGTCTCTCATATAGCTTCTTCCCACGCAGTTCAGCTAAAATTTGATCAGACCTGATATCGTAATTTGAACTGGTGATGATCCTGGCAGCTCTATTTTGAAATTTTAGGAGTTTAACTGACAGTGTTTTCCATAGACTACCCAAAACCTCACTACTAACAGTAACTAATCCAATTGAGGTAAAATTAACGATTTGTATCTTGTTATTAGGATAGCTTCAGGGTGGTTTGATTTCAGTCTGCGTATAGTACACCAAGCACCTTGACAATTTACTTAGATATATATAGTTTACATGAACCTCCGATGTAAGGTGCTCATCAATATTAACGCTGAGGCACTTGAATGAACTCTTTCTTTCAATTTGCTTTCCATCTAGATTTATATTAAGATTACTTGGCAATGGTGCTATGTTTTTGTCGAGTCCCTAATATCATGTATTTAGTTTTAGTTACATTTAAACTAAGCTTATTGGCATTTAACCATTCATGAACTGTTTCAAGATCACGGTTCCTTGGTAGTTATCCGGGGGGGGGGGGGGGGGGGGGGACTAAAACTAAGTCGGAGATGCTCGTCGGGAAAAATGAATTTAACCTCTAATTTAACCCACTAGACTTGCTAGCGCTCCAAGTAAGCTATTTCCATGGTGATAACGAAAAGTATATTCACTATACGCATATCAATTTAATTTGATATCCGGTGTAACAAGTGCAATGATTAGAACAAGATTAAGGCCACCCTTGGCGAGAGACCCTAAGTGATAGCAGACTCGTAGAAAAATATCCGCTTTAACCCTTTAACACCTAAGAGATAGCGTAGCAGACTATTTTGACCCCTAAAAGATTGGACGAGCATCCCCGACTTTTTTATAGAGGAGACCCCCTTTCCAGGATAGTTATGGCGTCCAATGCCCGCCAAAATCGAACTTTGTATTCTACATCGTACTTATTATTTTTATGCCTATATTTCGTGTTTGACTTTCAACATTGCATATTGTACATTGTCAGGAGCCCATAACCAGGAGTGTCCATATCTCCTATATAGCTGTCACGGCGTTTTCACAAGTTGGGCTATTTTTAGATTATTTTTAATTTCCAGCCAATTGGTGGTTGCACCAGTGACGGAACAAAAGATGCCTCATTAGCTACTTTTGTTATACAAATAACATGGCTGCTAGATTTTATTCCCTTAGGAATGACTGGAACTCAAGAATAGCGGGAAACTGTTCTAAAAATAACCTGACTTGTGAAAACGCTCCTCGCATTGTAGTTTATCGATTTGACATTCAATATTCCACATTTGACCTTACTCTATTGTGCAATGTTTTCGATTTCACATTCAAGTATTCGTATTTGACATCCAAGTTTTTGTATTCGACATGCACGTTTTCGTATTTGACATGCACGTTTTCGTATTTGACATCCAACCGCAATCCAACTGAAGTCCGACATCGAGGGCTCAGTGACTGTACTGCTACCTCGCCCACCCCTCTCCCAGAGTAGACCACAAAAATGTTTTCAGAGGAGTAGGCTTGGGAGCTGGCGACCACTCCTACCAAGTTCGGCTTGCCCGGAAGGGGATGGGCATGGTATGGCATACAGGCTTGGAATCATTGATAGAGACATAGCCATTTAGGCAGTTGCTAATGTTTAAGCTTTATATCAAACGTTTTCATGTTGAGTTTTTGTATATATACTATATGTGTTACACTCCGGGCAAAAGGTTAATCTGAAGTAAAACATGATACAATACATGTTAAACATGCAACGAAAGAACAATAGCTTTCAATGTTATACAAAGTCTGTCAATCCTCGAGGCACGTTTTATGCGCGTTCAGGATTTAGTCAAGTGTGAAGCAAAGCACAAGACTAAATAAATATATTTCAAAATTTACTTACTTAAAGGGGCAAATGAACTTAGAGATGAAAGGCGTTCTGCTGCTCTCAATAGCGTGGCTCTAACTTCATCGATGCTTCGTTTGTGTGTTGTTCTATAACACACAC
>JAOWCC010000550.1:0-73777 GCA_030867875.1 Actinernus sp. WN-2022 | reverse complement strand
GTTCAGTGCTTGAAACTAACGGTCGTTCACTCGTCAAAAACGAGTAAAAGTTCCTACAGGACGATTAAAAATTTAACTTACTCGTCCCAGAGGACAAGTGCACAATTTCCTCCTTTCATTATTTTCATTTTTATCGAAGTAAACATGCTTAAAAATTGGTTTCATTGCCTTTATTTATGATCGGTCATTCCTATTTTCCAAGCGCCATTTTGAAATCCGAGAGAAACTGGATCGAGTTCTAGCATTCCCAGAAACCCTAGCGGTCACACCAAAGAGACACAATGGCGGCTCGTAATCTCCTGAGTTATTTTCAAAGGAAAAATGGCCACAAATCGCAACAAACTGAAGCTCAAACAGAAGGTGATTATACAGGAATTGATTCCCAGCCAACAGACGCGAAAAAGCCTAGAAAAGAATGTGAATTCAAGAAAATTTGGAAGAAAGATTTCAAGTGGCTTGTTTACAACGAAGATGAGGGGAAAATGTTTTGCCAGTACTGCTTAGAATTTCCTAACATCAAAAATGAACAGTCTTCCTTTTGCAAGGGCTGCCAAAACTTTCAAGTTGATAGTCTTAGAGCGCATGAACGGTGTAAGGGCATCAGATGAGTGCTGATGCAGAGCATGTTACAAGCAATCAGGGCCAGAAGCCAGACCAATCAATGCTGCCCTAATGATACTAGAAAGGGAAACGCTTGCAAAAATGGAAAAACTGTTTTAACACTGCATATTACATATGTTATCTTAAGATGCCATTTACTAGTTTCCCACATGTCTGTTCTCTTCAAGTAAAAAATGGACTTTGTTTAGGAGAAACATACATAAATAACAATGGCTGCAAGGAGTTTTGCAAACATATTTCACAGCACTGTGTTTTTTTGTTCTTTATTGATGTACTGTCATGTGCAACATTGAATTGACATTAAAGTGCTACAGTATAAAATTACAATATTTGGAATAGTAAAGTTTGTTCCAGGACCAGTAAATATTGAAAGCCACTATTCCTTGGACCAGTTCTTCAAAAAGTTAGTTTCAAGCACTGAGGTTTAGTAAGATATGGAGTCGTAAATGTTCCAATAACTCAAGGAAACAGACAGTTGTCAGGGCTTAAAACTTGACACTCAGTATGGAAATGCATAATATCATAAAGCCACATGCATGCAACTGTTGATAGTAGAATGTGGCTAACCTATTCATGGTTGCAGTAATAAAGGCGTGAAATCAGTCTTCCCTACACCGATTCTTGTTCACGTTCTAGATTCTGCCTTAGAAAACAAAGAAATTGAAGGAGAATTTAGAATGCGATCAAGTCACTTACGCCCTTTTTGCACACAGTCAATTATCCGGCTCTCCTAGCACAAACCATGTATGACACAAAAATATGCTAGAATTCCATGAACTACATGTATTCACCTAGGTGGCCCAAGTTAAGGCCACTCAGGGCCTCTTGTTTGTTTTGAAAGGAAACCTATTTTATTGAGCAGCACTTTGCCAGGTTTGCAACATCATAACCAGAAAGCCTACAGAATGCAATAATGAATGCTGCATCAGTTACAGTCCCATATCGGCAGATGGAACTGACAGGCCGCAGCATTCGTAAAGTCGTATATTTTCAATCTTGAGTCCTATGATCTATTGAAATGTTCATTTGACCTCTGGCATATATTGTCGCACTTTTCATCTTATACTAACAATAATCCCCAGAGTTCTGGTTAACACCTCTGTTTAATGTTTTTGTTATTTTGTGACGTATGATATCTCAGCCGCTTATTATTTTACGATCCTGTCTAGGGTGAACTTCGTTCCTGTAAGTTTACCGCAGTCCCAATGGCAAATATCCCGAGGTTGGCGGGAGTATGCGCCCGACACCTACGTCATAGAAATTGCCATCAGGGCAGGGGATTGCGGTGAGATATACGAGGATGGCCTGCACCAGGTAATTGTTGACTAAGGCCCGTGTCGAACCTCATTCTCGTGCCGTATCGAACTAAATTTGATCAAAAGAAGCCGCCTATTTATCTTTTGTTTCAGTTTAGTTCGGCACGGTAGTAGTGCGTCTTTGAAACGGGACTATGTACTATGAATTCTACCTTTTAAACAGGAAGTTCTGGTATAAAAGGGCCATGACCAGACCAATGACACCTAAAGTTGTCACTCAGCCGTTGTCGAGTGAACATCTCTGTAATGCTCCGCTTGAGTGTTCCCTACTGATTGATTATCACGCGAAATTCAAATGAAACAAACAAACAAAACTTCATAGCAAGGGATACAGAATTCGTAGAGTAATAAAATACCGCCTATATAAATCTCTTTAGTAAACAACTATTTCCCTCTGTTCACTTTGCGAAGGCTTATTTGATTGTAAACCCGCATTTTAACAGGAAAGGCTGATTAACTCGCCCACGTTCACTGCTCTGTAATTTGAATTTCAAATTTCGAGTTTGCCATTCGTGAAAAGAGGAGGGGCTAATCATTTTATACCTCAATCCACTTTTAGTTCATCATACCACCATTTTATACTTGAACCTCTTGTTTAAAATAAGTAATTATAATTAATAACACAATTTGCATTGTCAATTCTGACGGTTTTATAGTGTGCGCTTCTCAGCTCCAGTGAGAATGATTTGAAGGAATGCGTATGGCAATCAACACGTCTTGGATACCTTAATTGAATTACATGCAGGAAAGGAAACTGCTTGTGAGGTGCACAAAGACGAGGAAAGGAAGATAAACTGAAGAGAGAAGTCTGAGCTCGGCTCCTACTGTTAGCAGCGCTTTTCATGTGACAGTGCTTGAGTATAGGAACCTTAGGCCCGTACGAGTGCGGTTCTATGGCGAAGGTATCGTCATGGTATCCAGTTTAAGTCCGACAATAGTATTTTTTTCGCCTTTCAAAGTGGTTTTCCTTAAATATGCCATCTTATTTCTTGCTTCTTTTTTTCCCGTCAGAAGTCGTTTTTCATTACTAACTTACTGTTGCGATTCCACCAGCTTTCGAAGCTGGATTATCGCATCCAATCCCGTTTCCCCCAGCCTGACAGGAACTCCACTTGCAAACAAAAAGAATTAGAAACAGCACCAAGAAAGCCCCATTTAGTGCAAGCGAGATAGATGGCATTCTCAATTGTTCTATTACATATATTTTGTTCGAATTTGTAGGTATTCATCCGTCGAGAGGGTAGCGTCGAGGGTCCCCTCAATCCCCTGCAGATCAAGGATTTGGTGCTCCTCAAATACCGCCAGGTTGGTGAAACCACATTAGTTTTTTTTATGCTCATGTACCATGCACGTTTTTAACGTAGTCGGCTAAATAGGCCTTTTGCAGCTAACAGTCACTTGCTGATATTTACTTCAATAACGAATGAATTTAGCTCGTTCTCCCATGGGAAAGGTTTTACTGGATGCCAAACAAACTTCAAAACCGCTGTTTTAGAAAGATCGACAATCGATTGGAGGTGGAAAATAGCATTTACAAAGAGGTTTTGCTAATAACACGATACAACCATGTGATCGTATCCTACAAAATGCCCATTGCCATTGTGTACGTGGAAGACATCGAAAGGGCATAACTTTAATTGATTGAATCTTCTGTTGGTAACATAATAAAGGAAATTACTTATCCACGTACTTAAGTGTTACTGGTCAGTCCTCTAGTTTCATTTAAATAATAATAATAAAGGTTTATTAGCATTCCACTGGGTGGCTCTTTGCTAATACTACAATAAATATAATACTACATTAGTGCTATTGATAACAAGATAAAAACTAAAACTATTCAATATATACTGAAAAAATACATGACACTAAAATGTACTAATTAATTTATAAATTTATGGCAAGCGATGTAAAATGTGATTTGCATTTGCGCGTAAATTCTGTTGCGAGGGTACAATCCCTAATGTCTGCTGACAAGCTATTAAGCAATTTAGCTGTGCAATCCTGCAGAGTACCAGTAGTAAGTGGTACTACAAATTTACGTTGGCTACTGAGATGCATGATCGCAGAACTCTTGCTGGTTTATGTTCCTCTAACTGAAGATATGCTGGCCAATGCTCGTTGTATAAGGCCTTAAATATTACCTTCGATAGGTGAAAATCTCTACGATAGCTTATAGGGAGCCATCCCAGTTTTAAAACATCTGACAAGTCTGCAAAATGATTAATTACAAAACCAGCAGCAGCGAGCTGGACACGCTGTAGACGCTTAACTAAGTAACAAGGAATAGGATAGCTAACAACATCATTATAGTCAATTTTAGACAAAACAAGGCTTTCAGCTAATTGTTTCCTCACATGAAATGGTGCAAAGTTTTTGAGTTTCTTAATTACAGCCAGAGTGCTGTAACAACTAGATATTTTGGACTGTACATCATCGTTCCACTTTAAGTTCTCCTGCACTTCAGTGGTCTTGATCCTCTCAAGCTTGATGCCATTTGTAGTAAGACGTATGGGGTGTTCATCAAGGCGATGTGCACGAGTGAGTTCTGGAGTAGAGAAGAGCATCACTTTGGTCTTTTTAGGATTCAAACAGAGGATGCACTCAGACGACCAGGAGGATTGCTTGTCTAGAGCCTATTTTAACTGCGTTTCACAGTCACTGATATTGGCTGGTTTACTGTGAGTGTAGATAGTAGTATCGTCAGCATACTGGTATGATGTTACAGGCCCTAAGCAATCAGACAAGTCATTAACGTATAAGTTAAACAAGACATGACCGAGTATGGAACCCTATGGGATGCCAAAAGTGACGTCAGTAGTCCTCGAGGTGTTGTCATCAATCTGAAGAAACTGTTTCCTCCCAGTTAAGTAGTTAGTAACCCATTTAAGATATGCCTTTGAAAATCCCTGCATGTGAAGCTTCTTCAGAACACTTCTATAAGCGACAGTATCAAACGCCTTGGAAAAATCAGCGAGTATAGCCATAGTTATTTCTCCACGCTTCATTGCACGAAGGATAACATCCCTCATAGCTAGGAGAACAGTCGTGGTGTTGTGACCCTTCCTGTAAGCGCTTATAGAGTCCTTTAGCACGCCACTGGTGACAGCAGATAGAAAGTCTGCCATATGTCTTAGCACAAGGCGTTCGTATACTTTTGACAAAAGATCATTATTGGACTTAACCTCCTTAACCTTCGGTATGGCGCTAATCCGAGCAGTTTTCCAAGCTGAGGTAAACGTCAGTTTGGAAATGCAGTTATTCAGGATGTGAGTCAGTGGGGAAGCGATCTGCTCAGCAACCATCTTGATGAACTTCGCCGGGATACTATCAGGGCCGCACGAGCAATCAGATCTTAACCTGTTCAGCTCAAAATTGACCTCGTTGCGAGAAACTTGCCGCAGGCTGAACGATCCCTCCTCATCATCGGGAAAAGAGCCAATCAGGTTACGCAGATCATCAACAGACTTAGCAACGGCTCCGGTTACCCGCTCAGCAGTCGAGGCAAAGTGCGCGTTCAGCTCGTCAGGATCTGCTCTCAGCGGTTGCGGACTTGGATGGAGAATCCTGTGTATTACCTGCCACACCTCTTTTGGTTTTGACGAAGAGAGTGCCTTCTGGTAAAATACACGCTTGGTTTTCTTTATTTTGGACTTTAATAGGTTTCTAGCTTCGCGGTAGCGAGACCACGTGTGTTCTGTCCTTCATATATTAGCTAACTATCGAAATAAATTCAATACAACTAAGAAGTGTAGGCTCCTTACTGTAACTAGATGAAGAAACATTTTGCAATATTCGTATATTATTGATGGTTCTATAATCAATATCAATTGTCATATGAAAATAATAAAGGGTGCATATCTCATCTACCTGTCCTAGAATGTCAGCCGAATTGTAAGAAAACAGAGAAAAGCAAACAAGATGTTGCATGGGCTTTGTTTATAGCCGGGACTTGTGCCAAGGATTGTGACGATCGTACCCCTAGTTTATAGTACGTATCTATATTGTTCGAACGCATATGCTACGCAGGTTCGGTCTCCTCGTGTGAATGGACAAATCTAGCGCCAGTGAAAGAGTGCACAGGCTTTCCAGCCGTGGGGGTTTCGGTGAGCCCGCGATGGGGGAAGCTTTGGAGAAACGACACCCCAACGGCTGAAACCGAGCCTAAAGAGTGCAGAGACGGGCAACAAAATTTATCCTGAAGTCTAGCGATGTATATATATATCCCACTAAAGTGAAGTAAAGTAAAGCAACTTTATTTAACGTCGGTAACTCGTGACAGTCTGTTGACGACTGATAAACGTGAGATCGACGTTTATCAGTATATATTATAAAAGACCTATACAATTTTACGTCCTTTATCCAGGAAGACGTGAAGGTCTAACCATTTGCAGTTTGAGAACGAGATTGTTTCACAAAGGCAGCACCTCAGTTCTATATATTCAGTTATATTAAAAAAGGACCCGCACTATATATATAATGGCATGCTCCTCCCCTTTCTCTCCTTTTGGGATTTAAAATATTTCAGTCACAACAGTAAAGAAAGTAAGCAGGCTTTCAGTTTTCGCCTGTTGCAATACTAAATTGCTGACACTGAGCTAAACGGGAGACTTATCAAGCTTGGCCTGACAGCTGCCACTTGAATACAAAAGAGACGTTCTTGATCTTTGCTTTTTTCTTCAAACGTCTTAAGGGTTACTATGACTTCGCTGTTTATAGTTATATTTAGATCATATATATTCTTATAGCATGCGTAATTATGAAGCCGTGCTTTCTAAATGACGTTTTAGAACGAATATATTTAAGTATTTTTATTTTAATCGGATAGTGGACCTGTGGAATGCCCTTCCGTTATCTATTTATAAGAGGAATATTAATGTCTGAATTTTATTACAACAAATTTATTATGAACAAGGACACTTTTAGTTTCAAATATTTTAGAAGAGTTTTCTTTCATTGTATGAATATTTTATTGATTTGCTTCTTACCGCTACAAATCTAAACTTTTTTATAGTATAAAGTTTTAAATTCATATTTACCGTGATAATTCAACACCGTCAAATACGTTGAATCTTGGTACTGAGAAGTCTGAATGAAGTATGAAGAGCTATGGACCTGAAATAGATTACATATCATAGTTCTAGGGCACAGGTTATATTTAACTTTTACATCAGTTAAAATACATATATCTTGGAGCAGTCTATTTAACAAAGTGGATAATTTGGCTCTAGTTGCTCCAAGTCCTCTCTCCTGTATTCTTTCTAACTTACGAGTGTCACTTGCTCTGTAGAAGTGCCACACCAGATGACATACTTTGTGTACGACCACTTTCCCGCCGAATAAAGTTAATGTCATTTGTTTCCCTAATAATTTGCTAACTTCATTCTTTAAGGTGATAAAGGACAGGAAGAGGAAAGTTAGAGAGGAAGCTGAGAAAGCTGATGATGAACCGAACAGGAAAGCTCTGAAATACATCCCAATCGTATTGGACTTAACAGAGAAAGCTGATAATGAACCGAACAGGAAAGCTCTGAAATACACCCCAATCTTATTGGACTCAACAGAGAAAGCTGATAATGAACCGAACAGGAAAGCTCTGAAATACTCCCCAATCGTATTTGACTTAACAAAGTAGATACTACATTTTCAGATAAACTAAAGCTGAAGTATTATATGTATATACGTCTATATATAAAGTTATTTTACATGTAAGGCTTAAATTTTAACCACCAAGTTTATATGAATGGCTATACCATATGGGAATCATTTCATTGCCGTTGGTGAATGTAAATAATTCAGGCTTCTGGCCTTTGTTTCATCCAAAACGAAGACATTTTCTAAACGAAAAAAATAGTAACGCAAGTTAGATGCAATATAATGTACTATAATTTCTAGATGAAATTATTAAGGTGTTGTTATGCACGACGTTTTGCCTCAAAATATTAAATGTTTAGTTCCAGTCCCCGCCTACTAAAGGTCGCGAGAAATTTAACCCGACTATCAGGCTCTTAAGATCAGAAGAGAAGACGGGGTAGAGAAAAGAGAGCCTGACACAGATCCATAGAGAAAGGCCAGGCTTTCCGCCTCCAAAGCTAAAACTAAAACCAACCGCTGTTTTGGCTGGTAATTATCCATGCTTGCATTACTTATCTTTTCTTCTGATTAGTTGCTAAAATCAATCACGACTTACTTCAGTTCGAGGCCATTACGTTTTTACTTGCTCCCGTCTAATTGCGTTCTGAAGCTGCCGGCTCAGTGCGAGGCTGTCCATGTAAAATCTATTGTTTCTAACCAACATGGCCGCTGTGTGAGAAGGTCAACAGGATATACGAATAGAAGCACCATTGAAACCCGGGGGTACTCCCTAAAAATTAGGATGGAGGTGTGCCGCTGAGCTCTTCAAACCCTTACCCTAAAATAAATTGTATTTTTGCGATCCTGTTACAGACAAAATGGTGAAAAGGTACCCTGTTCCAGGCTAGAAACAACGAATACATACCCTGTTCCAGGCAAAATGGCAAAAAGATATCCTGTTCCAGACTAGAAACGAGACTGTGGCTATGTTGGCGAGATCTATGTGACCAGGACTACATTAGCAATCAAAAGAAGCTGCTTAATCCTTTAGACCATGCATCCCGGATATTGGGTATATACTTCATAAGCCAAGTAGCGTAAGTAGCGTAAGTAGCGAGAGCAACACAAGACTATGTACTGTATGAAATTAAGCATAAGCACTATATAGCATTCAGCCATGAAGTATATACCGGATATCGATGATCGGAAACTACCACTTGAACCACCTTCAGCTAACAGATTCCCTGTTTCAGACCAAATTAAAACCGTGATTTATATACCCTGTTCCAGGCTACGAATTGTCAAAAACCATACCCTGTCGATCGGTACGTACCCGTATAGCCTAAATATGGTAACCTCCCCCCATGGATCGGGGGTCAGCATTTTGTCGCTACAAACCGGCCTTTAAGTCAAACAAGAGCCCTGATCTGGGCTTTCACTCGGGCCACATGAGATTGAAGATGAAATACACTTTCATTTGAAATCCTCTTAGTAATAACCAAAGGGAAGAATTATTAGCTGAATTTAGCAGTCTTTAGGAGTGGCCGGTAGCGTGGTGACTTTCATTCTCTGCTCCCCTAGTATATATGTAATTTTATATTTTTGTTTTTTCTTGTATGTTGACCTTTTAATTTAAACACTACTTATTCGTTTAACACACTGCATTTGAGCAGGCATATATTCATTGTTTTGAACCCGAGCATTAACCGTACTACCGTACTTCATGGTCCCTTTCTTTAGTAGTGGGTTGTCGGTCAGGTGATTGTAAACTCTCGTCATTTAGCACAGAAAATGTATTCTGATGAATAGGGATCGCGTTGTCATGTAAGAAAGATGGCTCTTGAACAAACTGATAAGCTTCAGTAGGTTGGGTAGTCTCGGAACACTGGAGACCTTGGTCTTTCATTGTCTTCTTTTTTGTATTCTTGATTTTTTTTTTAAATTTGAAAGTCGGATCCTAGCTTTATTATAGGTCTAGGTCAATAATATATTCGTGATGACAGCATCTTGATTTCGGTCTTGTATATATGATCTTGCTGCACTAATTTGTCTTCCAAATGACTGAGTTTGGTTTCTTGATTCGTGTTTTGATGTGACGAGAGTAAGAATTAATTACGCATATCAGTTAGGTCAGCCTCCATGTTACAAATCAAGGTCGTTAAAGCAGCGAGAGAGTTCTTATTGCGGGCTAACAATCCTCGTGAAGAATCTAAAGAATGCCTCTTCCGGTTTGAATTTGACTCATGTGTATGTTGCTTTTGGAGTTTCAAGGATATGTTGATCCAAAACTACAGGCTCTTGGGGTTTTTCATTGACTTGTGAACTTGCAGGCTCTGTAATTTGTTTTGTTTTCTTAGTATAACATAAAGTGTTGAACATGTTCATTTTCTCAAGCATGTCGCGCGTGACCTCTGTTTCTTCATTCATTAAGTTCTCTACTTTCATCTGTAATCTGGGAAACTCAATCTTTGCCCATGCCTTGGCACATAACTATTCCTGTTGTTAAGTAGACGTGGATGATTATAAGTAAAATCCTTTGACAGCTTGTACCGTTTCCGCTAGGTCACTATCCTCGCTGGAACGAAATAACTTGATCTCAATACTCTGATCCAACTTACGGTAAATTTAAATCTCTGACAGTTTTTAAGAGACTCATAATATTGGTCTTGAAGTGCCTTCACCCAAAATAAGATGTTCTCCTCGATGTTTTAAATGCAGCACAGCGAGCCGATGGCTTATAGATTCCAATATCTATTTCTTCGAATTTTAGCTTTCCGGATCCTGGCTTCAGGTCATCGTACGTACGTGTCGTATATAAAATCACTGGCCATCTGGGTAAAAAACGCGGTCCTTCGGCTCCGACAATAGCGCCAGTTGAAATATCCTGAGCCTGTTGGAAGGCTTTCGCACGAGTGAAGTTAAATAAAACATTAAACTGGCTTACATTTGAGAGATGAGACTCCAAATTAGAGAGAAAGTTGCTTGCGGGTCCTCCGCCATCTTACATCATTTAAAAATGATGTAAATAAATTAACCTGGCGATTGTTGCCTGACCAGCACAGTGCAATCTGATTGGTGTGAATTTGACCTTTAACGCATGCGCAGAAAGCCCGAGTAATAAGAAATGTTCTGTCTTAAAATGCAAGCCGTTCTTTATTTTATTCTGTGCAGCAAGCTTTCTGCGCATGCGTTAAAGGTCAAATTCACACCAATCAGATTGCACTGTGCTGGTCACGCAACAATCGCCAGGTTAATTTAATACAGTAAAGCAAGATGGCGGAGGACCCGCGAGCAACTTTCTCTCTAACTTGGAGTCCCATCTCTCAAATGTAAGCCAGTTTAATGTTTTATTAAACTTCACTCGTGCGAAAGCCTTCCAACAGGCTCAGGATATTTCAACTGGCGCTCTTGTTTGAGGTACGTTTCATAGGTAATAAACACTCAGCACAGAAATAATTTATGATGACCGAAGCAGTTATTCAACTCTCAAGCTACATACATACATACTTTATTTATACACGTAAGAAACCATCAGTAATAGCATAACATTAAAAGTAAAATTTTAAAATCGTAAAAAGAATGCCTACTGCTTTACATGTTTGACGTGTCTTATAAGATTGTAATTACAATAGTGTATGTTTACGTAGTTTAGTTCTAAAAATATTAATTGTATCAGATAATCTGATATCCTCAGGCAATGAATTCCAAAGTTCAGCCCCGTTGTAGCAAATTCGTTTTTTGCCAAAGTTAGTCCGGGGTTGTGGTATAGATATTTTGGAACTCGCACCTCTCAGATCATATTTTAGGGCCGAGTTTCGTCTTTCAAACTTTTTAGTTAGATATGTGGGAGCCAGACCGTGCAGGGCTTTGTACATTAGGATAGCCTTTTGGGTGGCTCTCCGACTGTCGAGCCTTTTCCAACTGAGGGTTTCCAAGAGATCATCGATATGAGTTTGGAATGGGAGATTTGTCAGTATGCGGGCTGCACGATTTTGTAGTTTCTGAAGTTTGTCTGCCAACAAGACTCCTCTCACGGCCGAGGTTTTGGTTCGAGAAATTAAAGGCTTCCAACAGTTCCCTTGATAGTTCTGTAATATAATGAGCAGACTGCAGTTTTGGGAAGGAGGGTAAAAGCTTTTAAATAGAGATAAACAAAACGGGCATTTCAGTTAATAAGCTTTAATCCAACAAATACTGAACAGATATGGACGCGATCAGCGAGCTGCGATAAAGAGCCGGCGCAGGGTAGAAAGAACAGTAGCGAAATATAGTGATACCTCCATCATCGGTGGACAGGATATACATTTGAGACACTCTTCTATTAGTACTCTGAACCTGCAGAACAGCAGACTAAATTAGGACCGAATTCGTATTTTTTTCGATCAAAAAAAGAATCAATGCCTTCAGTAAGATTCCCAGTCATATCAGTAATGGTGACTACCAAGCATTGTTGCTGCTGCGCTGGGGGAGATGTAAAAAAACCTTCATAAATCCGGCGCTCAAAGAGATATATGTCTCGGAGAATGAAGCATCGATCGGTACACCGCTAGTAGAGGTTTCTCATCTTTTCTCGGCCTTTTTGATCACTCGCAGGAGTAGCTTTTCTGTTCCAAAACCTAGACAGCAAATTCACTGAGAAATGTTAGCGTTGGATAAATGTTTGTACAAGAGACCTTAAAAGCACAGAACAACGAGACTAGGTCTGGCAATGAAACGTAAGTGGCTATAAATTACTGAAACCCTGACTATACCCACCAGTAAACAATGAGAAGGAACTACTGTTCAACCATTAAGTTTACTTGAATTTATCAGTGGATTCTAAATACATTTTGGAAGCAAAGCCTCGTCTACAGTACATCAGTCTACAATGCTTTGATTTATTTTCTGAGCACAAATGAAGTTAATTTCTTTCGGAGCTGCAGGTATTAAATTTGAAAACTCGATAAATGCAAACAATAATATAATGGTTTGAAAGAGCACACCGACATAAGCAAGATTGCCGAATTTTAGGATGCTATCAGTTCATAGTTTTAATGTATATGCGGCTCTTCCAGCCATAACAGCTTTGGTCTCCGATGAGTTTTATTGAAGAATTTCCTATCTCCATTCGCCGATGAATGCACTCGGCACGCGGCTACATTCTTTTGTTTTTGCCTTAATACAGGAAAACCTGACCTTCGTAACTTTTCAATGTTTAGGTGAAGTCTTACAACGATATTGCATGGAAAAAGATGAGTTTGGGATACAGTTTAAATAGGACTTGACAGTCTATATAGTAAGCATGTCTCGTTGGTTGGCCAGCGAAGATGCAAAACTCGCTTGACAAGATCGACGTTTGTCGCTTAGTTTCAATCCTCTGTATTTCAGCCAAAGTTTACGCTGTTCGACAGTATAATCATCAGGTTCTCTTTCAAAATATGGTCCAGGAAAGCAGTCATTTCTGGTAGAATAGACAGAGGACGAACTGAAGTGCTAGTCAATTCTTGTAAGTTGATACAAGAAAAGCGGTTTGTTTGTCTGAGTCTTGGCGGGGGGTCTAGACTTGCGACGCAATTACGTATACCGCGCTCCGCTATTAGCGTGCGTAACATGAATAAGTAGAGGTCAACTTCTTTAATTTACATACACGAGAAAAACAAAAATATTAAATTACATATATATACTAGGGGAGCGAGCAGAGAATGAATGTCACCGCGCTACCGGCCACTCCTAAAGACTGCTAAATTCAGCTAATAATTCTTCCCTTCGGTTATTACTAGAGGATTTCAAATGAAAGTGTATTTCATCTTCAATCTCATGTGGCCCGAGTGAAAGCCCAGATGGGCTCTTGTTCCCCATAAAACAACACTTGTTTCCAAGGAAAGTACAAGAGAAAGCCCAGAAAGCCGGCACGTCAATTAATTAATGTTACTCTTAAAACAGACTGTTAATTGTAGTTGGTCAGCGAATTATTGGAAAACCATTTTAGTGCAACGCTACAGTAAAGTTGACACTCGAACTGATTTTTTTATCAGTTACTTCTTCAGTTGCTTGTGCATCCCGCACGATATTGGACTGGTTCCCGCATCACCATTATTGCCAATATAATGATTTTAACAGTGTAATTAATTTCGTCTGTTTTGAAGAAGAAATTTAGTAAACGAATAGCACAACTTTTTTAACGTCTCCCGTATTGGGGTACAAGGCCGATAAGTGCAGAAGGTACAAGGTCGTCAGTAGAGTACCCCAGACGTGGCCTCTCTTTCAACCGCTCCGGTAAACTTGCCGCCCCGAAAGTCAAGCATGCAACATTGAGCGAGCACTAAGGGGGAAGGGGAGTGGGATACGCGCCGGCTACGGAGGTCCGGTACTACTACTTCTACTTTTAATTAATAATCCACAATGGCTATCGCCATCACGTGAATATTTTGTGCTGGTGTAGTGCAATACATAATAAAATCCATATCAGTAGAGCACTTTTAAAGCCCTTATATAAGAGAGGGCTGGTCTATCCCATTTACAGGTAAGTTTTATAAATCGAATAGTATTGGGGAAGAAGCTATACCCTTATATGCACTGGTATATGGGTGATCAGTCCGCTAAGTCGTTTGGGGTGGTACGGCCTTGTACTTCTAAGGTGTTGAGGTTGGACGTACTCTGGGATGGGTACCGCTAACAAGCCATGTCTTACTTTGTACATCGAGGTCAATCTATCTTTCTCTCTTCTTATTTGAAGAGGCTCCCAGTTTGGCACCGTCACCCGCCTGCTTCGTGAGCTAGGGTCAGGAATCCAACCGTTCTTGCAAAAGCGCGCTGCTTTTCGTTGAACTAGCAAGCGCGCGGGGTGTGGCGGGGTGTCACAGGAAGGACGGACTTTAACTTAGTAGCGACTGGGACGTACGTAGAAATAACCAAAACGTGATATGGTCACAGATAACTGGATAGTTCTAAAGCTAATATAGGCCCTCTCGTATATATCTATCTATATATGTATACTCCGCAACACCTTGTGGGTAACACGCAGAGATAAAAAAATAAACAAAAAATGATCATACCGTATTAAAAATTAGGAATTAATGAAAAAAATATTCATACGATAGAAGGATAAAAAAGAGACATTTAAAAAGATAAATTTGAAATAATAAAATAAATGTTTACACTAATGAGATAAAATCACGTATTCCGCACAGTTTCAAGGATTCTCTTTCATAACTATTTTGAAAGATTTTAGGTTCCTTTTTTCTATGGTACCTGCTGGTAACAAGTTCCAGTATTTGATAGTTCTAGGCCAATAGCTGAACTTGTAGACATCAGTTAAAGCACTTAGTTAGGTCATGCATAAAATGCGGTCGTTTCGCCACCAAGTCGTTTCGCCACCAGTCGATTCGCCACCACTTTCTAGTCGATTCGCCACCACTTTCTAGTCGATTCGCCACCATTCAAAGTCGATTCGCCATCACTCAAAGTCGTATCTAGTGTAACAGAATTTTCGCATCATTGTTTTTTATCTTTTGCTATGAAGGCTGAAGTTCCTAGTGTGTTGGAAAATCAAATGGAATTAACGCCGCATCCGATGACGTTTTTGTGGAATGATGAATTGAAAGGTGTGTTTTGTGACAGCATTGATTCTGAAGAGGTTCATAACGAGTTGGACGGTCAAAAGGAAGGTTTCAGAGTGAAATGCTAGACAAAATTCGTGTCTTGGAAGACACTAATCCAAAAGAATTTTGGAAACTAGTAAACCTTATTAAAACGCATAAGTCCGCAGGTGTATCTAACGACGTATCCCCGGCAGAATGGTATAGTTATTTCAAAGATTTGAACAAAGTCAGTTTTATAACGGTGATGAAGCTCAAATTGTGAAAGATTTTCAAGCCATATTTACGTATTTTTTTAGCCTTTTCACTTAACTTCTGAACCTGAGCTTCTCCGACATTCGAGGTAAGTGTATTTTCTTATTTCCCAGATATATCCATTAAATTTACTTGATCGATCCTATCATACTAAAACTGCTGTTACTAAAACCGTTTGTTCAAACTTCGCTGCGCCGCTTGGTTTCGTTTGTTACGGGTTCCATGTGAAGTATAATTGAACGGTTTCAACGGATTCGTTTCAACTTGAGTTCAAGTTGAAGAGACGAAACGTACAGACGAAACCGTAGAGACGAAACGAATCCAACGAAACAACTTCAATTCGCTATGGTTTATAAACTGAATCGTTAATTGATGTAGAACAATTGCTCGAGCCTCTTGATAGCGAGCATCTTTTGAAATGGTGAAGCATTGTTACATCCATCTATTGAAGTGGTGATGCTTTGTTATATCAGAACCCATTCAAGTTATTTCTATTGAAATTCACCACTCCCTCTGCCATTTACTGGCAGAGGGAGTGAATTCAATTTACTTCTGCGTCATAGCAACGGCGTCATATCAACGCCATTTCGAGTTGTAAATTTTTCTCTGTTTTTAGATGCTCTCATGAAAACGTTTACCGTTTATTCCCTTTCAAATAAACTACACGGCACGCTTCAACCGTTTTCCCGTGTATGAGTCGATCGGTAACTTATCGACTCATATTTGAGTGGTGGCGAATCGACGTATCGGCTAAATAAACTATACACAGCACGCTTACTAGAATTACCGTTTATTCCCTTTCAAATAAACTACACAGCACGCTTACTTCATACCATTTATTCCCTTTCAAATAAACTACACAGCACGCTTACTTCATACCGTTTATTCCCTTTCAAATAAACTACACGGCACGCTTACTTCAACCGTTTTCCCGTGTATGAGTCGATCGGTAACTTATCGACTCATATTTGAGTGGTGGCGAATCGACGTATCGGCTAAATAAACTATACACAGCACGCTTACTAGAATTACCGTTTATTCCTTTTCAAATAAACTACACAGCACACTTACTCCGACCGTTTTCCCGTGTATGAGTCGATCGGTAACTCATATTTGAGTGGTGGCGAATCGACGTATCGGCTAAATAAACTACACCAGAATTACCGTTTATTCCCAATAAAATAAACTACACTTACTACTAACACTATTACTTCAACCTCGATCGGTAACTTATCGACTCATACACGTACTTTGAGTGGTGGCGAATCGACTTTGAGTGGTGGCGAATCGACTAGAAAGTGGTGGCGAATCGACTAGAAAGTGGTGGCGAATCGACTGGTGGCGAAACGACTTGGTGGCGAAACGACTGGATACCCCTCTGAATTGGTGGTACTGTCTACATGGTACGTAGTTTGATGGGGGTCACGTAGGCAGGTGTAGTTATTGCCATCGTTCCTTGAACTGCCTGGTACATTGGGGATAGGCGTGCCTCTTTTCGTCTCAATTGCAAGGAAGGCCATTCAAGTTCGTCCAGAATCCGGGTCACTGCATGTTCCCGGCTCACGGCATAACTACGTTTGGCAAAACAAGCAGCCTGCCGTTGTACCATTTCTATGCTAATATTGATGTCTTTCTTCAGATGGGGGTCCCAGGCGGCACTAGCAAACTCTAAATGGGGTCTCACTAAAGCAAAGTATGCGTTTCTGGGCAGCAATTCAAATTTCGTCTTAGAAAGCCAAGTGTTTTGTAAGCTTTTCATTTATGTGGTGGTTCCGGCATTTCAGCGGGTTAGCGGCGGACTGAAGCTGTACACCCAAGTATGGGTGGTGATCGACAGGTGTTAGTCTCTTCCCACATATTGTGTAAGTTATGCTGCACCGGCTGTATTTTGCGATGGATACTGAGATTGTAGCACTTGGTTGGGTTGAAGTTCATCTGCCAAGATTCTGAACACTTGATTAACTTGTAATTTTTGTGTGACGTCTTCGTCAGCAATATCTCTAAATAGCAAGCATTCATCAGCATATTAGGACGTATGTTAGAATTGATTCCATCCTCTATATCGTTGATATATATGAGAAACATTAAAGGCCCCAGCACTGTTCGTTGTGGAACTCCTGATATCACGGGGACTTCATCAGAGAATCAGTCTCCATTAACTACTACATTCTGTGTTCTCACTGTCAGCCACTTCTTCAGCCATGTCAGCCTACTGCTCCCCGAATACCATAGTGATTCAGTTTATAGAGCGAGGAGTCGCTTGTTTACATTTGTCTAGTGATCGCGCTATTAATTCAGTGGTATTAATTAATTGGTCCTTTCCAAAGCCATGCTGGTTTGTATATTAATAATAATAATAATAATAAGTCTTTATTAACAAATACTAGCAACAGACGTGCGAGTTTACAAATATGCTAAAAATAGTTTTAAAAAGTATATAAATTCTAATAATTAAATATAATAATAGTAAAGAGAAAAATGTATAGTCTAAAGAAATGATTTAAAATGTTTTAGAAATGTTTTGCGTATCCACTACAGAAATGAACATGATGAAATTAAATAAAGTTAAAAAGGCATCTATTAATGTAAGTTCGTTTAAAACGTTCAGTACGGACACGAGGTAAAATAAAGTTATGGCCACGGTCGCGTAACTGTCTTGTTCTCTTTTGCGGAAGTAGATCATAAAGGGGGTGATTAGGATTTAGAATAATTTTCTTCCAAAGTTTAAAGTCCCTTTCTCTAATGATATTGTACGGCTCCCCATCCCCTTGCTGTTCCCATGTTCCCTCCGTTTTTTTTTTCAGTCATGAAGACTGGGTTCCAGCCTTATTTTGGCGGGAAATCAACCTCGTCCCGATCGATCGGTCAGATCAAGGGTCAGATCCAAGATGGCGGCTACCCGAGAAGACCCTGGGGACGAGGTTGGCGGGAAATTTCTAATAAAAATGCAAGGAACCGAACCAAACCGTCGTCGCAACTGATCAAGTTGTGTCGTTCCGTCTTTGAAAATGTCCAGCATCAAGGCCGACATCTCTTCCAATCGCTGGCAGAGGCCTTCTGGCGTTATAAAGCTGAAAGTTAAGAAGAGAAGAACACTCGAGACTTGTGCTGTTGCGAAATGCAACGTTCTGAAGCCACTGAATTCTAAGATTTGTAAGAACCAAGATGGCCGCGTTCCAGCCGTGAAACGACGAAACCCGTTCGCTTGTTCGCCTCGAAAGAAGCCCAGTTTGCAGCGAGACACGAAAAGCCAAGAAAACAAGCTATTTAGGGCTCTTGATGACAAGCAGAGAGAAGGAAATGTCAGCCTTATTCCAGAGATCTCAGAAAATCTCGAGCCTCAAAGTCGCAAAGAAATTCGATGTTTTCCACCCAGTGGTCCAAGGGACGGTTCAAGTCAAAGCGAAGTCCAACATTCGGTTGATAACAGCTTGGGCTTGGAGAAAACAGAATCTGAACCTTCGCCTTATGTAGAACAAGGAAAAATAACATTTCCTGTAGATTGGAGCTTGAAAACCAAAGTCCGCTTCACTTCCACTCTTCCTTTTAGCTGGAGTAGTTCACTAAAAAGTTCCGAATCAGCCGAGGGGATTTCAAGTTTTGTTCGTTGCCACGACAAGAGAATTCCACTTCATGAGTTTGAACAGCCTGGCGAGTGTTTTGATATCGCAAGAACAGCACTTTTTCAAACAAGTAAAGTCTGGATGCACCCTTCGTTGCCCTGGCTCAGGTTGTTCCCCAGAATTAATCAAGAAAGAAAACTGGGGGAAAGTAACAAAACGAATTTTAAGATATTTCTAGATGCAGAACTGTCCAGTTCTCTCCAAGCAGACTGGGTAGGCAGTTTTCACTCCGTGTTCAATCTAGTGCGCTGTGGTCACTGCCCCTTCTTCTATCTCTGTGCAAATTACAGTACTATGCTGTTCAGAGCTGCAGGAGTTACCAGGGATACAGAAGTGAATGTTGTGATTACTCCAACAACAAAAGGGTTTAGGGAATCCCTCAGGAAAGAAGGTACATAATTAACAAATAAAGAAGCCTTAGCCATGTTTTATACTATCATAAAACACGATGGGCATTTGAGAACATGAGAGAAATGTTAAAGCACAAGCCGAAGGCGCATGCTTTCAACATTTCTAGAGTGTTCTCAAATGACCAGAGTGTGAGTTGAGTTTGTTGGTATATCATCTGTGCCTTGAGGATTTTTCTCCAGGTTTCCTCCCTCCTTAAAAACCAACCCGTTAAATTCCAATTCAGTCTGGATTAGCTGGGTCCTTGTGTTGATCAGCCCCTTGGTTCTTTCAGGTCCCGTTAGAAATTCAGAGTTTCCTATAAATAAGTACATGTCGGGGTCCAAAATTAACTTTATTTACCCACAGTAAACTCATCAGGATTTTTACAAATGAAAATAACGCAAGATAACTACATTAAAAATACTGCTAATAATTAGACTACATGTATAAGCTTATATACTGACTATAGGCGATTAAAATATTGTAAGAACTATTAAACTACAAATATTCAACTTTTATAATTCAAATCTATAATTAACTCTAAATGACTACAAACATCAACAAAGGACCTGCTTTACATGAGTGCTGTGCTTCTACTTAATAATCTAATTGATGTCAGAAAAGTAACTGCTGCAAGCAGAGCGAAAATTGCTTAGAGTTCTAGCTTGCCGCAGTTCTACAGGGAGGCTATTCCATATCACTGTACCACTATAGCTAAAACTGTTTTTCAAAAAATTAGTGCACAGCAACTGGCAACTAGCCAAAACAATTTTAGTTGCCAAATGACCAATTATGGTCACCACATTTTGAGTTTCAAGCGACAAAGAACATTAATTTTGCTGGCATGTTTTATTGGCTAAATTTACTTAAAACATTGTGTGACTTAGGGACATTGTGCAGACTTTAGGTAACTCTGAAATTTTGGTCTCCAACACTCAAAATTTAGTTGCATTGGCACCAAATAAGGCACAATTTCAGACCCTGCATGTACACCATGGAGCAGGCAGCATATGTCACAATCCTTGGGGTAGCCCCGTCTGTCAAGTCCCAACCCCTTGCCTGCTCTCCCCCTCTGGCTTAACATTGATTGGTGCATTCTTGGAGTACAGATGACATCAAAAGGTCACACATGTGCTCTAGTTGTTGGGAAAGTTAGGCCTGTTCACTACAGTTACCAGATAGGTTTTGTACCAGCATGAAAACCATATTAATGGATAGGCTTCCTGGTCACAAACAAAACTCTTTTTGGTGCAATGTTTGTTCCGGATAGATGTTGTTGCTCCAGTTTCTCCTTTTCTCTCAGTTGAGAGTGGACATGGGTATGCATGGTAGTTAATGTTATTTTTGTCCAACTGCAAGATGCAGGTGGGAAAGAAAATATGTCCTCAATATTAAGTGATTTGCATTAATTTTGTGAGAACTATTTCAAACACGAATTGGAGTCTTTTATCAGGGGTTCCAAATATTGAGAAAACAATTGAAACCCGAGAGGAGGGTTTTATCATTTTCGAAATATTTGGAATCCCCTGATAAAAGACTCCAATTCGTGTTTGAAATAGTTCTTCTCACAAAATTAATGCAAATCACTTAATATTGAGGACGAACAAGGAGTGTTTGAAATGTCTTCCCATGCAAATGCTAAACCGAAAATTTACATATGCTTCTTTTCAAACCTCATTAGCAATAATATTATTGTTTACCGTTTGACTGTTGTATATAATTATTCAATAGATGGCTTATTATTATTGTTTGAGGTCAAGAGTTACATTGTAGTACTTGTAAGCAGTTGGAAGGGCCGACGTTCAAACTCCAGTGGGGGCACACTTTTTCTTTCTATGCCATTCTTTACTTCTTCGCTCCTTACTTGTAGTTTGTCAGTATGTAATTAGTTAGTGGTTCGTGAATATGATGATTGAGAAATATTGATCACTAGGGTTGGAAATCTGATCAAACACTATAGTGCGTTCATTGGATGTCAAGATGCATCCACCCGACAAAGCTTCGAACAAGGGTTTCACCCGGTATCAAGACCCATGCATGTGACCAAATACAGTTCCTCCATTGGATGACTATCTCATGAATTATTAATAACTTTGAGAAGAATAAATATTACTGAGCAAGGCTCAAGGTGCCTAGATAAGCCTAAGTCGATTTAAATCTTCTACTAAAAACTGCTTATCCAATATGATAGAAAAAATTATAGGGATTTGTCTATTGGAGTATTGATATTAATTAATATTTATTACATAATCTGACCATAATTTTTTCCCTTTACAGGGATAGAGTTTACCTTGCCGCATGCACATAAAAATTCCACTGGAGACCCCAACTCATCTGTCTCTGAGTCAGAGAGTGACTTGGAGGAAGAGAAAGAAGAAAACTCTGAAGACAATTCTGGGGATGAACAAGACTGGCTTGAAAGCATGGGCCTACAAAAGGAGCAGTTCCCAACATTTGAGCCACACAAGCTCTCAAATAATCAGAATGCTAAGATCAGAAATACTGACCAACACCCTAACTCAACTGTGCTGGTCAGAGGTGGAGATACTCAGGCTTTGTTTAACTTCATATTAAACTGGAGGAGCATAACGGCCAAGAATGGTAAACTTGCTGGTGTGCCGCCAACACTTGTAGCACCTTTAGCCTTCGAAGGTGCTACGTTAAGATCATTCAAGGTCACCCAAGGTGTTGTTAAACACCAACAAGCTAAAGGCATGCAGCAGGTAAGATGATCAGCAAGGTTCTCTGTATTTATTTTGTCAGGCAGCCAGTAATTTCTGGTAACAAGCAGCTACTTTTTCATAAAAGCTGTCTTCACAAAAAGACAAATCGTACAAGTGCTAAATCAAGCTACTCCTATCAGTGGTTAGGCTCGGCTTCAGCCGTTGGGGTGTTGTTTCTTCAAAGCCTCCCCCACTAACGGCTGGGCGCGTGGTCAACACACTGTGTCCGTGCCGTCAGCGAATTAAAATCCAATATTATTCAATTTGCGTGTTCCGTTTTCCTTTCACGACTGTAGCGTAGGCTCTAAACTTTCAAAACACACTGGAACTCAGTAAACTAAAACTCCAAGTGTGAAATGAATTCTCAAGAACAAACACCATTTAAAATTATTGAGAAACTAGGCTGAATTATTTGTTACTCTGTAATAATAATAGTGCCGCTCAAGACACCTCGCTGACAGAAATTAAAAGCCGAGTTCAGATATTATCTCGGAATTATTCTGAGCTAGAGTCGAGTATTCCCGCTCAGTACTTGTGTAGAGTATGTTTTGGAGACTTTAAAAAAATACATAGGACTTAAAGAATAATTGTAAAACTCGTTTGATGCAGCGATTTTCAAGTGAATTGTGATCGCAGAGTTAAACGCATAAACGTGGCCTGAGTCAGACGTGATTTTCTCTCTTATATTAAACTCTTTTAATATGGAGTCGTCCGTCTTTTCTTCTACGATAAAGGCAGCACTAATTTTATTTGAAGTAAGAATGGCTACCTGGTCTTGCATAGGCAAATAAATGACTGACTGATTACGGGTTTCGTGACCTTTGAGCTTGGTACAAGTGACGGTTTCCCAAGTGACTTTCCAAACCCGGTGCGTATTAACACAGTGTCTTGACCCAAAACTAACTCTCTTACTGCTTCCTTGTGTGAATCCTTGAATTATTCGAAAGCAAACTTTTCCAAAGCAAATTTAAACGCTTTTTGGAACAGCGATTCAAAGCTTCTGGTCCGGCTTTGAAAAGTTTACAATATAAATTATGCAAATACATTCAGCGACAGGATTTGAGTGGCAAGTTTTTCATTGGCTAAAAACCGACAATGCCTCAGCTCGCGTGCCCAGCCGTGAGTGGGGAGAGGATCGCGGGCTCACCAAAACCCCCACGGCTGGAAACCGAGCCTAATCAGTGGTTCGAGTCCCACTTAGGGTGTGCACACTTAACACTACAGCTTACCACTTTACATCATTCCCATTCTTTACTCATATCAGAGAAGAGTCTGTATGGGTGTGGTAGCCTGCTGGAGGAATAAAACTCAGGACTGCATGCTCAGTGTGTCGTGCACTAACCCATTGTACACCACACATCTGCACCTAGTCTTTATTTGCGAGAGTCTAAATATAAAACATTTCCAGACCCCCAAGAAGCAGTGGATGGTATAAAATGCAGGTGAAAATGTTAAAGTTTGCTGGTTTGAACTTTAAATCACACTGAACATTTCCGTAAGTTGTCAACATGAAACCTAAGTGCATGATTGTACTGTGTCAGTTCATAATTTGTATGAACCGGCAGTTTACTTTATGTACTTTTCCCTCGGACCACAAAGGAAAATTGACATCCAGGAGTGTCAACAATGCAACTGGGCTAGACAGTTTGCAAAAGTGCGGAAAGTGCTAGCTAAACTCTAAATTTGTATTTAAATGAGTACTTGTTTGAATACAATTTAAGATAAGATAACTTTATTTCAACATGGTAAACTCATCAGCCAACAAAAGGGTGAGGCCCCTGCCCCCCTAAATCCGCCCCTGATAAGAGCCTACACAACTCTGGCATAAGGTGCTGGATGTCATTTTTGATTTTTTTTATCTACCTATATCCACGCTTTTGCAAACTGTCTAGCCCAGTCACATTAACACTGCAGGGGCCGGTTGTTCAAAGCAAGTGTATGCGCTACCCTGGGGTTAAATCACTAACCCAAGGGTAAACTGTACAGAATACAATTACAGATTGAGCAATATCCTAGGGATAAAATTACCCTTGCTTCGAGCAATCTGGCTCTGGATGTCAAGAGAGAGAAAACATAAAGTAAACTGCTGTTTTATACAAAATTAATTATAAACTGACACAGCGTGAATTTAAAGTAAATAAAGGCACTTAGGTTTCACATTGACAACTTACAGAAATGTTCAGTGCGATTTAAAGTTCAAACCCGCAAACTTAAACATGTTCACTTGCACACATGCAAATATTTTCACCTGCATTTTATACCATCTGTAAAAGAAGCAGCTCTTAGTAACAGGCTGGTTGTCTGGTCCTACGAATTTTAAAAATCTGGATACACCCCTGGAGAACATAAATTGAAAGCTAATTAAAAATAGCCAATCTTTCAGCAAGTTAGGTTTTTTGGGACAAATGTGCAATGCCAATCACAGCTTCATGATCAGTTACTCTTGAATAAACCTTTTCCCCTGTGCTGGGGATGTGATTCAATGTACCCTGCTTTATAGCTGCAGTGAAAGGGATGAGATGTGTTCTTTAAGTTGCACCTCCTGTTCATGACATTTGGGGAATATTTTTATATACTATTTAAGGGTGATCCATCTATCTGCATGACTTGCACAGTCTATTTGCATTGCTGGATTATTTAATTTATTCAAAGAATTAAAATTAAAAGTTCCTTTTCTTTCTTTCTAAAGCTTTTCAGTCTCGAGGTGACAGGACCATTATTACCTGGCTGTGTACATGACATTTGTACTATACTCAAAACCACACAGATGGAACAATTCACAGCAATGTTTATGCAGTATCAGCCTTCGGTAGCACTTAATATTCCTTTCTCTAGCACTGATGAATGTCATTCAAGTGCAAACAGCAAATGTGGGTTGTCATTGGAGCTTGTCGAATATTTCCACCAGGCACAGGAAATAGAAAAGGTTTGCCTCAAAGAACTTTCATGCAAGGATGGTTTGTATACTTGGAAAAGTGCCTCTTAATTAAGTAACTGCATGCTCTAAAATCTTATCCAAAGCTGCTTTGGATTCATAATTTATTTAAATTAAGGTATTTATAAACACCATCACATGAACAGGATTCACAAGGATTAGAGATCTACATGTATGTGTAACTAACTTTGCAGCATTCCATACTTATATAAGTGAACTTTAGAGTGAAGAGTACTTTCTTCCACTTTATACCATTGTTTGCATCTAACTCTAAGCACGGACATGTATCAAACATAACCTGATTCGTCATAATTTTTTTCGAAGTTTGAAGTGATAAACACAGTAAACAAATACAGCCATAACTTCAAACCAGGTGTGGCCTTATTTTGGGACTTCAGAAATCAAGTGGTAGAGCTAGTTGGAGAATTATATATTATACGGGAAGAGAATAAGTTGGTATTTTGAGCGCAAAGGTTTGTCTAGCACACTTTCAAACTTTGAAAGGTTGATGACGAATCACATTACGTTTGATACCCAATTAGAACATGTTTTTATCTCATGTGTTCACACTTTCGGTACATTAGTACACAACTCCTTGTACTGCAGTGAACTATGGTTGCCGGATTGTTGCAATATTCAGTAAACCTATTTTACATTCAGTAAACCCGATTTTATATTCAATAAACAGGTTTTATATTCAGTAAACCATTTTATATTCAGTAAAACCGATTTTATATTCAATAAACAGGTTTTATATTCAGTAAACCGATTTTATATTCAATAAACCCGATTTTATATTCAATAAACAAGTTTTATATTCAGTAAACCGGATTTATATTCAATAGAAACGATTTACGTTCAACGTTTTAGTTCAATAAATTATTGCTTAATATGTTCAACCTCAACCATTATTTATTCAGTAAACGTTATTTATATTCAATACCTATTATTTTATTCAGTAAATTTCATTTATATTCAATAATTTCTGCAGTCCAATATGGTCAGCTGAAGACCAAATTCGCGCGCCATTTATATCACGTGACTTGCTTATTGAGAACAAGATGGGGAGGGGGTGGAGAGAAGGATAAGGAGAGGAGTAGCTGCTATCAGAAGTGTTCCCACTAATGATCTAACTCAGGATTCCTCGAGAAGCTTATCTTCAGGTACTGATGATGGTTCACTTAAGCTTACAAATATATATGATATAGACCGATTTCGCTATCACTACACTATCCCTTCATCAAGAAACATAGCTGGAATGGTAGGTAGCCATGGGGAACGCAGTGTCTGGTTCGTTGTCGCAGGGTCCAAAGCGTCATGACAATAGTATCACTGTTCCGGAAAACAAGATGTCATTTTCCCCAAAAGGATAATCTTGAATTACCCGAGAGCTTTATTTATTTATTTCAAGATTCGCCAAAAAGGCAGGTGGGAAAACACTAGGACACGAAGTCCCCTACAAGGCTTTCACACCCAAGGGATTTCACATCCAAGGGCTGTTCCTATCATCGTCAGCAAATTCTGATGGATCCACCTAGTCGGCACAGGCTACTTCAAGTGTCTTTTTCTCAGTTCAGGATGTTTCACCTTTTATTTGTACGCAGTGTACGTATTGGTGACCAAGTCTTCGACGCTTTGGACCCTGTGACAACAAACCAGACACAGCGTTCCGGCCATGTCTACCACATGTGCACGGAGCGGATCACGGGAACGACCTACCATTCCAGCTATGTTTCTTGATAAAGGGACATGGACTGCCAAACCTACAGAGGATAGTGTCGATAGCCAAGTCGGTCTATATCATAAATAGAAGTGAACCATCATAGTACCTGAAACTAAGCTTCTCGAGGAATCCTGAGTTAGATCATTTGTAGAAACACTTCTGACTGCAGCTACTGCTCTACTAACCCCTCTCTTCGCCACTCAGTCTTCGATCTCGTGCAAGCTTGGGTGATCACCCGCCATCTTGTTCCGAAAAGTGACCCACGAATTCCTAGGTACATGTACTTCCAGGTACTTCGTGTAACGTACACAAAGAGTATTGAACCCGTAGTTGACGGTTAGTTTTTTTTTAAATGTAGGGGTAGGGTTTGTATTAGTCTAAAGGAGCATTAAAGAAGCATTATATTTATTATAGTTATATATTTATATATTTGTTGTTTAGTGACCTCCCACAATACTCTTTGTGTACGTTACACGAAGTAGCTACCCACAAATTTCGTCTGACCATGTTGGACTGCAGAAATTATTGAATATAAATGAAATTTACTGAATAAAATAATAGGTATTGAATATAAATGGCGTTTACTGAATAAATAATAATTGAGGATTGAACATATTAAGCAATAATTTATTGAACTAAAACGTTGAACGTAAATCATTTCTATTGAATATAAATCCGGTTTACTGAATATAAAACTTGTTTATTGAATATAAAATCGGGTTTATTGAATATAAAATCGGTTTACTGAATATAAAACCTGTTTATTGAATATAAAATCGGTTTACTGAATATAAAACCTGTTTATTGAATATAAAATCGGTTTTACTGAATATAAAATGGTTTACTGAATATAAAACCTGTTTATTGAATATAAAATCGGGTTTACTGAATATAAAACCTGTTTATTGAATATAAAATCGGGTTTACTGAATGTAAAATGGTTTACTGAATATTGCAACAATCTGGCAACCATAGTGAAATGCCTAATGATATCAATAGTGTAAATTTTTAACACTTTTAAATTGAGTAATCAACACATGTATAAAGAATATAATTTCATTCAATATAAACATTTTTACAGCATTTTCTACAGTGAGTTTATAAGGAGTTTAAGGCTCCGAACAAATTTAGTATGTAAAGCTGCTGCTCACCCTAAAAAATCAGGAGAGAGCGTCTGTGATTTACATTTGTTTAATGTTCCAGGTCACATGGATTGTCCCTGAATTCTGGGAAACAAATATGATTTGTCATATCATAATTAATTACATATTGCAATTCTCAGTCTTCGATTGGCTAAACAAAAGGACTGACTGTGTGTGCAAATTTAAACAGATTTGAACCTAATTTGAAAAAAATAATCCCACCATGGAAATTATTACGTTTACCAGGCCAAGTTTGAAGGTATTTGAGTAAATAAAAACTGAATAGGAAGTGGGTTGGCACCCTCCAAACGATACAGAACTTTTTTTTATGCTCTCTATTCAGTTTTTATTTACTCAAACATCTTCAAACTTGTTAAGCATACTAATTTCAGTGTAATCTTTTTTGTAGTGGGGTTCATTTATTGAAGAATAAAATAATTTGTTATGAATTTTAAATAGATTCGATTAAATTTATGCACTTGGTCCCAGTCCTTTTGCAGTTTATGAAAGAGTTAATAACTTTTAGGAAAAGAAACTAACAAATTATTTTAAGGCAATATGCTGGTGATTTTATCGATATTGCTGAATGAGCACTAATGTAATATGGGTAACTGAACATGGTAATGCCTGTACATAAATTACTCGGAACACGATTAACGAATGCAACTTGCAGACGTGCTTCCAATTCCTTAGGGTGAGCATCAGCTGTGCACAGGGTAGACAAATTTGGCTCTGTATCAAGATTTGCAGTTAGGCCAGAGCCCTTCATTTACACCGATCTCTGCTATCCGAACAAATTAGACGCCTATCCATACAAGTTTGATGCTGGTCGTTCGAGGCTGGTACCGATAATTTGGGTGACCTTTCTAAAATTCTGCTTCAATCTCTTAATTTTTGCCATCACTCTTTCCTTGGTAAATACACTGTATCCCTGTTTCAAAAACAATTGCATGCCTCGCATGTAGTGTCAGCTGGGTTTTGGTTATCTGTCAATGACAGTTTCCCATTCTATGGCTTTTCTTTGACTTATAATACATGAAGAAGCAAAAAACTTTTCTTTGGTCCACGTAAAATGTTTGGCTGCAGCTGCCATTTTTTCAAATCCCCAATTTTATTCTGCACATGAGCAAAATAATGGTAAAAACATGTTACGCTATTGCTGATCCAGTACTGTGTAAAGAAGCACTCAAATGGGGACAGAAAAGACCACTGCGTAATTACTACTCTTCCCAGTAAACTGCGACACCCCAAGTTTTTTTACGGTTTCCGTGATGTCAATATTCTGTACCACGTGATCACTGTTTTGCTTACCGCCGGTAGAGATTTTTGTGTGGCGGCGTGAGAAAAGCGACGTGTTGTTCTACATTGTAGACAAAGAATGCCTCGTTGGAGACAGTAGAATGACACATTGTAGACAAGTTTGACATTTCAAAACCGCAGAACGACTGACTATGAGATCTTAAAATATGAACTACCATCTTAAATCTTAAAATATCTCAGCTTGCAGATGAATTGGTAAAAATATTTCCTCCATTTCCCTTAATAGTTAAGCCACGTTAAGTCGTTATGTGGTTCTTCAAATACGTTTAGTAATAAACTCCAGAGCTCAAAGAAGAGCGAGAAGCAAATTTTTCCCAGCGATTTATAAACTTTGAAATCAACAAGGCAGTCGAAACTTGTCTATAAATGCCGCCAACAAGAAATCTACCCGGGGGTATGTCAAATGGTCATCCGTGGTACAGAATATTCACATCACGTGAGCCGTAAAAAAACTTGGGGTGTCGCAGTTTACTGGGAAGAGTAGTAACTGTACTGGATAGCTTTTGTACCAAATCCAAATTAGTCTGGTACTGTGTAAACGTAGCCTAATTTACTGCAGCATAGTTGCTGCCTGATGTGTAGATGTACAGTATATACTACACAAAAGTTGGAAAAACATGTATACAGTAGGTATATTTATTGCACAGCAGTACATATGTGTACAATGTATTAAAGCCATAAATAAACTAATCTTGACAGAATTTGTACATTGCTGTATTTCAGAATTTCCAAAATGCAAAATGCAAAATAGTGTTGTTTATCAACTGCATCATTCATAGACCTTGTTAATCAGTCCTGAAAGGAAAATAATAAAACTGTATTAAATGTACAATTGTATTTTAATATTATAATAATTGTAAATCAAGTTTTCAGCTACCCCCTTATCATAATATATTTATTGTTAAGCCCCAGACAGCTAATTTGACTTTTATTAAATCTTAACTAAAAAACCGTTTAGTGCAGGAAAGTGTTTTACATCTTGTTCAACAATTTTTGGGTGATTTATGGTAATGATGCAATTATACGATCCTTGAAATGATGTCTTTATGTCAAATTATGCTAATGAGTTTAACATGAATCATAAAATTGAACGTTTATTTTTCAGACGTTTGATCCTTGCAATCTTATAATGTGAAATATCTTTTAATAAGTGGAGCTGTCATAAAACAGCAAAATGAACTAAAATTAGCTTTTGACTTAAATGACGTCATTGAAATCTGATTCCTTAATGAACAGAAATAATAATAAGTCTTTATTACAGTTGATAAAATTACATATCAAAGTTACAATTATAGTAAAGCATTACAGTAAATTGAATAATAAAATTAATAGCTAGGACTAAGACACTGCCATGAACTATAATAATGTTAAAAAACCTAATTACTTACAAAATTACCTTAAAATACTAAAAAAACCTAAATAACATGTATATCTAAGTAAAACCTTATACAGCCAAGTCATATCTAAAAACTTACTTGAAGACAGTAGAATGCTGGTCTTTCCTTGGTTCCTGTGGAGGCTTGATAGTAGCCATAAGTTTTCTAGCATAGTCACTCTTATGAAGACCTGCATCTCTCAGAGCTTGTTCAATTTTCAATCTTGGATCACTTGAGATCTAGAAAAACAAGCCATATTTCCAGTCCTTCGTAATCTAATTTTCCTTAAAAACCCTGGATTTGAAAGTTTCCTATCAAATGCACCTCAGTGTCTCAAATAATAATTCATGATAAGCTATATTTTGGTGTCAGACCAGAAAAATACAAGCTGGGAGGTCAATAGAATATGAAGGGCTCTGTGCAAAAAGGGCATAAGTGACTCCTGGTCACATTCTAAATTCTCCTTCAAATTCTGTTTTCTAAGGGAGAATTTACAACTTGATCAGGAGTTCCTTAATGCACACAGCCCTTCGATTTATAGAGAGAAACTTTTCACAAGGTCCCACATACTATCCTGAATATTTTCCAAATACAGACCAACTAAGGGTGGTAGATAATAATATTGTTTCCTTGTGATGTTGATTGTACTAATAGTTTATACTGCAGTAGTAATTAAGCCAAATAGGGCACCCAATTTTAATGGGTAGAAAAGTTACTTTTTAATACTACCTTATTACATGAAATTTTGGCGACACATTAATTTAGCGATTTTGAACAATCCATATTTAGCGGCACTTTAATTTAGCGATTTTTCGTAAATTTTGGAACATAAGTCAATTAATTTTCGCGATTTCACGAACTGAAACTTTGGCGAATTTATTCAATCATAAAAGTTGTCAAGCTGAAATGACTGAAATGTGCACGAGACATCCGATACACGTCATAATCGACCGTCAAACAGCATGATTGTGTGAAACTGACCAGATGGCGGAATTTCATATTGTACGCACTTTAATTTAGCGACGATTTAATTTTGGTGCATTTTAATTTAGCGATTTTTTCGCTAAATTTAAGTGTCGCCAAAATTTCATGTAATAAGGTAGGTTGTGTGATTTTACTGGTATCCAAAAAGCTCTCAGGCTGTCATATAGTGAAGTCGAGCTATAAAACAGGACTTTACCCACCTTCCTGTCTTCATATCCATGTACTGTAAAAAGTGGTTTCTGGAGTTCTAGTTCCTCTTCATACATGCTGGCTATTCGAGCTTGAGTGGCCTGCAGAAAGAATATCTGCTCAGAAAATACAATGTACCAACAATTGTTCACTGATTCTAGTTTATCATGACTTCACACAGTAGCAATTTTCTCCATAAATTTGGATTTTCTCTCACCATTAATACTGAAACAACTGCATCACTGGTACTGTAACTTTACAACAGTTACTACTCATTATCACTTTAATAATTGACTAATAATATAAATCAAGAGACAAACCTGTGTTTGCTTTAAAACTCTCTCGGGGTCACTCTCAACATGTACCTGCACCTATTGGAAGTAATCATTTGTATTTTTTATTTGCTGTAATTTTAACTCTTAATTGACAAACCAATTTTTTTTGAACTAGCTCAATGAAAATGATGGCAAAGGAAAGTCAACAGAGAAGAGTTAAGCTAGGTGGTTAAACATCAAAAGAACAAAAGTTTGTAAACTCTGACCAACTGGGCCTGAACATCTTACATTTCAAGCAGCCAACAAAAAAGTAAACTTGATTTCACATTACTTTGAATTAAATGCATTGTACACACTATCAGGTTAAGTTAACATATAAATAAATGCTAAGTTTTCCAGTAATACAAATCAAGATGAATAAAATCAGTAGCTTTAATTATCAAACTCATTAATAATTCAACAAGCAAAAACAAAAGAAATCACTGAGTTATAAGTGTTCTGTAAATCTGATACAGATTTCATCCTGCATATTTATTTACATAAACATTTGCTTCGATTTCCTCGGCCAAAATAAGTCTTATCACCAAAATTATTGAAAACATGACTCTATACATCTAGACGTTTGATATTAAGTCAGATACAGCATTTGTGTCTCGCTAGCCTGGGAAACCAGCCGACTCTTATCACTCCCCACTCGAGTGGGGAGTGATAAGAGTCGGCTGGTTTCCCAGGCTAGTGTCTCACTTTCAGCTCGAGTTTGTAAATCCACTGCTGTACATCTATTACATACACAACACTCCTGACCAGTACATGTACCTTTTCCCTTAACCGATCCAATCTTCTTTCCTTCTCTTGCTCTGCCTCCAAGGCCTCTTCAACAGCCTTTTGCTTGGCTTCATCTTTTTCTTTTTGCTTTTCCTCACGGAATTTTACCCTTTAAAATCAATATAATTATTAAATAACTTATTTTAAAATAAGGGTAAATATGAATTAATATTATTGCATATATACTATACATGTATGTGTCCAACATGTTCACGATACAACAGTTCATGATACAATCGTCTACATAATTATAGTTTTATTAGTACAAATGTCAAGTCGTTCTGCATCCCAAAGCTTCTTAAAGTGCCTCTACAGCCAAATGTTTTATCATCAATATTGGTTCTACATCAAGTGATTAGTTGAATATTTCTATATTTGAGTGTTGCATCTGAGTTATGAGGTTTGTTTTACAATATACTAATGTGATGTAAAACCAGGCATCATTTATTATTTTAATACAAAAACATGCTAGTTGATTTTACAAACATATTACCGTATGTTTGAAGCTTATCACAGTGATTCCTACCAAATAGTCTATAAAATCGGAATTCAAAATAGTTTCATTCATAAGGAGAATGAAATGTGGCAGATTTGATGCCACATCATAAGCATATTGGAAATATAAACCTCTAGTTCTAACACTCAAATCAAGAAACATTCCTCTATTCACTTGATGTAGAATAGACTTCATGATAACAAAAATCGGCTGTGTAGGCACTTTGACAATTACGCCTTTGCCAACTTACCTTTCTCTGTCCACTTTAGCCTGCTCAGCCAGTAGATTCTGAAGTTCAGCCAATCTTTCTGCCTCTTTTTCTGCTGCCTCACCTCTCTCCCTCTCTTTTTGGTCTTCAAACGTTTTAATCTATAAAAGGTGCAAGACAGTAATGTCTCATTAACTTTATAGATCAACCCCTAAACCATAAGGGTGTGCATTAGAAGCAATGTTTTACACAGTCAAGTTAAAACAGGGTTTGAAATTAATATTTGTGTCTAGTTGTCCCAGCTGGGGTAACCACAGAATATGGTTGAACTGCCCAAGAATATTTTAGTTTCCCCTGTTCTGCACAAAACAAACAAACAAACTAGAGACTCACTTGCACAGGAGGTGATGGCTGTGTAATAATTACAGTGAAATGGCAAAGAGAAAAGTAGCTCTTGTAATAAAAGTAAATTACAGTCTTCAATCATGTTTATTCATGAAAATAATATATTTCACACTTTAAAGAGGACTTAAGTATACTTGTCTAGTTCCCTAAAAATCAGTACATGGATTTGGTTGTCCAAGCACAATTTTGTGCAAAACCATTTAATCCAATCAGAAGAGCTCAAAATAATCATAGAATTTGGGTCATAATTATTAAAATTAAATTATGAGCACTTTCACTACTGACAATTCAAATTCAATAAAACAATTAGCACCTTTCTGCATTCCTTTGCCAATGGATTGGACTGCCTTGTTCTTCACCAAACCTTTACTTAATTTCAAACCCTGTAAAAGTCATGCAATATAATCATAACAATTTGTTTTTCTTGTACTCTAAAGTACTTGTCTCCCAATCTAATGTTTGAGGCTCCTTGATCTACAGATTTGTTGGGTAATTTTACATCTTAAGTAATTAAGTGTATCCAAATACATGTTAAATTCTTGCATACTTTTTCATCGATTTGTTCTCTTCTTTGCTGTTCCCTTTCATGAGCAACTCTCAACTGTTCTTCTTGTTCTTTCTCTTGCCTGGCAGCAATGGCAGACTGAAGTCTGAGTGCTTCTAGTTTTTGTTCCCTGAAGACTAATACCTATACAATGAATTATATTTTAATTTAAAATATGTTTATTATAATTAAATTAACTTACAATGAAATACTTAAAGGTACATTCATTTGTAAATGTGTACACTTTTACCTAAGAAATTGAAAGTTGTACATAATGTCATAATTATATAAAGTTTTGAAATAATATTATTATACACAACTTTCATAATGGCCGCCTCGTGCATGCAGCTCCTAATTTGCATAATTTGGAAGACAAATATGGAGGGGGAAACCAATGCTACCACATGAAAGATCACATTATAACTAGTAATTGTTTTGAGTTTTGGAGCAATGTGGAAAATTGCTGTTGAGCTATAAGCATTTGTAATGGAGAAAAATATGAAAGCGAGGCTATAAAGGCCTCCGTTGTTTTTCTCATACAAATCTCTCTAATTTCAACTGGATGTAACTTCATTGCTTTATAAGCTACAGCACTCAACTTTCACAAGTTCACTAATGTCAACATGCTTTTTCACATGCCAATGTTTATATTTTCTATAAATGTGGATAAACTACCGAAACGGGAAATCATGTATGCAAATTAGGAGACGGCCATTATGAAAGTCGTGTATTATAAAACCTGCACACAGATGTAGCCATGCATAAAATTATAGGGGCCAAATGACCATGCATGGTTTCACATATTTTGTTAAAACTTTTAGACTAAATTACTATAATTTGTGATTAATAAATGTACATGTATGTATAAGCTCTAATATTAATGGGTGTTTCTGTCAAGGGCCTATTGGCTTATAGTTAGCCCAAGAATGAAATTTATAGAGGGCTTATAAATTATGCTAGTTTTAAGAACATAACATTTCTGAGCCAGGGCACTATAAAATATCAGATGATTTTAAGTCCCAAAACAAAAACACTGTTATTGTTCAACATTAAATTGTCTTCCGCTCTCGTTGTTGATGACCACTATCATGTCACATGACCAATTTCATCCAATATACTTAGTGTTCAATTAACTGTAATACATGGCTACTGTCACTGAGTAGTATCAACTTACATGTACTGGTAATCACCAAAAAGGTTTATGGCAATCAATTAGGGCAACCATTTTAAAAATAACATCAGTCTATAGCTGCATGGTTCAAAGTTGAAAACAGCCAGGAAAATTACTGGTAATATCTACATAATTCTATGCTTTGATACAAAAAGTATTGGTCATGCTATCTTCTCACCTTTTCATAGAGTTCTCTGCAAATCTGCTCTTGTTTTTTCCTTGCCTGTACCTTGCATATTTCTTCTTCTTGGGCCATCCATGCATCAGCAAATGTTGCCTTGACCTTGAGTAGTAAATCCTCACGATCATTGGACCATGCCCTTAACGCACTAAGCCGCTGCTCTTGGAAGAACTTGTGTGCTAGCCACCACTTCTCATGGTCAACCTGCAATTAGGAAACCCTTTTATTGTATATTTAATTAAACTACTGTAACATGGTTTCATTTGAGGATTTCCACCACAATATTGTATCCATGTAAAAATTATGATAAGCACAATATTACTGAGTGAATCAATTTTATTGCCTGATAAAGGCGAGATCAACCCTTAAAACTATGATCATCTTGTTTATAAAATAATTGTTCATTTGATTAAAACTCGAGATCAACCAAATAACTGCAATATTCTTGTTTTATTGGGTAACATGCTTGTGGGGATTTTTCTAAAATAAACAATACAAGGATGCTTGGAGATATATGGAATTTACCTTCTTGTGTTTAACTCCATATCTCACTCATTTCCACACACAGCCATAGATTATTTCTCTATTTTATTAATAATTAACAAAACCTATTGACATTCATTTTATCTGCAGGCCCAATTCAAACGTCAGATTTCTGCAGTGTCAGGTGCAATTAAAATACATTAAGTCAAATATGATACATGTATTAATGAGGCAGGCCCACAGCTTTCTTTGATTGAATTAGATTTGACACAGCAGAAATTGAGCATTTCAATAAATTATTGGACCTAAGATTCAAGAGAGAGCTAGCTAATGTTTCAAATTATTATATAAATAAATCTTTAGTTACCAACTCTGCCCTTTCCTTATGAGGCATTTCCCTTAACATTCTATCCATGTAGAGGCCTCTTCTGTTGGGTAACTCAGCCGGATACTGCTCAAGGATGCATGTGAAGCAAAAGTTGTCTTCTTTGGTCCACCCTCCTGTGCTGGAACTAATTAATATATAATTTTTATTTAAATTAAATTAAAATGAAAGAAATCAATTTGATCAGTTGAAGACAATTTCAATGATCATATGAATATTACTTTAAGCTAAACAGTTTCCAAAACCAGATAGCGAGAATCTGAAGCCCATAATACACGGTTCAACATTTGTTACCAACATTGGGGTACATTGTGTAACCCCAAAATGGCTCACCAAATGAGATATAATTTTATAGTACTCCCCAGCAATCACTGGTGTAATTAAAATTATAATAAACCTTATTTTACCTTTGAGCAGCTGAATATTTTAATGTCAGGTACTCCAGATGTGCCTCAAACTTCCTGTCCAACACATTAAACTCCTCCAGAACAGGTCTCTTGAGGTTGTCATCGGGACACTCCAGCACCAAGGCTTCCTCGGGAATTCCAGTCTTGATTACTCTAATCTCAGATGATGGTCCTGGGGCAACAAGATTCAGCAATGAAGTGCTCTCTAGCTCTGCTTCTAGCTGTTGTCGTTCTTGGTCAAGCTTTGTCATAACCTGAGCTTGTTGGGTTTTGACTGATTTTATGACTTCCATAACTTCTGCATGTTCTTTTTCAACTTCACCTGATGAGATTGTGTGATGCATTCATTTGATAAAATTGTAATTTCCACTTATAAATTAATTAAAAATAACTACTTCATAATAATTAACTACTCTGACTAATGATTTGCCATTATTAAGATATTTGATTCAAGTTAGACTGGACAGTCAGAAATTAGCAGGGGGGAGGGGTAGAGAATGAAATCAAAGTCAAAATATATAACCCTCCCCAGACAATAAGTATGAAATATTTTTACCCTTACCCCTCTAACCCCTTTTAGGGGTATATAGAATGGTCAAATCCAAGACTCGCCGAGACCCTTGTTTCAAAATCCGAACCAGAGACTTACTTCCCCAAGGGTGTTCTTCCTATACTCGGCCGGTAGGGGTGATCCTCGTATTTTTTAGGGTTTGAAATCAGTGATTTAGTATTTTTTTAGGGGTTGTCCAAGTGAAATCCATTTTTCAGGGTGATTTCTAGACCATGAGGTTTATTATAGGGTGGGAAATTTCACGGTTTGATATTGTTTTAGGGTATTTTTTCGAGGTTTTCCGACGGTCACCCCTACCCTTTTTACCTTGAAGAACCCCCGGCTTACTTCTCATCCGAGACTCACTGAGACCTTGTTTCAAAATCCAAGACTCTTTTTTGAAATTTCGAGACTTGCTTTTTTGAGGGACCATTCTATACCCCTCTTTTTCAATTGCCCATTCTTTTATGACCCTTCAAAAAATTATGGCCCTCCCCCTTTTTCCTCCCCACACCCCTGCTAATTTCTGACCAGTAAAGTAAAGTGTAACTATTTATAGAGGGGAACATGTTTACCAGCTAACGTAGTTCAGTAATATAACGTCGGTGTGGCCCTCTGTTGACTTACATGTGAAGGGCTGTGTGCAAAAAGGGCGTAAGTGTTTCCTGATCAGATTCTAAATTCTCCTTTAATTTCTTTGTTTTCTAAGGGAGAATTTAGAATGTGATCAAGAGTCACTTACGCCCTTTTTGCACACAGCCCTTCATGTAGTCTTACAGGTTTTACTTCCTTATCTGAGAAGACAAGGTCAAACCATGTACTGACAGTTGGATTATGTAAAGGCAGCTGCACCTTCTACTCTGACAGTTAGTTTAAAACCCTGAGTGTTGGTTTGGCCGGGGTTAGAACCCTCGACCTCCCATATGACAGACTGGTGCTTAACAACTGAGCTAATAAAGAGGCAGTCCCTTGTGAAACCTTTTTTTACGAAACCATAATTACAATGTATAGTTTAGCTAGTACAAATATGTACCAGATGAGAGCCCCAAAAACCAAATAACTCTGTGTGATACAGATCCATGTGAATCACACAATACCAGCGATATGCTTGATTCAGGTGATACGACTGATATGCTTGGTCTGCATGATACATGTGGTATGATTGATATATGCGTAATATTACCAAACCCAAACCATAAAACATGCATACCCTAACCACTCCAAAAACAAGGTCAGAAAAACTATGAGTTCTCATCGCCTAGGGCTAGGATTCACAGGTAAATGATTGCGACTAGTTCTCACTCACCTAGGGCTAGGATTAATTAGTTCACAGGGAAATTTAAATCACTAATACTATTACCAAATTTACAATTGAAGTACATGTAGTTTGTGATAATTATGTCCTAGCTCTTTCTTACCATGATTTGCATTATCACATGATCAAAATTGTTGTGGATTCATGAGGCACTACATGTAGCTATGACAATCTTTTTTCTTCTTACAACAAACTAAAATAGTCAGGCAGGCAGGGCCACTATCATGCAATCAATCTAATGTGAGTGAACACTCAATCTACATGTACCATCAATGGTGTCATTTCCAATTATCAACATGCAGCCTACAGAATCTGAGCAGTTGTAAAAAAATGTTTCCCTGTGGAATTGGGCTGATTACAAAGGAGCAGGTTTAATCACGGATAAGATATACAAATGTATAGCACTAGAAATTCTTTTTGGTTTGTGGTCCCTCAAAAAATAATATGGGTCCCCAATTGTACCTGGCATCATAACAATCAAGCGACCTAATGCATGCTGTGATATATAGAAGCAGAAAATTGTATCACACTAGCTATGCAAAATCAAAATATTGGTGGCCCCTTGAAAACATTGTAGATGTCCTACATCAGTACCTTACTTGTAAGCAACCAAATATGATTACTAGATATTATCCTTGTACCCTGCAGGGGCCTTCGCGCACCTAATCCAAGATGGCGGCAGCCAGCTGAGCTGGTTACTAAGCAGATGCAAAATCTTTGGTGCTTGCACTTGCATAGGAAAGGAAACAATATACAATCATGATATTGGCCTTTACACTATTGATATATGCAACAATTTTAATTATCACTGAATATGACATGCATTCCTGGGACACTTGGAATGCATAAAAATGCTGCCACTATTTTTGCGTAATACTATCCCTATTTAATATTATTTAACACAATTTTGGGCCATCCCTTCATGTAGGACAACACAAATTGCTACCAAATTGTATTGTATTGTGTTGCGTTCTATTGTTGTATTCTATTGTATTTTTGGTAAAAATGTGTGTCGTCCTACATAAAGGGATTGCCCAATTGTGACATGCGCATTAACTCACCTAATATAATCCTATCTCTATTTTCTCCAATCCAGAACTGCAAATCTTCTTTCAGATCCCAAACAGGTTCAATAGTACATTTCTTAAAATCCTTCATCTCTTCACTTAATATTTCTTCATAAATTTCCAGTTCTTTAAAGAACTCCTTTATACTGCAGTAAGCCAGGGGACTTCCTGGTCGGAGGCCATCAATCTCACTCTGGCATTTTTTCTGTAAACTGTTTAACTTGATTTGTTCCTTGGACCAGCATGCTTTGTGCTGCTGTAGGAGGTTTTGTTCCTTGGTTTCTTTTCTAGCTTGAGTTATCTTTTCAATCTTCTGCAATGTTCTATTTCCTGCTGCCCTCTTTATTTGGGTAAGGGCCTGTAGTTTGCCATAGTCCACTGGTTTGTAGTGATTGCTCCTATGACCCTCTGTCAGGCGGGTTACCAAAGCACTATCTAAGAAAACATGGGACTGTATATCAATGGAATTAGCCAGGGGGAGGTTCCAGGGGTTCCATAACCCTCCTCCCCTCATGATTTCCAAAGGGTAAAATGCTCTGTAAGATGATGGATCGCCAGACTCTGAACCCCCCCTCGGAACCTCCCCTTGCGGAACTCCTGGCTATATGCCCCTATGTATGGCATATATTAGGTGCAATGGGTTAAGTTGAGCATGATATCAGCTTTGGCTGAATATAACACAGATCTTAATTAATTAGTGGTCTTCAGTTGATAATCTTCACTATCATGTTCAACCTCATCCTGTGGCCAATAATAATATTGTTCATTTTCTAAACTTGAGATAAATAGGTTAGCTGAAAATTATGGAATAAGATTGGTTGAGCGACTCCTGCATCACGATTATCTGTAACAAATGTAAGTTGTGCACATGCACAGCCTACACATAATCCCCATGCAGTGCTATAATTATACTGTGAAATCGCATGTACATGTAACTTTAAGTTAATCAGAATCGAGACTGACTAAAATGAACAATAATTCGAATTAACAGTGTTGAAGCCTTTTTGTCTTTCTTCTTCTTTTTGCCCACCATCTACCAGCCCTTAGGTTCCAGTTAATTTCTTCTGTGGATTAATATGTGCTGCTGTAAAAAGCAAGGAAGAGGAAACCTCTGGTTTCAGTGGTAGTGAATCTCACTTTCAGGGGTTTCAATAGAAGGCAGCTACCGGCGATAAACCGCCGGTTACTTTGCTTCTTACCGCTTGCTACTTCACACGATCATTGTTTTTTTGTGTTAAATGTTGAGTAAAGTTTACTAGATAAATCACCGCCTCTAATGACAGGACCGCCAGTTGCCTAAAAAGTTATTGAAATGCCTGCACTTTTGTGTTCAAGACAACTGTCAAACTTTTAATTTAAATAATTAATCAATAATAATTATTACTGACCAATAACACAAAAGACACCACATGGGAGTGTCATTTCTTTCAGTGGGGTAGTCTGAGTAAAGGAACTGCACTATTCATAGGACAAATGCATGCATGATGTTTACGAGTATCATAGCGAAAACAATACTCAATTGACTTTGAAGATTCATATTATTCTTCCATTTTTTGTTCTGAAGCAGACTCGGGCTTGCAAACACAAAAGACAACCATCCAGCCGTTGAGAGAATCTGAACAAGCAAGCACCAGTAAGACTATTCAAACACATTTATCTAGCACGAGAAATACATTCAACACGATAAAAGTATGCAAAACTTCTTGACCTCTCCGATCTAGCACACCTCGTAATTATTTACATCTGTCACTTACATGTATGTACCCCACTCTAGCGAAGACAGTTTTCACTTACCCTTCCATCCATAGTGACAATAAAGCTCACCAATCATGTTTTTTAGAGCTAATTATTAATAAATATTCCTCAGATCAGGGTGTGAGGGTCAGATTCTAACATGAAAGTGAGATTCTCTACCACTATGCCCAGAGGTTTTCTCTTCTTCACTGCTTTGCAGCTTGCTGATGCCACTTTGCAGCTCAAAACCACAGAGAAGAAATACTAGAAAACCTCTGGCACCAGGGTACCTGCCATCTCGAATTTCTACAAACTTGTAACTTGTAAATTGTCTAGATGCATATGAGTCATCATGTCACTAACTAACAATAAAATGCGTTTTAGGGATTGGTCAAAAAGAACAGGAGGGGGGGGGGGGGGGGGTGATAAAATATGATTTTTCAAAGGCTGGATTTTATGTGGCCCACCCCTGGATTAGTGCAGAATTACGCATGACCCACCTCTATTTTGCAGCTGAAAAACATCATGACCCAGCCCCTAGTACATTTTGGCCTACAAATAATGGTAATTCACACAGTATAGTTACATAAATTAGTTATAAATTGGAGGTAATGTTCTGTATTATTGTATCTCAATAATCAGTCAGTCTCCAAAAAATCGCCTCGATCGGTAGGTTGTTTACCTTTCAAAGCAGATTTTAGTGACCCACCCTCAATGTGGTGGCAAAATTTCCATGACCCACCCCCATTTATGACTTGAAAAATTTATGACCCACCCCCTAATTTTCATCACCCCCCCCCCCCCCCTTACTTTATGACCAGTCCCTTGTAAATATGTCAAGTAAGCCCTATAATACACATACTTATATTAATGTTGTACCATAATTATGCTGACGTCCCTAATAATTCAGTGTAAGACTGCAAAAGGGTTCAAATAAACTGACATTATTATTATTATAAATGGAATTATAATAAGCATCAAAACATATATGTAGCATTATATTAACAGAGCCATATTTCACAAGTTATATTTATGTAGAACTTGCAGGGATCCAAGCTGGCAATCATTTTAGTTACCGTATTCACTCATGGATAAGCTGCACTCACGGAAAAGCTGCACCCCGAGTTTAGAAGCTTTATTTAGGGCAAAAAATTGTAACCTTCATCGGACTTTAAAACTGGAGAAAACTCCAAAGTTGTACCTGTATTTTCAGCTCTGAAATAGTATATTAAAACTTCATGTCTACATACTTAGATATACGATTTATCTTTCCACAGTATTTGTTTACCGGATTCCGTTCATTCAGGTCACCTTTTGGATCGAATTTTACATGACTGTCTAGGCTCACGTTCGTCCATAGCTTAGTAACCAGGCACCTGTTGGAAGAGAGAGAACTGGACACTAAGTTTTGTTTTCACTGAACGAAGTCAAGACAACATGTCATGGAGTAGTTTGATTTTCATCAGCTGTCTGATGAAATTACTGACAACCTAAAGATGTATGGAGATAGAGCGTATTCAGTCGCCGGACCCAGACTTTGGAATAAGCTACCGACTAATATCAGGGAATCGGCTTCAGTTAGTTTGTTTAAGTCTAGACTCAAAACACATCTATTTCAAGAAGCTTTTAACTTATAGTTATTCTTATTACTACTTTCTTTTTAAATTATTTTAGCAAACTGTAAATATTTTTTTGTCATTTTTAGTCATATTTAGTTATTAACTTGTAATATTGTAAAGCGCCACGGACAATTAGTGGAGTTTGGTGCTATATAAATGCTCTATTATTATTATTATCAATATCCAGAAGCCATGCATATATTGGAGAAAAACATGTTACTCAATGAGAGGTGGAAGATATGTTGAACAAATTTGCTGTTAAAGTGCTAAAATAAACTGTGATTCAAGAAATGTTGGGCCATTTAGCATGGTACTCAATCGCTTGCAGAGGACGTTCACCAAATATTCACAACATAAATGGATCTGTTAGGAGCCACCATACTTGCAAAAGCAATGGCCAGTGCTTACTTTCTTTTGGTTTGGTATAGTATTTATTAGTATAGCTTACTATAGAGTGGTAAAGTGTGACGTCACGAATTTGTAAATTTCTGAATTTTAACTTTTGGTCCATCGATATTGAAAGACCAACTCAAAAGAATGTTGCACACCAAAAATGAGGTGAATTGGTTAAAATGCGGCTGAGATATGAGCAGCTGAATACATAATTTTCTTTAACAAATCACTGTATTTTCAGCTCAGTTCTAAAAGTTTAGAACTGAGCTGAAAATACAGTGATTTGTTAAAGAAAATTATGTATTCAGCTGCTCATATCTCAGCCGCATTTTAACCAATTTGCCTCGTTTTTGGTGTGTAAAGTTATTTCACGGCGATCTTTCAGATTCAATGTTCAAATATTGTTAAAGCGAAAATTTATGTTTTGTGACGTCATCGCTTTACCACTCTATTTCTGTTAAATGTTAATTAATTTATGGCAATTTCCGGACCTTATGTACAGTAGATGTTCTTGCAGATAAGCCACACCCCCGATTTTAAACGAAGATTTCCGGTAAAATGGTGTGGCTTATCCGTGAGTTAATACGGTATTAAATACCCAGCTAAGGGGACGATGGCAGATAATCCTAGATGCAGGAGCAAGCTTGGTTGCCAGGCAACTACACGTGGCAACCAACCAGCCCAGTGCACTGGGTCATGTCACAGAAGCTAAAGTGGACAAAAAGGGGAGAATATAAGAGGGAGGGAGGAAAACACAAATCCACATGCAACGAATGCTAAAACAATCCAAAAGACAGCATTTTGAAACATAGCACTTGCAAGCAATGCGAAGAGCAACTGCAAATGACTAGTCAAACTTTTTTTTTTAACCAAAATAAATACAAAGGTGACGACCCAGGCCCTGCTAGCAGTGCCACATACAGGAAGACTGAATATGTGCTGGCATATTTAACCATGTCTAAATAATGGCAGTGGACAAAACACTGAACCCTAGTGACCAATTGGACTACCTAGTGGAACTTGTATCATACCTTCTTTGTGCTGTAGCTTGCATAATATTTATCATGCTCATATAATACAGGTATTCACGATTTCCCATCGTTCTGTCGTTCTGCAGCCATTTTGAATAACTACAGGCATCCCAAACTCTACTATTGTATTTCGGGTTACCGCTTGGTTTCATACTGTAGGCGATTATTGAAATACAAAATACATAAACAGAATGAAAGTACCACTCAATCAACTACATAAAGTATTGCTCTTTTATTTCTGAAGATGTTACGCGGAAATACATTCACAGAGCGCAGATATTAACGACCACATGTACAGGTAACCCGAAATACAAACAATACAGCGTGGAATGCCTGTGGTTATTCAAAATGGCTGTGGAACGACGGCAGATCATGAGAACCGGTATTATACGAGCTACAATACAAACTACAGTACAAAGAAGGTATGATACAAGCTCCTTACAGCAGTTACTTTCCCAGAATGGTATTTTTGGCGGTAGTCCATGGATTGGGGGTCAGTATTTTGTCCACTCCCTCTAAACTAAAGTCGTAAAGACTAAATAATTGTATTTAGTCTAGATTATTATTGGTATACGAGAGATCAAAGGACTTATTAAATATTCTAGATGTGACTTAGCTTGTAAACTAGTATAAGGTTTAAATGAACACTGGCAGTCATCTTAAACTCGGTGTACTTCATCAGTTCATGTCTACTAGTCTGACGGCTTACCAGAAGTTCCAATCGCATTTCGATGGAAGTTGACGAACTTCCTCAGATCTCTTCCGCTCATAACATCCTCTAATTACTCCACAATAAGTTTGGATTTCTCAAGGCAAAGGAAACAATACGGGATCATTCCAAAATCCTTGAAAATTGTCCATTTGTTGTCGATGCCCTTTGTTGTCAACCGACCGCCATCTTGAATCTAGTTAACCTCGTTCCTATGTTGCTGAGGAAAAGAGCCTCGATCTCATGTTTACTCAAATGAATCAAAATCCAAGAGGCAAGATGGCGTCCAGCAGAAGCAGAAAACGTACTAATCGTTCTGGCAGCCCCTGTGTCTCATCTCCCTTCGCTAGCAAAAAGAGAAGACCTTTAACTGTAAGTTCAATTCTCAAGATTTGTCGTGATTGTTTTTGGGAGGTCTTACATTGTTTTTCAGCCTATAATTGCAGATGACATCGATTCGCCTTCAAGTAGTCCAGCTTCGTTTACGACTACAACAAGCGAATACACCAGTACTTCCTACCCAACTCCTATTGTTTTCAAAGATGCTAACTTCGAGGTAATGATCTACTTAAACCATCACGATTTACTAGAAGTCAACATCAGTCTTTCATCCAAATGGCTACTGGCCCTAGTTATTATATGAACAGTTTCTTCCCACGAACTGTACGTGATTGGAAATGCACTTTCACCAACTGGCAACTGTATATTTTCAGGCTAGTAATGTAGATAGATACATGTAATTTTAAGATTTCAGTTTTCCAACATTTTAGTACAAGCAATTAGTCAATAAGTAATAAGTTAAATTATTTATTATATATATATTTACTTATTATTCATTTAGACATTATTTATTTATTTACATATTTATTCACTCATCTACTCGCTCAGTCATTCATTCACTTATTCAATTTTTTTACATAATTATTTATTTGGTTATTATTATTATTATTACTACTATTATTTTGCTCTAAACGTTTACTTGTTTTAAGTTAACAATTATTTTATATATTTTGTATATATATTTTTTTATCTGTGTGATGCTTATGGCTTTGCAGATCATAAACGTAGATGTAGATATATCTTTAACGAGGCAAAGGCCTTGTTTATACATCGCTTTATCAATTGCCTATGGGTAAATGGAGCCTTGTTATAAAGTGTAAATTATAACAGCATTTTTCATATATTGCTTTGGGTGAAATTATAGCATTCTGGAGTAAACAGCACAAAGAAAAGGATATGGAAAAACTTAAAACAAATACTGATGACAGAGAGAGGGTTACCATGGAAGCAGGATGATCCAACATGTGAGTTATTTTCCTGTATTTTTTTACAAAATTAATTAAACATCATTATTTTAGTGCATGTTTTGAGAAGGTACATGTACGTAGTTAAACCATTCAAATAGTACATGCAGATTCAGATAATAATATTTAAATAATAATGATAATATTTTAACAGGGGCCTCATGTCCTATGTAGGTGTTTTTCAATGGGCCCTGTAGAAATTAAAACAAATAGAAAGACAAAAAGAAGAAAATTCAAAAGAAGAAAACTCTAGTTTAAAAACGCTAGTTAAAAGTCGTGAAGCAATCTAATTAAGAACAACGATAATAATATAAATAATCTTTAATGTGATAATAAGCTAATACTGTGAATCTCTAAACTTATTTAAGGTAGTGTTGCAGTCCATCATAGCATGATAAGGGATTAACTTCTGTTTCCCCCAGTTTCTCTTGGGTTTGTGCAGGTGTATGTTATTTCTTCTGCAGGTATTATTTATATATGCACTTTTCTATTTGCCATATTCAGTCTTCCAGTGATGGAATTTGTGACAAACATAATATTTATGTAACTCAAGCATTTCCAATGTATAGCTCTTCTAAAGCTTCTTTCCCTTGTTGTAATTTCCAAGTATTTAAATTTAATTTTTGAGGCACCACCTCCCGCCTCCAGTCTGTTGAGCAGGAGGTCGTGAGTTCAAACCCCAGCCGGACCAATACTCAGGCTCTTAAAATAACTGAGTAGAAGGTGCTGCCTTTACATAATTGAACAGTAAACGGTTACACCTTCTCGTCTTCTTGGATAAGGACGTAAAGCCGTAGGACTAAAGTAAAGAGAGGGCCATGTGTTAGATAACTGTTAGCCGGTTAACGTGTTTAAACTCTCTTTAAATAAAGGTGACTTTACTTAATAATTACTTTAATTTAGGCATGTGCATTGTAAAAATGAACATATTTTATTATTGCAGATGGAAGTATTGATGCACCCCCATCATTCAAGCCAGCCAAGAAATATTCTGATCTATCAGGAGTTCCTGTGAGTTTTAATTAAATTACATTTTTGTATAAGTATTGAATTTTGGAGGCAGTAGTGCTCAAAACTAACGTTTTATAGTAAGTTCCAACCTTTTAACTTTGTAGCTAACTTTGTGTACTTTCCAGTTGTATTTGTTTCTCTTATTAAGTGAATTTCTACTTATTAAAATGCTAATAAGGCAAACTGTAAACAGTTCAAGTTGCATACATTTTTCCATTGTCTTACTCTTATTTATCATAGTCTACGATTATGCCATAATATGTCCAACACTTTGCAGTGAAACAATTTGCTATATATTCTCCCTGTACTACTTCAGTTTTGAATATATTTTACATAATCTGTGATCGATGAGCATGGACAATGGATAAATGTTATGCAATTTATTAAGTGTTACAGTTTGCTGATCTCTGTTCGTTTACTGAAAATCTGATGTTGTTTTTGTCACAGGCTAAGTATAAAGATCCAAGGACTGGGTTACAATATAGCAGTTCCTCAGAGTTCTCAACAATAAGGAGTTTGCCTTCAGACATTGTCACTGGATTTCTATCATTAAGGAAAGCAGGGCCAACATAGAAATAAATATACACAGAATAGGTGAATTTTATCTTCAAAACTGTAAATAGTGAAAGAGAAGATACATCCATTTGTAATTTATGTAGATATTTACATGGATTAAAGTTATACGCTTCGAATTTGATTTGTTCGGTTTGTTCTTTGATGATGTACATGTTTGTATAAGGTCCAGATGGTACAGGTGCAAAGAAATGACTAACAAATTGTGGTCTAGTCTTCAAGGAGAATGTTGCAGTTCCTTTCAATCAAGCACTTGAAGAGAGGCCGATTACAGTGTGACTACTTTAACCAACTATTAAAATCCATTGCAAAACGACAATAAAGCATTCCCAAGTACAAATCCTACCATTAGATCCACAAGACTTTCTTCATCAAAAACACCGGCTTCAGAACTTGGCCACCATTATAGGGGTACTCCCTATAATAGACTATACGGGGAGGCTAGCGCTCCGCCCGAAAGGGGTACCTTTTCAGGCTGGAGGTATATAAAAGGGTAGGGATTTCATGAGTTGAAGTATAGGAAATGGTATGGAAAACTGTCATTTAGTTATTTAAAAGGACCTTTCAAAAAATATCTAAGACGCACCTAACGGTAGCCTGCTATGCAGACGTATTTTTTCACTCATAAATTTGAAGAAAAAGTAACGTCTGCTTACCCGAGCGCTTAATTAGTTTCCAATATGCAAGCATGTTTGTTTTATATTTCTGCCCAATCAAAGCCATCAGAATTTTAGTGAATTGGCGCGCCAGTGAACACTCCTATGATTGGTCAATGGCAAATGCGGTCTGAATTCCTTTTAATTCCTGAATTCCGTCACTTTCCAGGATATGGAAGGTAAAATCTGATTGGTCTATAACACAATGAGGTGTGCATATTGGAAACTAATTAAGCGCTCGGGTAAGCAGACTACTTTTGTATTCGAATTTATGAGAGTGAAAAAATACGTCTGTATAGCAGGCTAACCTAACGGCTGATTCATCCAAGTATTTTAAGGGTTGCTCAAGTGAAAAGTTTAGTAAAAGTCGCTCGATTATTGTGAAAGGGGTACGTCCATTTTTTTATGGAAGGTATATGAAAGGGTTACCTTTTCTGTCAAAAATAGTATATAAAAGGGTAAAGGTTTGGACCTCCGGGCGGAGCTTTCCCGTATAAAACTTTGCCAGGAGCCCATTACCAGGAGCCCATTACCAGGAGCGTCCATCTTCTCCATTGGGTCTGTTCCCAGCACAGGAGTAGATGTGGCTATATTTAGAATAGACCGTTTTCTCAAGTATGCGCACGCAACAGGCTTGATGGGCCGGTAAATACTTCACGTGGGAATCACGTAGTGGTTTCCTATAACCCTCCCTATTATTTCAACCAATACTAAATCCAAGCTTTTTTGCTCTGACGAAGGGCTAGGAACGCTCGAAACGTCAGCTGCTACTCGCTTTCCACGGCGGTTAGCATACCTCGATCGACTTTAGTTGATTACATACCAGTCTAAATCCAAGCTGCCTACATGAAGTATTTCTTGGCGGGCCGTGAGTTTTGTTAGCTTTTGTTAGACTCGTTCTGATGCGACAGCCTTTGTTATTCAAATTATCGGCTATTGTTCAACAATTGGCGGCTATTGTTCAAAAAGCGATTTGGCGGGCAAATACCTGAGAAAATGGTCTATTGCATTTCGCGCGAAATAAACAAAGGCCATGTTGTCTTAGCCAATCCGATACCTAACGTCCGACTTCTCATTATTATTCATTATCATTCTCACTTTCAACGCGGGAATTCGAATTGCTGGTTTTCACTCAATCCCCAGAGATTCAAATGACAAAGGGCATGGCGGCCATAGAAGCTAATGAGGAATCTATTGTTTAAGGGCACCAACATGGCGGCTATGACGTCAAGCGAAAACCAGCAATTCTAAATATAGCCACATCTACTCCTGTGCTGGGGTCCCAGCCCATGACATAGGAACGCTCCTCGTTTTTATATTTTATTGATTGCGCTGTTACTCGTAGGATTTCTTCTATAGTAATGTTATTATTCATTAATTTTAAATACATATTTAGATTTATTCATATTCAATATACACTTTAGTTTCCTCATATATAAATATTATTGTTAAATATAGATTGTTAGTTAACATATATCTTAGAAGTAATTGGTTATATTTTTTAACGACTTAGTACTACATGAACTAGTTAAGTTCTTTTAAATTCTTCTGTTATACACGACCCCACAAGCACGTGTGCTTTAATTAAACATTAATCGTGTTTTTAAAATTATTATTATGTCTTGTACTCGATACTGATTGGCTCAAATAACCGTAACTGGTTGGAATGGTTTGTTTTCGTTCTGCAATGTGTTTTGTTCTCGTTGTCTAAGTGGCCCCGGTTACAGTAGTCGCAGACAGCCACATATTTAGATTTTCATTTCCCGCCTTCGTTTACGAGTTTTCATTTCCCGCCTTCGCTTCTCTTAAAACAAGATTTTAATTTCCCACCTTCGCTTCTTTCTCGCTTCAACTCGCGTATCGCGCTCGTTCTAGGAGGCTCGGAGGAAAAGAGGTCGACTTGTAGCAAGTCTGATCTACCACATCCAATATTGACTATTTGCATTGATTTTACTGACCATCCCATGCACATGTGCGCGAGGTTCGTCAGTTCATATGAAAATCGCTGAGAATAAAGGCCTCTGAGCTGACACAGCCCTTCAACTCACACATGCAGCACATATTAGATACACTACGCACTCTTAGAAAGTTGTTGATCAGATTATAGGTTTCTGGTGTCGGACAGGAATGTGGAAGAAGTAGGAACTGGGCTCCCTCTGGTTTAGAGGATAAAAACGGTTTGCCAAGAAAGCAGCTGAAACTGAACTCAGTATTAACAAAGAAACTTCAAGTGCCTGTCAGTTTCCTCATTTTCGGTAATGAAGTGATTGGGGATGGCGTGGTGATATACTTTTTTTCACCAGAGCTATACAAACAAGTTTTTACCATTTACCTTGTTCGAATCCTTTGTGGTCTTTCTCGATCAGTATTGACTGACTACAGGTTGGCGCAGTGGTCAAACTCTTGTCGTGTCCGTGTTCGATTCCGCCTCGAGCACCGTATGCCCGCGGAATAAACAAAGGTTTGTGCAACTTCGCATGACTTGAAACTGGGTTATGGACCGACAACCGGTATTTAATCAAAGATAGAACCCGGGAGAACTCACCCCAGACTTTATCATTCATAGGATGCTTATAGTCTTCAAATTTTATCAATAGAATCTTTCCCCACGTATCTTGAGTTCTGAGGTAGACATGTTCCGGAAAGAAAAATTATTTTGGGCAAAATACCAATACTATATTTCCCGCCATGATTGTCCCGATTACCCAGCGTGCCCCTTGGAGCGTAAAATGATCTCTGTTAACGGTGCTAAGTGGCTTTTAATTAATTATGGAATGAATTCAAGCATAGCAAAAATTATCATGTATGTCGGTCTGATTGTATTCTGTAAACAAACACTCTCTAGACGCCTAGAAGTATTAGAGCTGACAGAAATATTCCACAATTGCCTGCATAGAGGTATATTAGCGATAATTGCTCGAGCAGGTTCAGTGGTAATGGTTGAATGAAGGAATTTGTCGATGAGTTGATATCATATAAACCCATAGCTAGCAACTAGAGATGTCTATGTTGTCAGTCTCGAGTGCTGTGTGTGATCACGCACAAGAGTTTGAAACATCGAAGTCTTTCGAGCTCTACGAGAGAGACGCTTTGGGAGGAATTTTAACCGAGTTATTTCCAGACTATGGTGAACTCTATGGAGTACCAGAAAAATCTGAACCAAGCAGTTTTGAACTTTTATCAGTCTTCGTCAAGGAAGCGAGGAATATATTTTTTCATGTTGGAAATCTACGCAAAAACGGTGGTGTATTTCAAGATGAGATATTGGATCTTCGGAAAATATTGCTTCCCCATTTGCATCGCAGCTCAAAGAAATATATAGATAGATACTTGATAGCAAAGAGGTATCCCTTCACAAGACGTGTTGTGGAGTTTACAGCAGTAAAGTTGGTTGGAAGGCCCGAGGGGAAGCACTTTAGTTGGCTTGATTTGGGGACGACTCAAGTTAGTTACGTTGACCCCGTGAAACTTACCGCCAAACTTGAGGATTGCAAGGTTGACATGAATCAGGGCCTTCTACGAGGAAAGGATTGTCTTTATGTCATATATAAGGTAGATCTTATCAATGAACTGAAACAAGAATTATGATTTGATGAGGAGATCTAAGGGTGATACGAATCGTTAATGACCTTATATAATTATAGATAATTGATGCTGCAATAACATATTTAGGGATTTATTCTGTTGGAGGCGGTGGACGGAGAATCTCAACCTAGCTAGCCTCCTTCGCAGGCAACTCTGTATTGGTCTTCTCCACAGGGAGAGTTAGAGAGATCGATGGAGACTTAAGTCCCTCTAAAATAACATCGTATATTTCAATCCTTCTCAGTGCTGATCCTGATCTACACAGATCCGGCAATACTTTCGTTTGTAACAGTGGTCCTTGCAGCCTCTTTTGAACTGAATGATCCCTGGCTGTAAAATCGATCCTCACACTGGACATAAAATGATCCCGCGTAATATTCAGACCGGCGAGATGTCCATTGGAATGACTAAACAAAGCGAATTCAAAACTTAGGTTATGTTAATAACACCTAAAATAATACGCTAAAAATAGCTAACAGAGCGAAAATATTAACTGGCTAGACATTGTTCATTGTTCTTTATGTCGTGTTTAACTGGAACCAAGCCGGTGCCGCAGTCTAATGATTTTATGGCCGGGATCATTTTACAGCCTGTACAGGTCTCCGAGGGCCTTATCCGAGAAGACGCGAATATCTAACCATATATGCAGTTCGAGAACAAAATTGTTTCACAAAAGCAGCACCTTCTACTCAGTGTCTACTCAGTTATTTTAATACCCTGAGTGTTGGTCCGGGTGTTGAAACCGCGACCTCCTGCACTGACGACAGATCGGAGCCAAGAATATTCTAGCCGCATCCCTCCTGAACTGCCGGAGTCCCTGGATGGAATATGCGTGACTGACTTGCTTGACCCCTAAGCTAAAACTGCTAAAATTAACAATTCTTCCTTATCTATTGATCCAATAAACTTGACTAGGCTGTTTAAAAAAATATTTGCAAAAATCTTATTCCATTGTATTTCGTAATATTTCCTAAGATTTCCTAATAGAATCAGTTTGACAAAGGTGCTACCCATCTCTCCTTGGCCCCTAAGTCTTGTCCGAGATTTTCCCATTTTCTCGCTTCTGTAATATCGCTACGGACTCGGGATGGAAAAGAAGGGACAGTAAGGAGTCTGTGATATTTTATTAAAAATAAATTTATTTCTGCCCTTTGTGTGAGACAACAGCACCCGGGGGGGACTCCCTTACCGTGACCTGACATGGGTGCTCGGCCGTCCCTTTTAGGGTGTAAAATTTCAGTGATGGTCCCATTTAGGGGGTCTTTTGACAAAAGGCAATTACGTAACAAAACGCGGTACCTTTTAGAGTGTCGTCTGTTTATTTGCAAGGAGATTACAGATAAAAGGAGATGACAGACATACTCCTTAATTATATGGTGGTCCATTTTAGTATTCAAAATAAAAAATCTGCCATTTATTATTTAAATTTTTGGGTCTATTTTAGGGTTCATTTTTAGGGTCACGGCCGAGCACCCCTGTCAGGTCAGTATGGGATTCCCCCTACCTCCCCCACCCCCCTTCCCTGGCAACAACAGTGGTTGCTTATGGTTATGTATTTAATTATTTGTTTCTTATTAGATGTGTAACTCAGATAGACTGTGTTACTACAGTTCTCAAAGATACCAATGTAGTACTTGGATGGGTAAAGATACGGCGGCTATTGAGATTCAAATCAAGAATACTGTGAAGGCTTCCAGCCATGGACCATGCCTAACTAGTACAAGCAATGATGCTCCCAGGGCATTTGGCTTCTGCAGAGTACCTTTATCCAAAGATGGGACCCTTGGATCACCGGATTATGGCGTCAAGCTTATACCAACAAACCCGCCTCAGAAATGCGAGGGTGGTTTCTCTTTTGATGCAGAAGGTATATATTTAAAGTTGCGTCCCTTATTTTTACTACGCGAATGGCGTGCAGTTTAGAACATTTAAATTTGCCAATCGGTTGTCTTGTCGCAAGCTCTGGGAAGAACTGTAATATTGCGTTCTCAAACTCATTAATAATTCATGAGATATTCATTCAATGGAGGAACTGTATTTGGTCACATGCATGGGTCTTGAAACCCGGTCAAACCCTTGTTCGAAGTTTTGTCACTGAGGTGGATGCATCTTGGCATCCAATCAGTGAAACACTATTTCTAAACGCACTAGTGTTTGATCAGATTTCCAACCCTAGTGATCAATATTTCTTAATACACTACTGAGTACGTTAGTCGAAATCACTGCCAGCAAAACAAGAATAATAAGGCTTCTGTGGAATAATTATATACAACAGTTAAACGTAAAACAATACTGTCTTGCTAATGATGTTTGAATAGAAGCGTACGTAAATGTTCCATTTGCATGAGAAGTCATTTCAAACACTCACAGTGCATTGTTCGTGTTTCACCAGGGGTTCCAAATAGTTTGAAGACAATAAAACGCGTGCTAATGTAAACAGGAATTACCTGGAATTAAATATGCCGGTATGGTATTCCTCGACTGCTAAAATTTGAAAACACCGGCAAGTTACATGCATGTACTATGCTATCATTTTTTGTTATTAGTTTTGTTACTATCATTTTTGTTTTCTAGTTTTGACTAGAAAATGAAATCGAGACTAGGAGAGATATAGGCCATGCACAGAATAGTGATAGATGAGAAAACGATTAATATGTTACTTGCTTCGGAATGCATGGCTTTTCATTCGTAGAAAGATGCTAGGGTACCCGCGTTGAAAATGTTTTCAGTCCTTGCACTTCCTCAACCACATGCAGGCGCGGATCCAGGAGAAAATGAGACCGTTTCCCAGTGTTCAGTGTAAGGTCCGAAGGCCCGAGCCCGTACTAGGCATTGCATCAATGCGAGGCCAGTTGTAGTAGCTTGTCACAGGAAGAAAAAATATGCATTCGATGGGGGAAAATAACGTCAATAGACCTAGTCAGCTTGCCTGTTTGTTGCCCCATTTCAGACCACGTGATAGTTCTCCACAGGATTCAGTGCTTTGTCTTCCAATTATATAAATTGATACTTTTCCTCTTGGGATACAGAAAAAAAAAACATTACTCAAGGCAAGCTGGCTAGGTCTACTTCCTTATGACGATACCATTCTTACCAGACTTCTTGCCGCGCGGGCATATATATGAGATTTGACAATAGCCTACTTCCGCGATATGCTTTACTTGTCACGCACAAAGGTTTCAATACGAGGCCCCGTGCTAAATTAAATTTATTCTTTTCACAGAGAAAAGAATAAATTTAATTTAGCACGGAGCCTCGTATTGAAACCTTTGTGTGTGACAAGTAAAGCATATCGCGGAAGTGGGCTATTAAGCGACCATCGGATTTAAATAAGGTGCATGGCGAAGAAAAATGCTGGGTAACCCGGCCGGCGTTGAAAATCTTTTCAGTCCTTCCACTTTCTCTATCGGCCCTATTTATGTCACTACTAGGACGATGAGCTCTGACTTAGCAGTGGCACTTTGGATTACTACTGAACAACCGAATAGAGTAACAAAGAGGCAAGTTAAAAACTCTATGTTCTTTTTATTCCAGAACTAGACTTTGATTTCACTACTTGGCTTGTATCGCACTTCAAAGGAATGAAAACTAGAGAAATCTGGCAGCCTGCAGTGAAGGACCTGTATACACTACTCGACTCCAAACAACGCCAACTGGCTTTGGAATTCCTTCTCAGTGTTGTCAAGAAATTCCAAGTATGGTAAAAAATAACACCCAGGTGTCTGGCGTAGAAAGGGCTTTAGTTCATGACTTCATGCCGGAATGAATGAACCCTTTTACTTTGCCTGTTTGTTGTATTCATCTCAAATCCTCTGCGAAAAGGTTCTCGTCTTCAAGAAATTTCTTTCAATGTATCTTCACATTCGTTAAACAAGACTAAAGGAACAATAGAAAAGGGAACGGGATATGGAGTAGGGGTGAAGGTGGGACCTCTTGCGAGCCTTTCCCGATATAGCTATAATAAAAATAGTCACTATGATTTACACGGTACTACTTCGTCGTACATGCCAACAGTTTACAACACGTTCACAACACGAATAGTCCAGTTTCGTATTCGAAAATTATCGCTCAATGCAATGACTACAGACGCATGTACGCAGGGTTAGTCTCATTCTGAAGCCGTTAAACATTCATAAATACCAGCGAGTAGGTGGGCTATTCACAACTCTGTGTATTGTGGTAGTTTCACGCTTTGCAACTTCTCGCTGGTATTTATGAATGTTTAACTTCAGAATGAGGCTAACCCTGCGTACATGCGTCTGTAGTCATTGCATTCAGCGGTAATTTTCGGATACGAAACTAGACTATTGTTATGTAAATCATCCCTACAACGTGCTTACAACTGCTGCATACAACAAGAACAATTAATGGTGTTAGATAATTGTATGCGACAATTGTAAGCAAACGTTCTACCGTGTAAATCGGCCTTCAAGCAGCTAAGTGCAGGAGGAACCGTAGCAGCCACGGACGGCTGTTTCGGCCTCTTTGAAATTGGCTTCGTCAGGCATGGCGTAGCTAATACTCAGGCTAGGTTCCCACAATACTTCACATCCGTACGTACAGATAGTCAGTCAGGAAATAGTGAACACAAGTTTTAATTTTCTTCATTTCCTTTACTTCAGACGGATGAAGAGCAAATCATTCAGATGGTGGACCTGTCATTTGCCATATCTAATATCCCAGACTGCCTGGTGCCACACCCAACAATCTTGTCACGAGTGCTCAGGGGAGCAGGCATTGTTCTTACCAACCCCTCCCCCCACGATTCCGACGACGAGACTTCCGAGACACAAATTGTGTTCCAACCAGCAAATTGCCAGGAGTACCTGAAAATTCTTGAATTTCTACTGAGTCTATTTGTCAAAGGTATCACAACAAAGTGTTCCAGCGTGTTTAAAGTGCCTGTAACCCTTCTTGCAATATTTATAGCTATGACCTCCGAAAAGTTTTGAGTACTTCTGTGAAGAAAGTTTTGGTTTACAGTGAATACTTTATATTCTACGTTTGTTTGATATCGTGAAATTTTGACCTTTCCTGATCCATGACCGCATAAGTAAAAGCCTGGATCGATTCTTGAGTAGACGTCGTCTTGACGTCATATATTTACTTCGACTTTGTAATAATTTGAAGACTTGACTAAAATGATATTTTTTATTTCTAACAACTGGTAAACTGTGTATATTCTCTATAAATCGATGTTGTTGTGATAGAAAGGCGCCATGGGAATAATGCATTAATGAGGCCCAGCATGCGCGTATAAAGACCTCTCACCGGGACATAGCTCCTTTGAGCTGCAGGGACCAGCTACATTACCGCTGTGACCAACTGATATATAACGTCAGACGCTAGCGTTAGGCCCAGCCGTTAAGGCTGGTTTTCACTAGCTACGGAAGCAGAAGCGGAAGCGCAAGGAGCCTTACGTTCTAGTGAAAATCAAGAAACGGAGACGTAAGCGGAAGCGTAAGCTTGACGGAAGCGTAAGCGGAAGGAACGGAAGGTTTCCTTCTTCTTACGTCTCCGCTTCTGCTTCCGTCGCTTCCGTTCCAGTGAAAACTAGTCAAACGTAAGCAGAAGCGGAAGCAGATGAATTTAGCCAATCAGAATACTCATTCTCAGGCCCTTTGCAATGTAAATATAGCATGCAAGCGAGGTTTTCGCTTCTGAACGAGGCTTATGCTTATGCTTCCGTCGTGTTGATTTTCACAAGAACATTAGTTTCTTATGCTTACGCTTACGCTTCCGTTTCTGCTTCCGTCGCTTCCGTCGCTAGTGAAAACCAGCCTTTAATGTTTATGCAACCGGTAGAATACTATGACCGGCCATGAGTTAGACTGAGAACAGTCTCTTTATTTTTCTTCGTCTTAATTTTATTAGTGTCATTCTATTAATGGCCGAGTTGAAAGTTTTAGCTCATTCCCATTCTTCGCTTGGAGGAAATTACAATGAGCAAAAGAGCACGGACAGCGACCAAGAAAATGTCCGCAGTCTTATGACAGTCCAGGCAGATAAAGACTGCAATACTCAAACTTACACAGAAAATTTTGAAGTGCATCTCACGGCCAGATGGCAAAGCAGCCTCTTCTTTAGCCTTAAGCTAGAACATTGTAATTAAAGTCGAACTTCAAGATTGACATAACTGACTTTGTGTTGCTGCAGGAGTCATTACAGACTGCCAGGGGGAGGCAGCGGCTAGTCTGCTCGTCACAGAAGTAGTAGCTCTACAAGAACTAGTAAGTAATAAAAGTAAAACGATTAGTGCATTGCGGCCCTTGGGTTGTATATTCCATTGCGCTATCGCGCATAAACTGACCAAATTCATTTTTCTTTAAATAAACTTCAATGCTACAAAACCTTCTTCGTCAATGTACCTACGGTACTAACTTATAACACAATCACAAGCTACTCTATCGACATTCAGCTAGCATGATTGGGTTTTATCTTTGCGGCTGTATTCTCGGGCTTATATTTGTTTAAGAACATAACATTTTCGCGGCCAACTGATCAGCCTTAGTCCCGAGACACACCTTATTGTTATAATAATAGTCCCTAAACAGAAATACTCTAGTCTTTATTGTTCAATTCAAAATCTTTGATAGTGCCCGCGGGCCACTATCACCTGATAGTGCCAAGTGGCGGACCAATGAGAGCGCGCGAAAAATTAGTGCTGATAGTTTACATTCGCACAGGGAACACAATCAGTAAATTATGTGCATCATATGCATATCAGCGGGCAGCTTTCAGCCGCCATCTTGTTTTGTTGTACTACCGCTGTACAGTACTATGTGCGCCTGCCCCAAGAAACCAGCGCGAGACATGAAGTGAGGGGGGAAATATCTGTGTATCCGCGGATGACAACTATCGCGCCACGTTATCATGCAGTTTTAGTCAATCAGAATGGGGGAAAATAAGTGCCAGGCTTTGTAGTATGACTCGGCTAAGTCAGATTGTGTCGTTTACGTTTTTCACAAATTTTATGCCATTTCTTTCATCGTTGTATTTTCAGTTCTACACCCAGATGGGGTGTATCTGTGTACCCTGGAAGACGCTCAACCCTAGAGAAGAACCAATGACGTCACTATGGAAGAAAGGGAGTAGAACAAGGAAATATTTAGAGGGTCTGGGCCTTGAGGAACGCTTTGAGCATGAACAGAAAGTCGTCACGTGTCCAAGAAACTGTCAATTGATAAATGTGTTAGCAATATTCTTTGCTGACGTCGATTAATCTTTGATTAGCATATTTCACACTGCAATTTCAAGTTCTGGAAGCGTAGAGTTAGACACCATCCTCGGCTAGCAGGGCCGTAAGTGGGCGACGGCCCTTCTTTGATGGGATATACACTTGTTAGTAGCTACGCTGGCGCCACACCCTAATTCCTCGTCAGAAGAGAGTATAGCGTCTTATAAGAATGTTCTTGCGATCGCATGATCTGTTTCGTGTTTTTAAGAAAACAAAAATATTGGAAAAAAGACAAACTGCATCCCGCACGCAATAAAAATATTACAATTCTTTTAAGTTTTACCGACAACAGTAAGCTTGTTGGAAGCTTAGCAATCTATAAAGTGTTATTATTATTAAAAGAGGTATGTATGGCAGCTCAACAAAACTTAATAGTTAGAAAAATACACGATCTAGTAAGAAGGGTAAAAAGGGAGACTGTTTTTACGAGTACTTCTTTGAATTCATTACTATTTATGACTCTACCAGAATCGGATCAGTGTCATTTGGCGTCTACGCGATGGCACACAGATGTCACATGCCAAAGGCCGACGCCGACCTCACGAGATCGATAGTCGTTTTACGTTTGAAAACCACATTTCAGATCATCTGCATAACTTTACCCTTGAATAATGATTTTGTTTTCTTTACCGAGGAAATGCAAAAAAATTTAGAAGTCGAAAACAAAGAATTCTCTGGAGAGCTGTCACATGATCTGAAATGGGCAACAAAGAGGTAAACCGAATCGGTCTATATATATATACACCCGTTTTCAAAAACATTGCACTGCAAATACATATATACCTTTCGTGTTCTTGTCAAATTTGACAGCTAAAACAATGGATAACAGAAGGTATATATATAAATCAAAAGCAATGTTTTTGAAAACGAGTGTATATATATATTATATATATATATAGGGCCTGTTTACATGAAGGGGAGGTACGCCGACAACAGTATTTCAAGCAAGCTTGTTGAAAGCTTGGCAATCTATAAAGTATTATGATTATTAAAAGAGGGAATTATGGCAGTTCGATTAACTAAACTTAGTTTGAAAATTCACGATCTATATACATTGGGCACTTTTTTACGGTAAGAAAGGTGAAAAGGGAGACAGTTCATTACGATTACGTCTTTTTTTATGACTACAAGAATCGAATCAGTGTCATTTGGCGTCTACGCGATGGCCTGGGCCGACGCCGACCTCACGAGATTCGCTAACTTATTTTGTATACTACATTTCAGATCACCTGCATGACTTTACCCTAGCTTGCGTGATAAAGAAAAAAATCATTAATATCATTCGAAAACAAAGCGCTGAATTCTCTGAAGAGCTATCACAGTGCATGATCTGAATTAAATGGGGCACCAAGAATCAGTCTATTTAGTCCCTGTGGTTGACCCTTGCACTAGGGCTATCTTCATTGTTTTGTAATCTTTCGAGACTGTTTAAATTTTTCATATCAACAACAATGTTGTTCAGTGGTCCAGGCGCTAGGGCCAGCCTCCCTTTATGTAAACAGGCCCTTGGACGTAAAATGATAAATGGTATTTCGTGAGGGTTCTATAATAGTAAGAGCTCATATATAATTTATAAGACGAGCAGGCGAGTAGAAAAAGTGTGACAAATAAAGGGATGGGGAATGAAATTTACCATTCTCTCACTTGCTACTCGCCCAATTTTTGCTCGCCTGTTTAGCGTATCCTCTCGCGCTCTCGAATCAATTAACTAGAAAACTCCACAAATGCTCTATCGTATGAAATCTTTATTAGAAATTGCGTTTCTATCTTGGTGGGTTTCTTACGCATGTTACGTATACGCCCATCTGAATTAATTTGTCATATAATACTGTTGCTAATATAATATTAGCAACAGTATTATAATCAAACTATAAAGAAAGCTCGGTTTCAGCTGTGTTGTTTCTTGAGTTTGTATATGGAATAAATTGTGCATGAAAATAGATGGAGTTATAGTCTACTTTTTTGGTTTCAATCAGATCGGGATGAACGTAACACTTCAATCTTTTCAGTCCGACAAGGCAGCCATCAGAAAACCACCATCCAACTATTTAAAACCACCAAGCTAATACATTATTTACAACTTTTACGAAATTAATGTTGAAATTAATTTTGGAATTTTGAAATTTAAAAAATCTACCTAATTTCTTGCTCAACCTATTTAAACTTCCTGTACTGATGGGAAGTCATCTCTCGTTGAACCAGCTGCTTGAAGACTTCATTAAAATTTCTGTTGACATTTCCGTATCCAAGAGAACTAAAACCATTATCACCTCCCCCATACGTAACAGCCGTGGTGTGTATTTATTTATTCAAATTCGAAACTCGGTGCAATAAAGCTGAAGCGAGCGGTCTTACCGTTCAGTCTTAATATAATGGCGGATCGAGTCGATCGCGTTACTGGCGGGTACGAAGCAGAATTTGTAGTACCTCTGCCTGAGGAATATGAATGCCCAATTTGCCAGCTAGCTTTCCGAGATCCCATCCAAATCGAAGAGTGTGGCCATCGGTTTTGCCAATCCTGCCTCCAAGAACTGAGACGCCGGTACGTTGCAACTGATATTACTTCAAGTATATTCATTGACAAGCAAACTATGCAGGTTGTCGATGCTATCGTATCCTTGAACAGAATAAGACGCTTTCGGAAATCGTTTAAATTTTTTTGAAGGCTTTCGTGTTTTCCAAATTATCATTCTACAAGTAAATTACGTTCCACCTAATGTTGCTTGGTTTCAGCCTTCTGTCATCGTAATGGCACAATATTCGGCATCAACATTATTGAAGTATCAGTATAACAGTGTATTACTCGAAATTACTACACGATCGTTTCCAAACTATTACCCATCTAGATACGATTCTAAATAGTGGATTCCTGATGCATAATTTTGACCCACAGGCAAGGAAGTCCAGTCCTTTGCCCAATGGATCGAAGACCGATCAGCTCTGCTAAGGTAAGGCTTTACTCCGACTGGTGAGCCAAAAAGCGAAAGGGGATTTGCTGAACGGTTGTGGGCCTTTGAAAGGGGAAAGACGTGCGTCCACCTACGAAACGGAAGGATAATGACGCGTTTTGGGTCAAAACATAATATGAATTTAAGAATAACACAGATAACACGGGACTGAAAGTATTGAATTACTAGTATTTCCTACAACTGTTCAAGGCTAATAGGAAGCGACTGGTTAACGTTATTCGATTGCTGAACAAAATCTTTATGTTCAATTCGGGTTTTGTAAAACAATAATATACAGGTTACTGAAACCGAAGCACAGTTGGATTTCAGGTTCGGTAAGTGCTTACACGTGCTGAACTGAAAACTGAATTTCTAAATAATGTCAGATGACTCTCCCTGAATTATATTCTTGTTTTGTCACATTGTACAATATTTAATTTTTGTATTTCGTAACAGTAATGGGTCTGAAAATTTAGTGACCACGAATGTTATTCCTAACGACTGAGTAAATTGGTACCTTTTAAAATCGAGCATATTATTATTCCACAATTGTACTAAGCATAAATGGTGGAACAAGATATATGCACCATCGCTCGCTAATTTGGACGATTTTCGAAAAAGCGCAATACAAATCTTCTGAGTCACAAAGAACATTGGCTGGACGTGTTTGCTTTATTCTGTATTGGTGTGAAAGAGTTGGTTGTTTTTAACACTTAAAATTTCAATTGCTCCATTCTTTCTTCTGTGGAAGATACTTTGTGTTTTCAAAACAGGTTTCAAATATTTTCATTACAATTTCGCCTTTTATTGCGTTTTTGCATATTGTTTTATAATCTAATGTCCGAACCATTAGCGTACTTGAAAAATACACACTAATGACAACACCACATTTATTTACATATTCTATATGCGAGTTGTCGGTAACAGAAATTCAGTTCATTTTACCTCGTGGCGGTACAAACTCTTGGCATTGTAGTACATTTGAATGCTTCTGTTCACAGATTTTTGTGGACAAAGCAGCGCGAAGGGCCATCCTTGGTTTAGGAGTCAAGTGTTGGAATTGGAAGCGAAAATGTGATTGGACAGGTGAACTCAGCAACATCGAGGTAGGAAGAACACGCCATTTTGTTGTTATTTAATAATAAGCTTACTAAAGCCTACATGCATGGCGGTTACAAATAATAAACTTATTCAATTTGTATACAACCCTTGAATCCAGACAAACTGACTATACCTTTTAATTCGTCGTTAGTTGGTATAAATTCGGTTATGTTTTTCAAAGATAAACATTTATTAAAGCAATATTTCTCGAAAACTTGTATTGGTATTAAACTAAGAATCAGACTACGTTTTATAGACCTTTCCCACGCGGCGGCCATCTTGGAAGAAACCTATTGTTTGAGACCGAGGCTCGGTAAGCATTAACACTAGGTGTATTCCAAGATGGCCGCCGCGTGGGAAAGGTCTGATCTATACACTAGGGGGAACAGTCCCAGATTCACATTGTTCTCTATTACCAGGACTGAGAACGTTTAACAATGTCAATTCGGAGGAGAACAGAAGCGGATGTTTTCGTTCAACCAGCTCAGAATTGCGTTCAGATCAACAGGACCAAGTCCTGGCCAGTTGCTCAAGTCCACTAGTGATAGAGAACAATTAAAATTAGCTGATTCTTTGGCAGATTTATGATGCAAACACCGCAAAGCAACAGCTAAACGAATCGACTTTACAAAAAGAAAACCGCAGTCACTGAAATCAAACAAACACCCCGGAGTCCAACTATTTAACTTTGGTTTCTTGTCAGTCCATGGACTTTTTAGCTTTGCCGTAGCTTTAACTGTGAATTACGTATTGTCAGGCCAAAAATATATGAATTCCTTAATCTTCAGTATATTTTTATTGGCTATCTTGGTCGAGAATATAGGATCAAGCTCGCCAAGCTTATGCTTGCAGGTGGTGGAAAACACCTGGTGAGAATTGATGTCACATGATATAGCCCAAAGTACTGTTGGTACGCTTTTCGATCAGCTCTTTTCGATGCGTACAACTTGAGTCATGATGTGTGTATTATTCATCTTGTAATATATTTCGCTCTTTCTTAATTTTGACTTTTTGATCAAACGTCCTCCTTTATTTGCTTTCCCCGAGTCGTGCTGAGAGACGTTCCTGGACACGTTACATCTTTTCAGTGTCCGTCATGAATGGGATTCTTCAATCAACGACTAATGACTTACAAGCTCTGATCCATGTTTTTATATCCTAGTATTAAAAAGCTCACATCGTCGCTTCGCACCTCGCTCCCGTTAATTTTGGCGTAGAACCTTTGGAATCCAGGGTAATCGGATTTTATGCCCGTTTTGAAAGTTTTCTTTCAGAAATCTTCATATTTGGAAGAAAAATGAAGATGTTCCACACTTGCCCAGCATGCAGCAAATTGTCTGTCACAACTTTACATATAAATCTGTTCTCTGAAAATGATGAAACTCTCGGCAGTCTTGACTACAAAATTACACGGTGATAATATTTTAAACCATACATTATATTTATAAGAAACTGATGGCAACCGAGGTTTGATAGAGTGACCAGTAGTAATACTACCTGTCAACAAAGCTACATGATTTATTAATTATTTCAAAACATTTACATAACGTCTTGAAACAATCTGCTCTTACTCTAACTCCTATAACTAATCCCCAAAGACGCTTTAGAAGTGGGTTGCAATTTATTTAGCAGTATTTGCTCGAATGCGTGAAAGCTGGTCTGCATAGACACTTGGAAGGCTGACTAGAGTATTTGTGTGCTGTTCATGTTTCATGGCATGCCAAAGACATGAAGGCTAATTAAACCTGTCTGAGTTTATGCCTGTTCATTTCTCAGTTTCCCAATTTCGCAAAATTAGTTTTCTGATAACTTCAAAGTCAACAAACTGAAATGTCCTGCTCCGTTTGCAGGCGCGCTTTGTCCACAATCGAAACTGAACTCATCGCTGACAAACTGTAAAGTGACTTGTGCCTTTTCGTGAGCCGGAATCGGAACTGGACACCCAGTTGTCAGTCTTATGTAGTGGAAGCTAGTGGAGTAGGTGCTATCGCTTGCAGTTTCCCCGGCATTAACAAGAAAAAAGTATATCACATATACATTCCGGCACTGCGTATTTTGTAGCACTATCGAGTGAATATACAAACGTTGACAGTTAAGTTAAGCCGGGCATGCAGTTATACTGAAGACATCAGCTTGCGAACTTTGCTAAAATGCCTAGTCATTCGTTCTGTGCTCGCTTCCTGGTCACTAATGAAATGTATATTCATGTATTTAATGTAGCGGGAAAATATTTGATCCAAGATCGAGCTTCAGGTTTCTTCATGTTTACCTTACCTGAAGCCATCGACCTCTTTTTCTAAGATATATAACTCTGTTTTAATAGCTGTAAGATTAGATCTGAGGTGCTTAACATTTAAATCAAACTACTTACGGTCGGATATTTAACAATACAAAAAAGGGAAAAATATAAAAAGTACGCTCTTCCATCGAAAAGACCAAAAAGAGCGGGAAAAGTGGATTACTTCAACCACATGTAGCCCACGTTTTCCAAAATGTGCCGAACGAAATGATGCATACCATTCGATTTTCCAACCGGAGTTTTGTTTTGGGTGTAAATTGTAAGCACCCCAGATATCATTGAGAAATACCCACTGAAGATTATTAAAGTGCGGAGACAAAAATTGCACACTTATATACGCATGATATTCTGACAATCGCATACTTCTATAGTCATTCCCTTTGTAAAACTACAAGTTGTTAGTAGTGCCATTATCCGTAATTTCCTGATATTAGCTAATTAAGATACTCAGCTCGTTTTTCTTTTTCTTGCATGGTTGGACTTCAACGCTTAAAGGATCAGAGAATATTTAGCAGTATTTAGTCTGCCTTGGCGCATAGACATGAGTCCCGATATCCAATACTGCTCGATTTTATTTGGAATATGTATTAATAGTAAAGCCTTTACTGATACGCAGCCCAGTAGCGCCCTCCATCTCAATCTTTACTCAGAGGCGGCGCTACTGGCGGGCAAGTGGAGTATTTGCCGCACCGACTTTAAATGCGAGATTTCGTATGAGTGGGACAAACTACAGCACTGACTACAGCACGGTTACCGTACGGCATGCCGTGACGTTGAAATGGACAAGTTTCCCATTGTTTATGTCCTGCTGATCCAATGAAATTACAGAAAAACGGTCCAGCGCGGTTACGGACATGCCGAAATCTGCTCTATGCCCACCAACAATTTTATCACAGCGCCGCGCCTGGTACTATGTATATGCTGGTATTAAACTACTCTCCAAAGCTTGTCAAGTTGGCGGCAGCAGCTTCAAGCTACCATTTCAGTAGTGATATCTCTGATTGCGCTGAAACTCTCTGTTATAGACGTGGTATAATTGTGCCGGCGGTTCCGGCAATCCAATAGCGCCATCTAACGAGTAATAACTGGTTAGAACAGTAAAGGTACATTTATAAAGGCGCGGAAACCACGTACTGAAGCTTTTAACGGGTTTGATAAGTTTTAATTTATAGAGTGCATTCTGACTATTCCTATTCCGGTAAAGGAATAACATGCAGAATACGTGGAATACTTATTCCCAAAAGAACAGATATTCCGAAAACGGAATGATGTTGACGGAGGAGACCTGAGAACTAACGTAAAGCTAAAGAGAAAGTGAACGGCCGGACGCGCGTGCGCCACAGATTTCCCGCCAAAGATTCACAAAATAACGCCGTTTTGCCTCTCCGAGTCAACCGCTACTCTGTTTATTCTGATCGGCTATCGAGAGAAGAATGGACAGAATCGGCTATGCTGGCCTCAAAACGGCACACGATTACTGTATATTCCAGCTATACATATTCTGGAATAGTCCCAAAAGAGCGCGCCTATATTTTCAGTTTTAGAATTCTTCAAGCATAGTTTATGAATTATTCTAACTGTTTTAGAGCAATACACTGAGATATAAAAATTGGCTTGGATACATAGCATCTTAAGGTGGCACTAGAAACAATAGCGTGTCGAAGGCATGCACCTTTTTGGTCGAAGGCATGCAATTTATTTTTCTCATAACATTTGTGCTTACAGTCGATCGTTGCTGGGCGATACATGACTGAGTAAAGCAAGTGTGCAAAACATCCATGCTTTGAAGCAGAAGATCAAGAATGAGTTCGTTAATCAAAACCGCTATCTTTCTGCCCGTTCAGTCAAGCTTTAGCTTATTCATCCTTGCTTTTTCCAGCTCGACCACATGGGATGCATTTGACTGCATGGCACACGATACGCTACCATGTGTCTATTGACTCACTAAAATGGACGCGGTTAATTGTTTGTTTCGGACTCCAAACCACTTGGAATTAACGTCAAACAGAGACGAAAAGGTGTAAACTGTCTTGACAGGTACAGCCATGTCAAAAAGGTTGTCCGAGTCAAAGAACATACGACAAAAGGCATTCCCAGACCGCAATGGATTGTGTGGGCAAAACTGTCCACCCATGAGAAACGGTGTGATTAGAAAATCGGAGTTATGAGCTACCGTACCGTTTTGCAAATTCTAGATAGATACATGTACATGCATACTGGAGACCTTCAGAAATGGGCATAAACAAATGGTAGATGATGACAAGCTATATTGCCTACACAGTCAGATTTTTTATTTTTTTTCCGTAACATTCAGTTTAGCTTAGTGAGTCAAGATAATTATTTTGTCGCCCGCAACGTCAACCGATTCGATTCGCGGCAACCAGTACATCTTCTCATGCCATCACCAGCACACAAAACATGTACACAATGTCAATGGCGTACATGGAAGACTGAATGTAATCTGTGCCGCCGTCTCGATATTTTCAATAGTCGACCTCTTGCGGGTTAAATGAGGTTAGAACAAAAGTGGTGATTCTGAGTAGCGTCTATTCTTCTTCAGAACACTTTTTAAGATCACGCTGATAACATCGTTTTAAGTAACCGTTTGCCCAATCTTGTCACACCATGTGTTTACCAAAATCAATGAACCATCTTTCTATCACCCGCTGACTCAAATTGATTCCCATTTATTTCTACCTGTATAGTAAGTTTAGATCTGTTTATGTTGTGAGTTGATCCATTAAACCGGAACACGCGACCAGCTGAGCTATTAACCACTCATTTCACTCGATCTTATAGAATATATCTGCACCTGTGTTTGTCTGAACACGTGTTTACGGCAGACGAGTAGCAGGCGTGCTTGGCATGCTTTGTATGCATAGCGTTACAGTAGTAAAATCAAATTCGTGATTATTTGGCTTGTATATGAAATAGCCAAGAATTAATGATTAAACTCGGCAATCAGTCTCTTCCTGTCTGAAAAATTGCTTCCCACAGTAGAGTATAATTCACATAAATAACCATTTTGCGGCAATTCCACAAAGTGAATTCAGTTACTACTGAGTTATTTTGAAAGACACTGATTTGTTCACTTGACGCCTGTCTTGACTTTCTAAGAGTTTGCCTCGAATATTTGATAATTTTAAATGCTATCTGTCGGCATCTTTGATTATATTTACATTTTCGTAAATTATTTTGAAAATATCAAAATCTCTCAGTCGGAATTCATCCGTAAATATAAGCTTTAGTAATATCGAGTGATTCGAATAAATAAATTGATATGAATAAATTATTTATATAAACACAGTGATGATTTTAGCCCGAAAATGTGCATAATTATTAGCGAGTCTGATTTAAGAAGTACCTCATGGAAAAGGAGAACATTAATGAAGTATACTTTAGAAAGTGTTTCCCTCTTTTGAAAGTGAAAATTTCATTTCTCTAAATCGATTTTTGGAGCTTTGCCCGGCCTTTCGCCCAGCCACGCTGCCATTAATTCAGTCTTAAATATTTCCTCCATAGCATCAAAGATTAATGCAGAAACATTGTCGAAAAAAAACCTTGCTTATTACACATACAAGATTCGCGTGACATCTTACCTCGCCACATGTGGCCAAAACTAATTCACTTCATAGTTTATCTATATAATATGTATATGGCATATTAGCAAATGCCCCCTCTGGCGTAAGCAAGTCTGTTTAGCTTTGCTTGAAAGAGAAATGGCACATGCCCTCAAACCTGTTCAAAATACCCGTCGATTTTCAGTATTCATTGCGTGCAGTATTACTCGTAATCTTTCAACTTTCAGTGGGGATTCTGCTAAGTTAAAAATATCACCAAATTGACAATTCAATTTAGATTTCTTTTTGCACATAAATATATATACCAAGAGACCATGTGCGTTCACCACAAATACGCGAATGACGCTTACGGCAAGATAATGATTATTAAATTGTTCATCTGTCTACAGTAAAAAGCATATTACTGGGTTATGTGAGTGACTTGTGGCTTTGAGTTTTTAGTTTCAGCGTTGTTTAAATTATGAAACACTTTCTACCATGTGGGATAGGAATTATCTTTTATTCTTACTGACCACATGTCAGTCATCGCGTCCGCTACCGTTTGAGCTCTTCAATTATTAATTCATTTTCGAGTTTCGGTTTTGTAAAATAGCTTTCATATCTCATTTTGTTCCGACCACATTCAAGGGGTTTGAGTTCAGTTTTCGCTACACTCTGACTATTCTAAATCAACATAGGAGAGGACTTAATAGTGACAACACAGAAGGGTATTTTGATGGCATTTCATCTGAGGATAACCATCATAAGCATCCGCGGACTTCAGTAGTGAAACAGACTGAAAGAAGAATTATGTTCGCATTATTTCGGCAACGCGTTGCGGTAAATGCTCTGCCTTTGTGTTTTGTTTTAACCATTGATGATTAGCACTACCATCCAACTAGAGTTGTATAAGTTCTAGCTTAACTCTAATTTTAGAACCTGAACTGATTTCTCGAAGTGTACAGTTAATTTTACGCATTTAGTTTCCCACCTACAGATGAGTTTATTAGAATTATTAATTTAGTGTACGTTTCTGATCATTTACACTAACAGTACAGTTACTTGTCACAGAGTTCATGCCTTGACACTGGCAAATGTGATCGCATTTGATTTTTTTATTGCGTGTCTAGCTTATGGTTTATTTCTGTCTTTCAACTTTCACAGTGTTGACCAAAATAAAGTCTAGATCTAACATATAGTAAACCAAAGTTAATGTTAATATTATGAATTCGTCGTGACCATTTTTTTTATCATGTAGGAACATGCAAAGAATTGTTCATACGAGGATGTGCACTGCACCAACCCAGAATGCAACGAGGTCATGCCACGACGGAGCCTGCAGTACCACCTGGTCAGCAAGTGCAAATGGAGAGTTGTGTCGTGCCATTTTTGCTCCGAAATGTATACATATAAAGATGGCAAGGTTTGTTGCATTAAATTTTGTTACAGAGAAATTCGTATCCACCATAATTGAACGGGAAGAACACTTACCATATTTCCTCGAATAAGCCCGCCCTGTTTTGAAGGGGCACCTCAGTGAATCTCGGGGGGAGGGTTGGGGGCCACATAATTAAAAAAAAAACTGATTTGTACTCAGATTTATTTTTCTTGTACTATATAACTTTTAATTTTATAGTGATAAATTCCAAGTAATTAACGATCAACGATAAAGTGAGTTGGAAGAAAAGAAACTGATTTTCCCTTTCAGCCTATATGTGGTAGAATTTTAAAGATTGTGTACTGTGATAGTATCGCTACTTCTGTTAATTCATACATTCTCTCTTACTGTATTTTTTAGGGGAAGAGTTCACGGGTGGGTGTTTAATCGAGGGAGGGCGCTCGTTTCGAATTTTATGTTCAAGGCAGGTGATTAATCGAGGGAATACGGTACTAAGCACAGCTAGTAAGCCATTGTTCACGACATAATTCTCACTAAGTCGTAAAAGGAATTCTGATTCGTTTAATAATTAGATACTATCAGCACTTTTATAGCTGGTGTAAATTGAATAACAGTTGAGGTTTCGGTATGTGATAGAAAACAAGACTTTGGTATCATTTTCCTAAACTACTAAAGATCAAATGATGGGTGACTAGTTCCTGTAAAAAAAACTAGTGTTGATCTGCGTCGGCGGGGAATATAAACCGCACTGGTATGACAACTAAAAGTCGATTAAGGTATGATAACCGGCGTGGGGGGCGAGTAGCAGCTGACGTTTAGAGCGCTAGCCCTTCGTCAGAGCAAACCACGTGACCTAGAATTTCTTAAAATATTTTTTTCTATTAATTAAGGTGACAAAAAAAACATTTGAGCAATTGTTAGAGTAAATGATGTTTCTTTCTATTTTGTTTTTATCATGATCAAGTAGAGCAAGTTAAACTCTTGGCCATCCCTTCATGTAGGACGACACGAATTGCTACCAAATTGTATCCTATTGTATTGTATTGTGTTGCGTTCTATTGTTGTATTGAATTGTATTGTGTTGTATTCTATTGTATTTTTGGTAAAAATTCGTGTCGTCCTACATAAAGGGATTGCCAAACTCTTTACAATGAAAAAATAAATTCAAAATCACTGAACAAAATTCAAAATCGTTACAATGGATTCGAATGGGCTCCTGATTCGATGATCTGTTAATATTTCTTTAACTGTCCACAGGGGCGTAGCTAGCCTGTAGGTCCGGGCCTACAAATTTTACAGCCTACTTGTCGAGTGTTGAGCTTGAGGGGCTATCGAAATACACAAACATGAAGCGGTTGTTTGAGCCTACAAATTTTAAAAACCTGGCTACGCCAATTAGTCAATGACTGACATCTTTCAGTCTTTCATTTTATAGTGTTGGTCCCATTTTTTCAACTTGAATAGGTTCACATGAAATCCTGCAAGCGACTTCCGATGGAATGCGTCAATAAATGTGGTGTAAAGGACATCCCCAGAGACGAGGTGGGAAGAGATATACTGTGAATGACAGGGCTGAAGAACGTGACGCGCGCGGGAAAGGATGCCGGACAGCAGCGTATACAAAAATATAACAATACAGTATCCGAAGACTACTGCAATGCTGATCATACAACCCTTGTCGAGGTTTATACGATATTTCGGCTGACCCGGCTTCATGTTTTCTGCGAATAATAAGAGTTTTATTGCAAAGATAAGCTTCAAATACTCAGACCATTTCCTTTAGAAACTGTTAAAAACATATGTCTTGAACATTGTAGTATTGAAAAACTGGGATAAATTTTCTAAAAAACGTGACGAGACAGTAACCGCCACAAGGTAGTGATTACGGCAACATTCACGCCGATTTTACGCGTCAGTTCGCGCATGCGCCCTAGTTCTTCAGCTCTGTGAATGCAATGTCAACGTTTTCACTTTAGTTCTTCAGTACTTGTACAGTGTAGTGTTAAATGTGAACTGATGACGTCATTAGTAGTTATTAATGGCTCAACGATGTCATCAAGTATTCAATAAATTCAAGTATGGATTAATTAAAACAAGTAAAAGCTGAATAATGTTGATGTTATATTTAGTTCGTTTGGCGACAAATTCAACTTGACGCAGTAGAACAGCCAAATGAAAAATAAATACAAACGTGAGCGATAGCGCACACTTATGTAACTATGCAGATTTGGGGTGGATATTGATGCTATGAAAACTCTAGCTGCTCCTGAGCTTATTGGGGGAAAAAGTCATTCCTCCAGCGGCCGTATATGAATTTTACTGTAAGGTGTTCTTGTACTCCCTTTTGTAGATGGCTTTGCACATGAGTGACTGTCCACTTGCAGTCCTCCCGTGTATGTACAGAGACATCGGCTGTCCATTTAAGGTAAACAAATATTCAGACTCTGGATTCTTTGAGCAGTGACCTATTATGGAGGCATGCCTGAGTATGTTTGAATGGGGACACGACTAAGTGTATTGCACGTTTCAGTAGTAATCCCGGAGGGGGTGGGGGGGGGGGG
>JAOWCC010000549.1:85000-152750 GCA_030867875.1 Actinernus sp. WN-2022 | reverse complement strand
CCAGGGGGTGAAATCCCTAGTGATCGCTACGACACCGGTAAATAAGAAGTTTCATGCCTTAGCAATGTTATTATTCTCTCACTTAAGGACCGGGGACCACACTAACTAAAGCCTGGTTCTCATATGCCACAGGCACAATGCTAACATTTGCTGCAGGTATAGCGGTGATGGCTATTCTCATGCACTGGTATCATCTCAGGCTGAAGCCGCATGGTCAACCTGCAATGGGCCGCTGGCATGGTATATAGATAGTTCAACTTGATCGCAGGCATGCCAGCGATCTGACCTGGGATGACGGTGGCAATTCAAGTGTTCACATATACCAGAATAGTATCGGTTCAGTCAATAATAATGCTCTGATCTGATCAACGTTTGGAACCATGCCATCTTAATAATAATAATAATAATAGGCTTTATTTATCGAGGGTGACACTTGACAGTACAGTAACTGATAACCTCATGGCCCTCTAATAAAATCGAATAAATAAAGGAAAATTGACATAAGTCAGAAAGCTAAAAATTTACAATACTGCTGAGATGGAAAACTATTAATATTATAATTTAATTTATGTTAAAAAACAATTTCTAAAAATACTACTAAAAGATTTGAACTACCAATATATACTACTTACAAATGTACTATTTACGATTAAAACCTACTATTTACAACAATTTGTATTAAAATAATCGCAGAATATCAGATTTTAAAACGTAAGGACGCTTTTTGCTGACATACTACTCTTCCCAGTAAACTGCGACACCCCAAGTTTTTTTACGGCTCACGTGATGTTAATATTCTGTACCACGGATGACCATTTGACATACCGCCGGGTAGATTTCTTGTTGGCGGCATTTGTAGACAAGTTTCGACTGCCTTGTTGATTTCAAAGTTTATAAATCGCTGGGAAAAAATTGCTTCTCGCTGTTCTTTGAGCTCTGGAGTTTATTACTAAACGTATTTGAAGAACCACATAACGTGGCTTAACTATTAAGGGAAATGGAGGAAATATTTTGCCAATTCATCTGAGATATTTTAAGATTTAAGATGGTAGTTCATATTTAAAGATCTCATAGTCAGTCGTTCTGCGGTTTGAAATGTCAAACTTGTCTACAATGTGTCATTCTACTGTCTCCAACGAGGCATTCTTTGTCTACAATGTAGAACAACACGTCGCTTTTCTCACGCTGCCACACAAAAATCTCTACCGGCGGTAAGCAAAACAGTGATCACGTGGTACAGAATATTGACATCACGGGGGCCGTAAAAAAACTTGGGGTGTCGCAGTTTACTGGGAAGAGTAGTAAAAAGCTTTTGTAGAGATCATGTTTAAAGCTGCTTACAGAATTTGCCCTTCTTTGTTCGATATTGATGTTGTTCCAGTCTTTGATAGTTCTGACGGTAAATGTTCTCCTCCTTCAGAAACTAGCTTGTATCTTGGACATAATAGATTAAAATTTGAATATCTAGTTTCTCTATTATGCACATCTGAATTTCTCACAAGCAGGGAACTAATGTAGGTAGGGGTAGTGTAGAAGAAACTATTTACACGCTTAAAGGCAAAAACATCTTTTGATTAGGGCAACATTAGTAAAAGGAAGCCAGTTTAAACTGTTAAAAAGAGTAACTGATGGCGTGTCTCTGTCTGCACTTAAAATAATTATTGCCGCTCTTTTCTGGAGCTTAAGGACTCTAGTAATGCTTTCACTGCTACAATTTGACCATATAGAGCTACCATACATGAGTGTAGGCTTAATTACGCCATTATAATAGATTTCATTTTGTCGTTGCTTTAGATATGGGCTAATGTGCTTAAGCAGGCCAAGTCTTTTCGATAACTTTTTGCATAGGTCGTCAATGTGTGCCTCATAATCAACATTTACATCAATGATGACTCCGAGGAGTTTTTTGCTTGACACTTGTTCAATTTTAGAGTTGTTTAGCTTGATGTCGAGGTTATCGTGGAGTAATTTTTTTCTTTTTTTTCTGCAGACGTCTGCCTGTAATTAGCATGGTTTTAGTTTTGTCAGTATTAATAAACATCTTATTTTGACTTGACCACTTCTGGATGGCTTCAAGATCATTGTTGATGTCTTGAACGATCGATTTTGTAGAGGACCAATGATCGCTCGTTGACAAAGTTGTATCGTCTGCAAAAATGTCAATTTCTGAACTTGACACGTTCAGAGGGATGTCGTTTACAAATAGCAAAAACAGCGCCAGACCGAGTATAGAGGTACACCCTGCTTAACTGGTCGCAGGTCGGACTGTTGTCCTTCAATAGTAACAAACAGTTATATCTGTAAGATATGACTCGAACCAGGACACGGCTGACTCACTAACTCTGTATAGTCTAAGTTTCTTTAAGAGAATCTGATGATCTACAACATCAAATGCTTTCTTAAAGTCTATAAGTAGCATCCCAGTGACCTCGTCATTGTCCATATTAAATAGTATCTGGTCTGTTAGTCTAATCAAAGCGGACTCAGTAGAATGACCCTCACGGAAACCGGACTGCAGCTCGTACAGCAAGCCATTGTTCGTGAGATAACACATAAAAGATCTAGCAACGTGTTTTTTCCAGGAGCTTAGACATGACAGACAAAACAGATATAGGCCTGTAATTGTTCCTGAGATCCCGTGGGCCGGCCTTATGTAAAGGGGTGACACGTGCCTTTTTCCATTTAGATGGAAACGTTCCTGTTGTAATGGAAAGGTTTAGGAGCCTGCACAAAGGTTGGCAGAAAGCAGGGGCGACTATCTTTGTCTTGAGTAATAATTTAATTCACTTGGCTGGTAATTTCAACTTGTGCCATGCCGTAGTTGTTTCTGTAAGACTTTTCAAGATCCTGGTGAATCTGTCTTAGGTTTTGTTGTGTTTTTTTTTGCACTGCCTATTGAAATATATAATCCGACGTTGCACAGCCAAAAATATCCAAATCCACAAGTTTACTTCCATAGAAGTGATTTTTTCTCTCACAAAGTTTTACCCAATGTTATTGAAAGAATAATCCAATGAGAAGTAATTAGCTACATGTATATTTGTACAAAAGGCTCTGATGTCACATAACACAATTAGGGACTGGTCATAAAGTATAGGGGTGGGTGGGCTGCAAAAATCAAAATTTTCTTAAAAATCGTTTTTCATGACCCACCCCCTGATTCATGCCAAATTTTCAGTGGCCCACCCTTGAAGTCTTGCACATAATTGATTAGCCCCCACACACAACCGCCATTTATATCATCCTAGAGGGAAAAATTAGGAACGTGTTGCGACTTCTTTCTAAGTAAACCCCTTGTTTACCTCTAATTATCCCTCATTCACCACAGGAAGCCCAGGCTTAATTTGTGTGTTGAAAACTATTAAAGGCTTTGTATGGGAATTTACAATTTATGAAATATCTCAGTAAATATTTCAATAAAGTAAATATAACTTGCCTGAAGAGTAGTTGATGTCTTTCTTGTTCTCTGGTGACGATTTCATTGAAGCGATTTCGACTAATTGTAACCCTCTCGAGAGTAGGCATGTACTGATTGTGCTCGTAAAATCCTGAAAAGTTGCTTGCTAGAATGCCAAGAAGTTGCCAAAAATTCAAAAAGTTGCCACCAAAATTTCGAAATTTGCTAGTACCTGCTACCTAAATTTCACGATATTTTCACACAAACGTTGATTAAAAGCTTTATTCCTTCTTAATAATTGCTAATATTGAAAAGTTGGCACTGCATTTTAAAAAGTCGCTCGTAAATATGGTCATATTTTTAGAAAACTCTTAACGGAACAAAACTTCTAATGGTTCATTTGATAAACATCAAGAAATTTGCAGAAATTAAAGTTTTCTATGAAATTGTCTTTTGCTTGCTTGATTTATGCTGTAAACCTGTAATTTGGTCAAAAGTTGCTCAGAAAGGCAAAATTTACTTGAGGTTGCTAGAACTGAAAAAAAGTTGCTCAAAATTTGCCAGGCACAATCGGGACATGCCTACTCGAGAGGGTTAAAATTCGTCGAAATCGCTTGAAATCGTCATCAGAGAACAAGAAAGACATCAACTACTCTTCAGGCAAGTTATATTTAATTTAGTGAAATGTTTCACAAATCGTAAATTCCCATACAAAGTCTTATAGTTTTCAACACACAAATTAAGCCTGGGCTTCCTGTGCATTCACCAAAATTTCGAAATTTGCTAGTACCTGCTACCTAAATTTCACGATATTTTCACACAAACGTTGATTAAAAGCTTTATTCCTTCTTAATAATTGCTAATATTGAAAAGTTGGCACTGCATTTTATAAAGTCGCTCGTAAATATGGTCGTATTTTTAGAAAGCTCTTAACGGAACAAAACTTCTAATGGTTCATTTGATAAATATCAAGAAAATTGCAGAAATTAAAGTTTTCTATGAAATTGTCTTTTGCTTGCTTGATTTATGCTGTAAACCTGTAATTTGGTCAAAAGTTGCTCAGAAAGGCAAAATTTACTTGAGGTTGCTAGAACTGAAAAAAGTTGCTCAAAATTTGCCAAGCACAATCGGGACATGCCTACTCGAGAGGGTTAAAATTCGTCGAAATCGCTTGAAATCGTCATCAGAGAACAAGAAAGACATCAACTACTCTTCAAAAACTCATGAATAATTAATGAGCATTTTGTCCAATCAGATGAAGCAAATCAGTCACGTGCATGCTCCTTTATACCTGATAAAATCTCATCATTCTAAAATGCCCGCGGAGGGATTTGAATTCTGTCCCAGAGGAAAACGGGGTTAATGATTGAGACAATGGAATTTCTATTGATGTTTCAGCTTTCTCATTGAATTGCTAATTAGGATGAACGTTTTATATAAAGAATACTAATGAACATGAAATTTTATATAAAGTTTCATCCTAATTAAGAATTCACTGATAAAGACCCAAAGATAGCAAAAAGTACACGGAACATAAGGTACCTAGATAATAAGTTTTGCACTAAATTTACTAATATCAGCAGACTACCGAGATACACAGATAATATTTTTAAAATGAAGTTATCCAACTACCATTACTTGTTTACCGAGCCACTGTTTAGTTCCAATTATTACACCAAACTCAAAGCCGTAAAATAATAAAAACGTGCATTAAACTTACATATTTTGTGCCGGAGCCAAAAATTTAGAGTCTGCCGTCATGTCAGTCACATCGCTTTCCAAGTCTTGAACTTTATCGAGGTAAACCACGACACCAAATCCTTCATTACGAAACGCCGCTTCAAACAACATAGTATGGTAATTTTTTCATGTCATTCCCTTTAGAACTTCGTAATTGCAGGCGGTGATTACTCGAATATTTTGCATGGCGTTGTGAATACAAAGGTTCAATGGTTCATTAAGTAACCATTCCCTTGAGATGTGCGTCTTTCTTTCATTGCATTCTTAAAGCGTTTTTGAAGCCGTTTAAAACACTCACAGCACGTGTTTTATCAAGTCTAAAAATTCTCGGGCTTCGCCCTCGAATTTTTAAACTTGATAAAACACTGCCGTGAGTGTTTTAAACAGTACTTCAGGCAAGTTATATTTACTTTATTGAAATGTTTCACAAATCGTAAATTCCCATACAAAGTCTTATAGTTTTCAACACACAAATTAAGCCTGGGCTTCCTGTGCATTCCCCTGAAAATTTTGGAAATCTAAGGCCTCTGAAATGACATTTCCTGCACTTTGGGACCACTTTGAAGCAAATTAAGGCATGATTTTTCTTGGCCCACCCCTTTTTCCATATTGAAAAATAGTAACCCACCCCCTCTTTTTTTACCAGCCCACCCCCTATACTTTATGACCAGTCCCCTGTACATGTATAATGTACATGTAGTGCCAGCTTTGTGTAGTTATTCCCTCCCAACTTTGAGCATGGGTAAATGGCTATGTTGCAGTTGAAATTGACCATTCAGTTCGATTTGACCACGAGTCAAAGCAAACTAGTTCAATTTGACCATTGGTCATATTCAACTAGTTCAATTTGACCTGGTCAAACCAACCTAGGTCAAATTGAACCAGGTTTCGCTATCAATGATTCTAAAATAAATTCTCTCTCCCCTCCCATATACTTACACTTACCTTTCATTCAGATGTAATACCACGTACTGAACTCAGAGGGATTTGAACTCAGCAGCTCTGCCTTGACACACCAGTTTTCCACTGACTTAATACACTGTGCTATATACACAAGTGCTTGTTGATTTGGAAGCAACATTTATTATATAAGTAACTAGAACCCAGATCCCAGATCCTCTCTGGTCAACACTTACACGAAGTAGTAACCCACATGGAATCTGCCATGAAACTCCAATTTTTTGTTTGCTTTAGTTTGCTTCAAACAATCAATAATCATGTGAACTAATCCAAATCCTACCCCTACATTTAAAAAACCCAAACCATCAACAATGTGTGCTCACTAATTTGTTTGAGTCAAATTGACCTAGTTTGTTTCGACCGGGTCAAATTGAACTAATTTGTTTTGACCGGGTCAAATTGAACTAGTTTGTTTTGAACTGAATGGTCAATTTCAACTACAACAGCTACATGTATTGTCAGTAAGGTAATCCTTTTTCTGCCCCCCCCCCCCCCCCCTCCCTTAAATGTTACATTTTACTATGCACATGTTCATGTACCATCCATTGTTTATTATTCTTTATTCAACAGACAGGTGCGTTAGGTTGACAGAAAGAACATCACTAGTATGTCAAAATATGACATTCTTGGTACAGGGAGGTTTGGCTGCTGCAAAAAGGAATTTTACAGAGGGAATGTGGTGGCAGTGAAATATTATCATGATAATCACCAATCATCACGTGTGACATTTTGTACATTTGGGACACACAACATACTTTGTGAAGTTATCCCTATCCAAATTAAGGTATTGCCTCATCATGTACAGGGAACAGGGCAATGCTGCTATCAACTCTGGTGAAGCGTATGACTCAAGAATTCCATAAAACACCGTTCTAGCGACCTGAAACACACATAGGACGACAAAACAACTTCAAGTAAGTCCTTTTCCTTTATTTACCTTGTATTACAGAAGATCTGTAACTAAATTTATGTTATTATTCTGAGTTATCGGTAGAACTCCCATACAAACGTTGTTATGCAGTCAGAACTTGGGCGGCCTGTGATCACACTTAGCTTTACTTGCCTTTAACCCACTTTCTGGCCCATGGACTAATAATTCCTGAAAGCAGGGTTTTCAATAATAGTTGGCACCTGGAAAAGTTCAGCATCTGATGTTGGTTTATGCTGGCTGCATACATGTACATTGTACTTCTACTTCACATTTGTATTATTGAAAACCTTGCCTAATACCTTCAACAAATTGAAACAAAAAAGAACCCTCACCTTTTCTTGCTGAATGACCAGCAAAGCATCCACACTTTTGAGAAGCTGGAACATCACAGGATAGAGCTAGAAGAGCAACTCTCAGCTTTAACAAGCCACCCAGCAGCCGTGAATCTTCAAATATAACTCTATCCCAGAAGTATATTAGTTCATCGACTAGTCGTTTGGGAAAAGAGTTTATATTCCCTTTGGGCTCCTTTATATAATACCAACTATGATGACATTTTCTTGCTTGAACCGCTCGTCGCGTGGTAGATTCATCAGCACCAAATACATTACTCCACAACTGTGTATGCTTATATGGTTGAAACCAGTCAACATTAAGCATCACCCCAAAGTTTCTAGGTTTTGCAAAGTAAGGACTTCCATCTGAGTCCACAAATTCTTCCCATATTGTCCCATCGAACACATCTCCCATACAGTCTTCATGTAACTCTCTTTTCCACCATGACTCACATTTTTCGATGAAGTCTTTTTTGGTTATTAAAGATCTTAATGAGTCTGACCGTTTCTTGAAACAGTACAATTTCTTTGGATGTAGGAAAAATGTTCCATTCTTTGATCTCATACGTTTCATCAGTAGCGCACCACATGGTCTTCTTTTGCTTCTCTGAGGATGATTGGGAAATTGTATGTGAGTACGTTTTCTTGACACAATCAGTCCATTACTCTTTGTTAGAGTGCACTCTTCAGCTTTGTACAATGTCATACACTTTCGGCATACTACATATTTCTCAAATTCATCCTGTCCCACACCAAGGTATGCTTTTGCCATGTACAGTGTCTTAGGTAAGGACTGAGCAAATCTAATCACAGCATCACTGTTGGCAAGTCTACCAATCATTGCCAGGTGAGATCGAACAAAAATTAAAATAAAAACAATTCCATGGTCAGACACTTTGTATATCGTCTGCCAGAGCATGAGAAATAATATGAGACTCCTCGATTCTGAAGATACTGTTTCACTTTAATGTACATGTAATCCATTATAATTGTCTTCCGTCTCAACATCCTCACAGTGCTCAAATTCTTCACTGCCTTCTATATTAACACCAATATCATCACAATCATCGTGTACCTATTAATAGAAAAACAACATACATGTATGTGTCATTAGTAATACTTTTTAATGTATTGTACCCAGTAATATGTAGGGTTGGCTATGTTCATTGGTACTATGGTGTACATTGTTGGTGGTTCTCCTCTGGTCACTGCTTATTTGCTCACATAGCAAAAAATATAATTATGTACATATTTTTGTAGCAATTAAATAACAACAAAAATTTGAAAGTCAATTTCGCTTTTAATTTCTCCTCTACAATTTTGAAATCTCAAAGATATGAAATACATGTGCTCAATTTAAGCACCTTCCCACTGGCTAGAAGGTTACAGATGTCAAATTTGACACGAAGCAGAATTAAGTTACAAAGCCATTTCATCAGCTGCTTTGGTGCCAAGTGTCTGTAGCTTAGTGAAGAAATTCCTTCAGAATTTGTACAATATTTCTATATTTCAACTCTTTATCACGAATCCCTTCATGTTGTAACGTCAAGTTTATTAAGTTGGAAAGAAGAGTAATAATTACATGTACTACTCTTCCCAGTAAACTGCGACACCCCAGGTTTTTTACAGCCCCCGTGATGTGAAGGGTCTGTACCACGTCATCAGTGTTTGGCATACTGCCGGTAGAGATTTTTGTGTGGTGGCGTGAGAAAAGCGACGTGTTGTTCTACATTGTAAACAAATAATACCTCGTTGTAGACAGTAGAATGTACCGCAAAACGACTGACTATGAGCTCTTAATGTTTTTATTTCCTCCATTTACCTTAAAAGTTAAGCCAGGTTATGTGGTTTTTCAAATACGTTTAGTAATAAACTCCAGAACTTAAAAGAAGAGCGAAAAGCATTTTTTCCCAGCGATTTATAGACTTTGAAAGCAACAAGGCAGTCAAAACTTGTCTACAATCATACTGGCTGCTGCCGACCAAAAAATCTACCCAGCGTATGCCAAACAGTAATCTGTGGTACAGAATATTCACATCACGTGGGCCGTAAAAAAACTTGGGGTGTTGCAGTTTACTGGGAAGAGTAGTATATTTTGTAAGATTCAAACAATCCTCACCTCATTGTTTACTGTAACATTATCTCCAGTATCACTTTGTGGTGCATCATCATGATCACTAAAAAAATCATCGAGTGGACATGCAGTCTCTTCATCACTGGACAGATTCTGATCTACATGTACATGCAACTGCTCGAAACAGGTTTGGTCCTCATCACACTCTTCAACCTCACTTGAACAGGAATGAGCAGTCATCCTTTGATGGTCATTGAAAGTCTTTTTCGCAATGCTCTTGTTACAGTGATTGCAAAACACAATCTCTTGTGTTTGCACCTAAATATACACAGAATAAAAGTATTATTAGTAATGATATATTTTTAATTTTTTTTTGTTTAAACTGGACTCTAAAATGCTACCACACCTATGGGCATCAACATAAAATTATGTTGACCCAGCAAAGTCTAGCCGTAGCCACTAATAGTTAAACCTGCAAGATCTACTGGTACTCAAATGATGGTTGCCACTTATTAAGGAAAACTAAATTCTGACTTTTCACTGATCATAATAGGACTGTTCGACATTCCACGCTTATTGTTTCCTGTGGGAAAAGGCCGATAAATAACAATGTTGCTGATATTGGCTCCAAATTGGGATGTACAGTCCCTGTCAAAAGTTTTTCACACCGTACGAACCACATGTGGTAGCATGTGGCACATGTGCCACATGTGTTTACCACTTTCGGTAAAATGAATGTGGCGAAATGTGGCGAAGCGAAATCGGTGACCGAACCACTTTCGTTAAAACACAATCGGTGACCGAACCACTTTCGTTAAAACACAATCGGTGACCGAACCACCTTCGTTAAAACGAATTCGGTGATTCGACCACCTTCGGTAAAATGAATTCGGATAGTCATCATGTTATGTAAATATGGCGCTACGTACGTGATCAATTCTAGTTTAGTTGTAGCAAAGTTCGGCGTTTTTATTCATCTGATAAACTTTACAGACTTCTGTACTTTCATACTTTAATCTATCCCTCAATCCCTTCACGATTCGTTAAAAGTCGTTGCGTACGCTGTATGTTTTCAATTCAACAGATTCAAGAGCTTTTCGGTGCTTACATGTGCTTTCAGCCGTGGAAACTAATTGTCTGGTTTTTGACACAACAAGAATGTCGCGAACTTCGCGGAACATGTGATCTTATTGCAGAATGCAGAGTTAAATAATGCGGGAAAGTTTCTCAACTTTTAATACTGGCAAGTGATAAACGTCTACCAAATAGAATATTCTGGAATTCTTTTTATTTAACGTGGGATCCGTCATTTTGCTCAAATTGCTCGAACAGAAGTGTGACATTTTTGAATAATCAATGAGCTCTGACAGCAGCAGTGTTTGTTTTGCTTTGAGATCACACCAAAAATTATCTTGATATCTTCCTACTGAATCAAATGCTTTCAAAGTTTTGTATTTTATTTACGGTCTGAACAGTTTTCACCTAATGCGAAAACTGGTTTGAGTCCATTCTGTCAAATAAAAACACCCAGGTGAATACATTTTGGATATTTTAATTCGTTATTGGTTATTTTGCCGTGAGATCGCACCGAATCTTCTGGAGTTTCGATTTCAGGTTTTTTACTTCATCACTTGGTCAATTTGTGATTGGCATTGCGGTTTATAATTGCTGTGAGACCGGACTGCAGCGATTGGTCTGATGTCAGATGTGAAACAAACAAGTCTCAGGTCCTCGATCGATCAAACATAGGACCTGTCAAAACTCAGACTGACAGGTTCACGCGTGACTGATTGCAATTGCACAATCTTGATATTTTAATTTCGAAAACATGCCTTTCCAGAATCCGCAAACATTTGCAATGCTTTTGGTCGGAACCTTGAACAACGCAGGAATCTCTCGTAAATGTTAAACTATGGAAGCTAAAGTTCGTTTGTTGATTATTGCTTATTGGCGGGGCCCGCTTTTAAAGTTTGCCGCTAGATTATGAACGAACGGCGGTTGTTAGTTTGTGGCGTAAGTTTGAGGTTATATATTCACAGCAGTTCCTTTTTTTCAGTACAGTTTATCAGTGAGGTTATCAGAAGAAATAGGAAGGAGAGAAATGCTCTTATAATTAGCCACTTCGCGGCTTTCTCGGTACAAATCACGATCAAAACAAATAAGTTTTTCGATGATGCACCAGGACACCGACCTGACGCTTCGCCGACAATTTGATATATCGTTTCAAAGAAGACAAAACGAGATATCATTTTTGAAATCTAAACTTCAGCATTTTCAGTTTTAACGTTGTAAAAATCACTTTAGTCGCAAGCAGTGAACTACATGTACAAGTAACAACTTGTAGACTGTCTTGACCTGCAATGTTTGGTGAAGCGAAATCGGTGACTGAACCACTTTCGGTAAAACGAAATCGGTGACTGAACCACTTTCGTTAAAACACAATCGGTGACCGAACCACTTTCGTTAAAACACAATCGGTGACCGAACCACTTTCGTTAAAACACAATCGGTGACCGAACCACTTTCAGTAAAACGAAATCGGTGACTCTACCACTTTCAGTAAAACGAATTCGGTCTTAAAACGAATGGAGTTTACCGAACGAAATCCACCACATGTGGTTACCGAATCTTCGTTTTACCGAAGCACATACGGTACCGTATACGGTTGAAAAACTTTTGAGAGGGACTGTAAGTAATACTGAGCAGTTTGAGAGTTTGGTATTTCATTGTTGTAAAGTAATTGAATAAATTGAATAAATAGTGTAAATCACGAAAACGAGGCTAGTAGGTACATGTATAACTGGCTCAAACCCATGCAAAACTCTATTGGTGGTGTGCAACCCATCACCAGATATTCAAATAACAATGACGTGGCCGCCATGTTGGATGAACTAACAAGAGAAGCCAACGAGGAATCTGTTGTTAAAGGGAACCAAGATGGCGGCTATGACGTCACATGCACACCAACAATACATTGAATTCTTGATTTTTTGCCCGAAGAATGGCAGATTTTGGATTGAAAACTTGTCGTTTGATGAGGATTTAGTAATGCATTTCTAGATGTATTTTTTAGACTGCATGCGGAAATATTTAATCCATGAATTTATAAACGCTCATCAACCTTGAAACAGCCGGCTCCGCCTTCAAAGAAATCAATATTCCATTTTACATGGACCAAACATTATTTTAGTCTTTATATTTTATATTAAGTTTAATAAGTCTAAAATAAGTTTTCCTAATTGTTTTTTTATAGGCTGAAAGGTTTTGAATACTTCTGAGAAGAAGAAGTTGGTTTACAGAGAATACTCTGTTCTATGCTTGTTTGAAATGGTGTCGATTCCTGGGTTAATGCATTTTCCTTCATGGTGCCTTTCTATCATAATGTTGATTTATAGAGAATTTTACTGTTTCTGAGTTGTTAGTAAAGAAAAAAATCATTTTAGACAAAATGCTAAGTATATATTTAAATTATTGCAAAAACGAAGTAATTAGATGACATCTACCCGGGAATCGACCCAGGTTTTACTAACACGGTCATGGGTAAGAAAACGTCAAAATTTCATGCTTTTAAACAAGCATTCTCTGTAAACCAAACAATTATTTGCAGAAGTACTCGAAACCCTTCAAAGGTTCATGGCTATACAAAGTGCAAGAAGGGTTAGAAGCACTTTAAGGTGGCCCATCAGGGTTGTCACCAGGATTTGAGGGTAAGGCCTGGCAAAATCAGAAATGGGGCAACTGTTTTGGGTTAATGTAACTTGGCAAAGTTAGAAAACAAATGTGCCCACCTTATACATGTAATAATCCAGTGAATGAGGCAGTTACTTGGGGAAAGGGGTCTTTGTCCCACCCCCACTCTATTTGACCCTCTGGCAACACACTGCCCATGGGTATTGTAACATCCGAATGGTCATAAAGATTTGCAATTTTAAGCAGGATGATAGTTTTGATCATGTATTTCTTGATAAATTGAAGAACTATAAACACAAAATGATTCCAAGACATTATTTGTTTAGATATAACTGCTTCTTTTGAGCCCTTATTTTTACATAAAATGCAAAAATCGTCAAAGCGAGAAGACAGATTATTTTAAGTTGTTAATCCGTAAGCTTTGTTGGTGACATTTCCATTACATCAATTTTTATTGAAACTCATGGGCTGATGAATCTATAACAGCAATAAAATAATATATTATTTTCTTGTTTTGAAGATTTATGCTTTTAATATGAAAACAACGGGTCAAAAAAACTTACATCCAAAAATATTATGTATCTTGGAATCCTGTTTTGTGTTTACTATTCTTCAATTTATCTCAAAGTACATGATCCAAAATATTGTGACCTCCTAAAATTTCTAAAATATTAGTCAATTAACATTGCTATTGTTATTACAGGTGGAGTTGTAAGGTACTATGAAACGAAAAGGAAGTTGTATTTACAGTCCCTGCCTGAAAACCAAGAAAGAGCAGGACAGCAAAAGCTAGAAAACAAGTTTCGGTCGAGAAGCAAAAGGGTAAGTTTGTAGATAATATTAACAAGGGGGAGGGGGAGTACTCCAATGTATTGAGTATGTGCCTCAGAAAGGGCCTAATTTTCCAAGTTCTGTGACAACATTGGCATTATGATTTGGTTTTTGGGTGCTGTTTGCATAGTGAAGGAGTCGATAAGTTTTAATGGCCATTGGGTAGTTTACCGTACAGTTGCTGTTTTAATGACCATTAGGCAGTTTACCGTACAGTTGCTGTCCAAATGTAGTTGCCCCTGGTTTTCAAAATAAACCAATTGACATAGTCTCCTTTTTGGGACACATTCCAGCTACCCCATCAGTGCCAAATAGGGAGGACCCCTTTAATATGTTGTAACTATCAGTCGTATCGATAAATTATGTACTGTTTGTGAATATTTGACCAGTATCAGACAAAAATCAAGTTATCACATTTTTTAAAAATTCGCAACGTGGCGTCGGAGTTTCGATCGAGACACCTTAACATGGATTACCACTGTCGGCGCATTTTTTAGCTCGTTGATGCGCGCAAGCGCATAACACGAGTTATTGGAGTGGGTCAGTAGCTAATTTATTCATCGTTTTATGGTATGTAGATCGGGGACTCTCCGTTGATTGTCCGAATAGTGTTCGATATTCCGAAGATATATTTACGGATGTTTATGGTACGCGTCCAAGAATTGAAAGTTTTGGTCATGCAGGAGAAGATGCATTGATGGTGCCTTCCTAATGCCAGACATTCCAAACCTGGACAGACATGGTAGTGGGTACCTATCGAGTACCTAGTGGTGATGACGTAACGATGACGTCATCGGTCACGTGATTGTAAGTAAATGCCCGTATCTCCCTCATTTCTAATGCCAAAGAGTTCAACCTTCGACAGGCATGGTATTGGGTCCCCACAAATCACTTAGTGATGACGACGTAATGATGACGTCATCGCTCACGTGATGTTAACTACATGCCTATATCTCCCTCATTTCTATTGCCAGAATGTTTCCCCACGATTCACTTAGTGGTGATGACGTAACGATGACGTCATCGGTCACCTAATTTTTAGTATAACAAAATAATTTGTTATTTGATTTGCAAAGAGAGTTGTCTTCATAAGCCACTCGTGTGGAAGCCAACGCCAAGACTTTTCATGAACATGAATGGGCGCGTTGTCTACAGCACGATGTTCATCCTCAGATTCAATCCCTTCTACATCATTTAAAAACTCTCCATCTCTTTGAGTAGCATGATCTTCCTCTAGGCTGCGAATTTCATCGTCAAATATAGTTGAAGGGAAGAATATGTCTTCATATGTTCAAGATATTTCTATTCTGCTCAAAGAACAGCGAAACCTCTGGCATGAATGGTTTTACATTCACAGTCATTCTAAATAAGTTTTCATTTTTTTTAGAACAAGACAGAATGGAGTTTAATATATCCAAATGTGACTTAGTATTTACCGAAATTTTGACATTAATTATTTCACTTTATCGAACTGAACTGAAATAACGTGATATATTCACATAGGTTCCATCCTAAAAAAACATGAGTTTTCTTTTATCTTCCAGGCAGTTGACCTCTGGGTCATGCACTGTTTATGTTTGATAAAACGTTTGCAAGTTACATTTGGCTAGCGTTAGATTCCCAAAAACTCAATTCTGCGCCGATGTGAACGAGATAAAAACTCGTTTTAACCTCTTCGATATGTGATTTAAAAGTTCATTGGGGCATTTTGATTTAAAGATCAATTCGATTTAGCTACACTAAATAATAACTTTTGTCACACAATCCTTGTTTAGATTGGAATGTACCAGAACTACTTAGACTGCATGCGTCAACACAATTAGCCATTATCAAGCGAAGGTTCTATACGTAATCAAGCTATGAATAGGTCGTTTATTCCATACACAATAGTAATTTAACTAGTGGATGCACGAATGTGCAGAACGAGTTATTGGTTCAGGTGGACATTTTTTCGTCGTTTCTTTCTGTGACTCGACGACTCGCCCTTGAACGAGTTATTGGTTCAGGTGGACATTTTTTCGTCGTTTCTTTCTGTGACTCGACGACTCGCCCTTGACTTTCCGAGGTTTTCCAACGTTTTGAAAAGATTTGGTCATGCTGGAGAAGATGTATTGACGGTGCCCATCTAATGCCAGACACTTCAAACCTGTACATACATGGTAGTGGGACCCTATCAATCATTTAGTGGTAAGACGTAACGATGACGTCATCGGTCACGTGATTTTAAGTACATGCCCATATCTCCCTCATATCTAATGGCAGACAGTTCAGACTTGGACAGGTATGGTATTATTTTCCCGCGATTCACTTAGTGGTGATGACGTAACGATGACGTCATCGGTCACGCGATTTTTAGTATATACCAAAATAGCTCACTGACCATCCACGAGTTGCCCTTAGGGGTCCTATTTAAACACTATCGTTTTTACTTTCGTTTTTAAAATGGGGATTTACTCGTAAAATATCATTTTCACTTCATTTTCTAAGCACGTTTTACGTACGTAGAGAAAACGTGACAGTGGAAATTCCACTTTATTTAGATAATAAACTAGAAAATATTTTAGGCTGTGTGACATTTTTCATCAGTTTTAATTTCTGTTTGTCTATTCTTGTTCCTAGCTGTTTGTTTCCAGAGCCAAGGTGGCTGAAGGACAGGACAAGGATATAATTGGTATTCTGAACCAATATTATGTTAGTGACGAGGAAAATGGCTCAGGAGCTAACAAGGGACAGTGGGTGGTCAGGCCTCAAGTCTGGAGGTCTGATGAAGCCAATTCACTGATGCGGCGTTTGCAAGAAAAACTGGACAGAAGCAGAGAAGAAGAAACACGGCCCAAAGTTGTAAGAGTTGGTGGCCATCCATCCACTAAAAGTAAACCTAGACTTGTAGTCGGAAGATGCAGAAATGGCGAGGGAAGAGGGGCATGATAGATCTAGAAGTACCTCTCCGCTGCCTACACGAAGGCAAACAAGGTTGCAGTCAAGATCTCCGGAAAAGAGAAGGGAACGGAGATCAAGACGTTCGTTTCTGAACTCTGATTCAGATTGATTATTTTACATTCTAACCAGCAGCAGGCTATTGCTCGTTTGTCGGCGATTTTTTTAGTACAGATTGATCGTATCATCTAGTTCTCTAACATGATTATTGAATGAAAATGTGTAAATATATTTAGTAGTGAAATATTCTAATAATAAATCATTGGTTGGTATACAATTGTCTTGATCGTGAGTGCATGTGTAGCCGGGTCAATTAAAGTAACAGTATTCGGAGATATAGCTGGGTTTTCAAGCCGAACACGAAAGATAAATCTGAATCCAATAGATGTTAAATCGTATATTCTTGCACACCAAGTGATTTAGATGGGTTTTCAAGCCGAACACGAAAGATAAATCTAAATCCAATAGATGTTCAAATCGGATATTCTTGCAAACCGAGGGTGTTCGAGGATGTGCAAGTATTGGAATGATTAGAACTATGTGTGTTCTGCTAGAATACTACCGTATTCGGGACTTGAAAACGGAAAAACATGCCGGATCCTAGGTGTACCTCGATTCAATCTGGTCCGACTACTCTAGAAAACTATTGCAAACACTGAAAATGCGGACCCGAATACAGGGCTTTTCGCACAGTGCATCTTCTGTATAAGCTCCAAACAAAAAATGTCTTGTGTCGTGTTGTCCCAGCTATTCAAGCTGACTGGGATCCCAGAATGGGAAAATGTTTCAAAAACCAACCCATTCCAGATGTGCCAAGATTGTAATCCCGTCTGGACTAGGTGGGATCCTGCTTCTCAGTTTTAAATGGGAATTCCCAAAGTATTCAACTTGTCAATTTAAACCCTCTACAAGGTCCTTGCACCTCCCAGTCACTCTTACATTATCTAAGAAGGCTGGCACACATTATACAGCAGTAAATATATTTGTTAATTTTTTTATGTCTTTCATGATGTTTTTTCTTTTAAACAGCTCAATATGAAATATAAAATCCAATAATTTTATTGCCATATTAATATTAAGTTTCCCTTGTTGTCCATTCATAAACACCCCATTTTTGGGATAATGTGTATAAAAAAACTTCAATTATAACCAAATTTATCACCTGCATACTTGCTGGGAAGGTCGCATGATATTTTCCCCTCACATGGAACGAGATATGAATGTAAATTTATTTTGAACATTATAAGTAATGACATGAGTGAGACCATGAGTGCAGATTCTCAAGTCAACATTTTTATTACTCACACGAAGTGTCGTTGTGTGGTGATGGTTTGTGTTCCCCATGTTATCAATTCTCTGTTCAGAATTTGTCTCTTTCTTGGTGAAAGGTGTATGGCACTTCCTACACACATGTTGTGCAATCGGCTCCTCCTCCATACAACCTTGACATCTCTGTGAGCAAGTGCCCTAACAGGAGCATGATAACATTTGGGTGGCGCAGGCGAGTAACATTTCAAAAAGGAAATAATTAAACCACAGTCAGTCTTATGTAATTTAAAATACCGGTAACCAGAGCTGCTTTGGAACTGGAAGTGCCAATGTTGGGTTATATAGACTTTCCTTGAATACATGTACATCGTACATTCATTGTTTTCTGGAAATGCATGCCAAATGTACATCTAGCATTTACAACATGATGAGGAGTGTTGTATAATTGGCCTATACAATCTCGAGCTGGAGGAATGCCTATACAATAATCACATGCATGTTGTAAACGTATATACATGTACTTGCGAAATGAAACTACACTGTACATAATAATATAAAACACTGAAATACATGAAATACATGTATTGATGAAAATGTAAAAAACAGAGTTCAGCCCTACAGTTTACTAATTAACGGTCATGTGCAGTGTGTACAAACACACAAGCCACATTGATCAGGTTCCACATTCTCTCGATAGAGAAGTTGCACCTTGACATTCATCCAACTGGGATAGCAACATGTAGGGGAAGTCTGCCGACAGTGATCGGTTGCGATAGCTCCCTGCAATATAAGACACTAATAGCGTAGTGTTTATTGGGTGTATACAGAACTGATGATTAAAATATCAGTGTGTGTATCAATGATATGAATATCAGTGATACAGAAACGTAATCAGTATATGTATATCTAAATCAACACTGATGTTTTATTAATCAGTTCTGTATCAAACAAATGTTAAGTACAGACTGAATATCTAATTAATCAGTTCTGTATGTGAGTTTATAGTGGTTGTTAAGTGACGTGAATGATGTTTGGATTGGTTAGCACCCTTATGAATTATCAACGATTTGTACAAAAGTGCTCACCTGCAAACTGTCACTTCAGATAAGTCTGGTTCACCATATTCTATTAATGGCAACTTGCATTCCTTTCATAACCCTTTTGTAACACGACAATTTTTTTTTACAATTTTGACACTTGCGATGTCTGGGAGACAATAAAATAAAATTATATCATGAAGAATCTCATAAAAAAATTGCACAGAATTCCCAAATGTCAGTGTTGTTCATCAGACACTTTAGTTTTACTCCAGACTTCAGCTCCAGACCTCAGAGTGTTTTTTTACTCCAGACTTAAAGACCCTGTGTCCTAGCCCATTAATCATTGCGCCAATGTTTTGATTAGTTTGTTTATCAACGGCTGCATAAATTAAAGAGATGCTCTCAATAGTCCACTTCCGAGATATGCTCTACTTGTCACGCACACAGGTTTCAGAACGAGGCTCCGTGCTAAATTAAATTAATTATTTTCTCCTTTCACGAATCACTGGGCATTATGCACGGGGCCTCGTATTGAAACCTGATGTCTGGAGTAAAAAAGTGTCTCAATTATTTTTCACCAGTATTCTAAGTTAGAAGTTAATGGCAACAATGAAAGCAAGTAAAGTAAAATAGTACCCTGCTTCTTCATGAAAATGTCAGGTTCTACTTCAACATAGTCCACATCATCTCTTTGCCTTGTTTCTTGGAATGCTTTCCTGGCTTCATTCCTTGGTTGCCATTTAGTCATGTTGCTGTACGCCAATGCATTCCACACCTTTGCCGGGGTACTTTTATAGACCCTTGGATCAAATTTGGGAGTATTAGGATGATATCCAATACCCTGGTTTCCAATACCCTGCACAGCTGCATTGCTACTCAGGGATACTGGAGCCTGCCACTGCATAGGGGCTGGGAGGTAGGGTAGTGACCACCAAGGAGGAACTGTCATACAAGAGCATTGGTACTGATGCAAGGAAGAACATGGACAATCCTTTCTCTTGCTTACATCACCTGCAGGCATCATTGCATCACTAGTTTGCTTTGTGCATGAATTTTCTGATGATTTTTGGCATGAATTGTGGAATGACTTGTGGGATAACATGCCTGAAATCCTATCAGAGGACTTGTCTAACGATTCATTTGATGACATGTTTGATGTCAAATCATCTGGCCATACATGTTCTGGTGACTTGTAGTTAGATGTGGAACTGCTGGTATGGACCTTTTTCTGGACAGATAACAAGGTAGCTCCTCTTTATCATCAGTGTAGTCTGCATCCCCTGTTTCCTTTTCCTCAAGGAACCCTGAAATCTAACTTCAAAACAAATCATTTTGAACATAATTCAGTTTATATTTTAGCATTAAGCAAATCCTTGGTTAGGTTAGAACAATTAATGGAGAATGAAAAACCTTTTCTTTATTATAGAACCTATTCACTGTACATTCATCAGCAACATCATGTACCAAACACATTTAAGTTTGGAAATACAATTCGCACAAGGTCTAAAAACACAGGTTCTCATTGCAACACGTTCACTAAAGATTCCACTGCGAGTTCAACTGTAAACTTTCGGGTGTGTGCTAACTTGAAGTAAGATGTCTTATCATCAATCATTTTCTTGCGAGCAAAGTGATAAGTAACCGAGAATCACTCACCTAATTTAACTTAAATAGCTTGGGTATTTCCTTTTGGGTCAGGTCGAGACATCGCCAAAATTCTTCGTCCATCTTCTCTTTATATTTAAAACCAGCACACCGAACAGTCGCTCGCGCTTCGTGTAATAATAGATCCAGTACTTCCTTGACCAAGGAAGTAAGAGGGGAGGGGAGGTCTAAGTGGTAAGTGGTAAGGTCGGAAGTGGTAAGTGGTAAGTGGCAAAATGGCAAGTGAAAACTCGAAAGTGAAAAGTAGTATCTGAAAATTGCCACTTTTCAGTTACGACTTTACGTGGCCACCCTTGGCCTCCGTACTTATCACCGGATGTCGAAGCTTCCTGAAGTACTCATGGCATTCTCGTATGCCAGAGAAACACTTATTTTGTTTGGAACTGTGGACACGAATGATATCTAACAAGTCCTCAGCTGCGATTCCAGATAACTTATAGCAAATTATGAACGCCATGACCAGTAAAGCACTTTCGCCCTCAACTTGGCATTTTCGTCACATTCAGCCCGAGTTTCTGGCTCAGCTATGGCATCATTACAGGAATTAAGAAACAATTCCTCTGTTTCATCACAGGGTACTGGCTTTTGTCGTACTGTATATAGAGCATCTAATTATGTCACCTCCTCTGTTTTCCCATCCCCGTCCTGACCATCTGCATGAATTATAAATTATTGATGCAGAAATGGCCCCTTTCCAAATTGAAAGATCTTCGGGTTCATGGCCCGCTTCAAAGTATTCGCTTTTGACTTCCTCTATTTCCATACCGCGTATGGTCTTCTCCATAACCAATTACGTTTCAAGGTTGCTTGATTGAATTTCTTCCATACTACATGTAGCTGAGAGCCGCATGTTGCTTAGTTGACAGCTTTGACAAATGTTGGCGACACTTTGGCGACAATTTGGCGACGGACCCTACAAATATCGTTCCAATGGGACTGATATGAAGCATGTACCTGGAAATAATTAATGAATCACATCTAGACATGCTGGTAAGACGATATTGCGATATTATTTGAAGGGATGAATTACTTCAAAGTCAGAGCTAGAACAGGGATCACTTTACTCTTCCACTTTGGAGAAAAGCTCATTTGTTTTGGGATCGTTTTTCGTTTCTTCGCTTTTACGAATGTTGAAGAGCTGAAAATCGGTCAAACTTCCCATTCGCACTTGAAATCAAAAGAAAACACAAACTTAGCACAGTACAGTTCCTTCTTTAATCTTTCCAACCACCAGGTTTGTTTGCACAAAACACACCAAGCGACTGTGAACGACGCTATTCTTCACGCTGCATTTCTTAAATCGAAAAGATCAATTTTATTTGGGGGTGTTTATCGACCACCGGCCACAACTTTTGAGCATAGAACAAAACATCGAAAGAGCCTACTTAAAATGCAATGAAGCTATTATTGTTGGAGACTTTAACATTTGCATAATGCTGTTTACGCAGAGCATCGCTTAATCAAGGGCTTAAGTTCAATGAAGTTAACGCAGCTGGTGTCCACCGTAACACGTCCAATTGGTGGCACTTGTTTGGATTTGTTGTTCTCAAGCCAACCTGAAAGAAAGTTAACGAACGCTATCAGATCATGCGCCTGTTTTTGCTGCTCGTTTGTATAAACAATGCCGTTTGGCGGTCACTTCAAATCAACTATCGTTTATACCTGGGACAATTAAAGTTATAGTTGCAATAACGAGTATTTCTTGCATGGACATCACTGTCCAATTTAAGGCTTTCCATCAGATACTCTGGATAGACTGTGCATAGTTCGTTTATAAACTAAAAAAACATGTAGCTATTTTGGCCTCGTTGTAAAACGGCAACCATTGCAATTTATTTAATAACAATATAGAAGATGATCTCGGTTCTGCATCAAGTATGACTCTTGCAGCTCTCTTCTGTAATCTTAGGATTCTCGTTACATTTTCCTTAATGCAATTATGCCATACTATATTAACGTAATTCATAATAGGTCTAACCATTGCATTGTAATATAATATTCGCTGTTTGAATGGTAGACAAGACTTTTCTTAATTAGGACTCCGATTCTCTGTGATAGCTTTTTACACATTTTGTCGACATGACAAGTCAGCTCACTGTCGACTTCTAAGCCGAGTATGTGGTATGTGGAACATTTCTCTCATTGTTTCTCAAATTTTGTGAGACCTGTATCTCAAAAAGGGAGAATTTCCCTGATAATTAAGAGCTTTGCTCTTGTTAGAAAGCCCTACAGTTAATATACGCTTACTTAGGATTTGCACCGTGTTCTTTTTTAGTAATTTTAATGAAAGTATACTTTGGTTGGTTCCATCTCTGCGTTTGAAGATCGATATATTTCTGAATTCAAATTTGCCGCTTACCCGACCAGAATTCAAGGGGAAATCAACCGACTACTGAACAGTGAACTCAGGTACGTAATGCTCAAATGCTCATTATCAATAATACTCACACATTGAATAATGTAAGATAAAGAGTGAATGCCTCATTTACGTATATACTGACACTCATTTCAATGAATAGCTTTTTAAAACGTTAACGTACATGTACGTGTGTGGTAGCTATCAAAGCGCATTTAATTTCTACAACCGCCAGTTCAACTCCAAACTGCATTTTAGCGCATAACCGACAAACCCAAAATGATAAACGTTTTCATGACAAAAGACAAAAATAATTACTTAGATTAACAGCTATATATGAGTATGCTTTGAAGTTATACTAGAGGAACGTGATACAGCGTTATTTATATTTGATCATAGGGTGTTTCAAAATTATTTGACTGATCGATCACGAGCGGGTAATAGGATACTTATGGGACTATAAACTCAGTTACATGTTCTGAGTTGTATCCGTGCGCGTTTAATACTACAGTCAGGCATTATACGAAAAGTCGAACAGGCGGGTAATGTAGTAATAGGGCGCTAACGAACTGAGGCTTTATTGTAGCGGATGCATGCTTTGCTTCCCTGCTAGCAGATATCTCACTGCCTTCGTAGAGAGAGATATATATCTGCAAGAGACCATCACATAAGAGAACTGATCTTCATACCCTATGATAGTCTGCGCCAATCTATTTTTGGCTCAGTGGGCGTGACGATGCTATTTTAAGATTCGGTTCCAGGTCCTCGCAGATCGTACTCGCTCTATTCATGTATTCAGTCGGAGACGGACGATGGATGCGAAACAGAGGTTAAAAGACTTTTTAAAGAGAACATTCACGTCTGAAAGGTCAGAACAAGAGAGCGCAACCAAAAATTCGAGAGGTCAATCTACTGCAGAAGAACAAGGTAACTTTGAAGATTTCTGCTGATTTTATACAATATTTTGAAACCATACATGCACTTTATATCATGTTTGAAAATCGTAGATTAGTTTTGCGTTTTTCCTTATGTTCACAAGCTTGTTTTATTTGATCAAAAGTTGTCTTTTTCCAATAGTTCCGAACCAAGAGACCATCACATGGTCTCTTGTTCCGAACTGAATCCTTTTATTTTCTTGTTTAGATCAGGGAACTCCAAGTCAAAGCGGTGAGACCTCAACGAGGCCATCCCCATCGCCAGATGGAAACTCCACACGGCGGAAACCAAGCGTTCTCGCAAAGACACGATGTAAACTTGCCAGCGCCATATCAGCTAGACTAACGGAAAGAAATAATCAGCAGAAAGAATTGGACATTCTTAGGAGTGTATCGAAGAAGGTGAAAGATCTTGACCTCGCTGTACATACAGAGTTGGAACTAATTGCGGATGGACGTAACGCCGGCGTGTTGTCTGTCACACCATCGGTTTACAAAAAAAGTGGTAAATATGCAGGCCCTTTTTATCCCGTGAAATTGCTTGTTTATGCTCAAGGAACATACGAGCTACGGATAGATATTGTGGAACTGTTGATCTGGACGATTGCCAGGCGCTAAGAAGCATTGTCTCCAAGATTTCAAAGGGTACGACATTTCGTAAATGCCCTGGCCTACTACGGAATAAGAAGTACCATGGACTGGAGTCAAAGTTGGGCTATAAGCCAACTAATTTGTTCTGCAAGGAATGGCCATGTCCAGTTGTTAGACATGTAAACGGTTGCATTTGGCATAAACCAAATAACTCGCACGTTTCATCGGATCTGGAGGACTGCTGTGCCAACTGCAAAGTCGTTTCGCGCGAAGTAGATAAAATAATTGAACGCAGGCAAAATCGCCCCTACGAGTATGTTCGTCGAAGTGCTAAGAGTAAGCATCGTATTGACATCATCAGCCCAGAAAGCAAGAAGGATCGAATTAAGAACGTAACAGGAGAAAGAAAGTATTACAAGAAGATTGCGAAGAAGTATTGGAAGAAGTCCAAAGTTCACTTGGGTGACAAAGAGAATACCGAACTGTCCCGTTTGGTAAAGGCGATCGAAAGCTCCGAGGAAGGTTAACTGGAACTCAAAAAAGTGTTCAGCGAGGCAGATGCTTCTAAACCTGGAAGAGGTAAAACTCTAAAGAACTTTGGAAAATTGACTCCGAGAATTTATTTGAAGATCAAAGGAAAAATGGTGAGTACTTGTCTGAATTTCAGACACTAATTTTATTGTTTGCTTTTGATTAGTTTATTAACTGCAAGATTAGATTTGAATTCTAAATCTAAAAAGATATATATTGATAAATTATAACTTATACATATAAGTCCTATCTAATAAATGGTGATTTACACTGGCAAGCTTTAACTTATAAACTGTTTTTAATTTATGAAAGCTAAGTTTTTGTGATAAATATTACAAATCTAACAGGCATGTATTGAAACTCTGCTTATAAAAAAATATTAACATGACAATCAGTAAAACTATACCAGAACAAAACAGACAAATGGCAATTAATTTGCATCTTATAAACCTGAAAGCTAAGGAAAAACAATAGTTATATGTACCATAAGAAAAATTGTTTCTGTGCAGTAATAACATTGTGTGCAGGTGTCCCTCACCCTGCTAGCAGAAATGTTGCATTTCCTAATAGGCCTGTGCCCCTTTGGCTTTGCTGTCATCACACTTCGCTGATCTTTTACAATGTCTTGTTTAATTGTTTTAAGTTTATACTTTATATGACAAAGATTTTGATGATCTCTTGCTGTAAATACATAACTAAATAATAAACTTGTCTTGCATGATCTTACTCTATTTTTCTGGCATAGCCAAAGATTGCAAGATTTGAGCAATAATATTTTTGTTATATATACTGGCTTAGTATTTTAAATGCATGTTTTTGTTTTCACCATTAACTGGGAATAAAGGGAACCGTTGGTCTTCTGCAACATTTAGAATTGGTAAGTTGATTAGATCACTTAGAAACTATGTTGTTGTTGGCCAGTATACATGGTCTAGATCATAATTATATTAAAATTAGAATGTTATGGCACTATTAACTGCATTTAGTGCTCAGGGGAGTGGTTGTTCAGGGGATGATGATGTACATAAAAAAAAACTCATGAATAATTAATGAAACAAAAACAAAGGAAATCACCGAGCGAGAAGCGATCTTTAAATGTGATAAAGATTTCACCAATACCAGATTTACAGAAGGAAGTCAGTCAATGAAAAACCCTAGAATGTCCTTTGAATTTTCATTACCCCCAGTTTTCATGACCTCCCTACACCCCTGGAATACTGGTAGAAATGTTAAGAGTGCCAGTGGCTTTGTTAACAATTAAAGAGTGTTCACTAAATTATAGCATATTTATGTTACCAAATAGCTGCTCTGTATAGCAGCAGAGCAAATTCTACAAAATCGTTTGAGATTGATGATGTTAAGCTAGAATGGAAAGCCATACAGGATAAGTACAAGAGGGATGTTGCAAGTATGGAGCTTGGTTGTGCCCCAAAAGTACCTGGGCTGCGGTACAACTTTGTTTATAGAGATGTTTGGACAAGACTCAATGTCCGGCCAGCTAAGATTATGGATTATTACAGGTTATTGTTCAAATTTATATTAGGGATATTAGCATTTAAAAAAGTAAGATACAATATTTACCCATGATTATGAATTGTTCTGACCACCCCCTCCCCCTAAGAGGGCCTCTTTTTTAGGACACTATTTATTGGAATACAAAGCAATAAAACATATTTCTGGAAAGCTTTTGTAAAGATGCAATTTCAACAAGTCACATGGCTTGTCACAAAATACCATGCATGTTATTTTCTGAAAATAAACACTTGGAATTTTTTCTTATTAGCATGATCAGTGCTTTGATGAGCCATGCAGAATCCAACCCACCACCCCCTGATGCTTCATCTGTCAAGGCAACTGCTCAGTATCTCCAGGATTGCAATCAGATATTCGAGACTGGGATACTGAGTAAAAGGATGGTCAAAGGGCTGAATAGTCCAGTTATTCAGAATGTTGAGGATGGTTTCGAATACTTTGTGGACTGGTTTGAGAAGCATGATACCACAGGTAAACAAACAGCAGGAAACATGCCCTGGGTGCCAAAGGTTCTAATACATCTCCAATATCAGTGCTCGCTTTTCACTTTAAGATTTGGGGGAGCATGTCTCCCTCTTTTCCTAAAAATGGGGGAGATTTCCATTTTGAGGGGGGGGGATTATTGTAGCCTACTCTTGGAATGAGAGGTGAGCCTTTTTGCATCCCTTCAAACCATCAATGTTGTGTGTTTCCACAAGGCTAATGATCACAGGGCTGCACTATTCACCATGTGCTTCATCAAAAATTGATCCCCCCTCTAACCACTACTGTCCAGTCTCAAAAGTGGAGAGGAAAATGCAAAATGGCAACCAGAAAAAATGCACGAGTAATTAAATTAAAATCGGCAAGTTTTCGTTTTTCTTGTGAAACAGAGAATCAATGGGCAAGAAGGTACAAATCATGATCCTAATCAAAACATGGAAGGAAGATTCCCAGGTCTGGTTACTAAATGTTATTTTAGAAGCTCTGGTTACCAGGGTACAGTAAATAGTCATCTAAAGAAAAAATATTTGTATTATTTTTTATGCATACATGTATACCATATTTACTTCATATTTTTAATGATTACTGGTATTCAGTTTATAGGGACAACTCAAAGAAAGGACGACTAAGACATTTTCTAGCGTGGCAGGTAAGAAGGAAGAAGTATATATGTTCATGTGGGTTAGATCCACTCTGGAAATAAGGAACATTTTCTTGATATAAGCATCATTGGGTTGTCAGATCTACAAAGTGCTAATAGGCCCTTTGCAGGACCTGGTCATGCCAATAATAAAAAATTGCAAGCCATACCAGTCAGCAAAAAAAAGCCTCACAAACTCTGTTAAATTAAGCTAACTTATAGAATAAAAAAAAATGCCATTCCTTCAGTTTTAAAGATATGAACCTTAAACTTGGGCTTTTTACTAATTTTGGCTTACTCTTTCCATTTCTGGCATTCATGTTGTTCCAGCGCCAAATTTGTTTTGATTGACAGGCTAAAAAGGTCAGGTGACCAGGTCCTGGAAAGGCCCTATTAAGAATCTAGAGGTGGTACCACTATTTTCTTCTAGATTTAAAGGTGGTGATGCAGCACCTCCTTTCCCATACCCTAGCCTATAAAAGCCCTTTTTTCATACCACTTATTGCTGTAGTTGAAAAATATGAATATTTGTTTGCAGACATAGGATCTTATCCGTATTATGGTCAGTTCGTTCCTGAAGTACTGTCAGTGGTTCTTTGACTTCATACCTAGAGGATCTGAATACTTTATTTCTCCACTGAGAATGAATGGCAGTACCATTGAGTCTCTATTCAGCTTGCTGAAGTATGGGGCTGGAGGAAACATCACAGCTCTTAATTATGGCAGCGGCCTTGCTCGTGTTCAAGCAAGAACAGAGATAACCCGAACAACAGATTCTGGGAAGGGCTACAGAGATGATGTTGTAATGCACCCTCAAAGCGATCAGCATGTTGGAAAGCCACCACCATCACCAAATGCCATTAATGTCAATGGTCGCAACAAGCCATATGGGTATCAAGTGACAGAGTTTCTCTTTCCTCTTTCAGTGTGTCAGTCAGTATTAGGCGGTCAAAATGGAGGCAATGCCTGTACCTTGATAGCAATATTCTTTGGTAATTGCTTCATTAGTTTGAATTTACAGAAAATTGATGGCCTAATGTTACCACCTCAGTGGATCTCTGCAATTGCAAATTCCATTGCTGATGGGAATATATTGCATGACAGTGCATTTGAGGGACAACCTGTCAACCTAGATGTGCAAGATAATTTTGCTGATGAGCTACAGGTCATGTCATATGACGAGAACATTTGCAACTGCTCTAACAACGACATGGCCCCACTCATTGGCTTAATCTCCGAGAAAGCATCAAGGTGTGAACGAAAAGCAGGAGTCATCATTGTTGATGGACTAACTGTAGCAATACTGTGTTTTGGTACTGGAGTAGTAGCCATTATTGACTCCCATGTGCATGGCCAAAATGGAGCAGTTCTTTGTATTTCAAATTCATCTACTGAACTCACCAACTGGTACAAGGCTAGTTTTCAGAAATACAACAACAGGGCAATGGGGCCAATGTGTTCAGTGACATGGGTGAACTTCAATTTTGAGTGACCCCCATTAAGTAAGGGTTAGAGACTGCTTGTGAGTTCTTTATCGACAAATACAGGCACGCGCTGACTGTACGATGAACGAAAAATAATGAATACTGCATGAGGCCGAAGGCCGAATGCAGTATGAAGAAATTTTGAGTTCATCGTACAGTCAGCAAGTGACCGTATTTTGCCGATAAAGTACAAACATAAAGTCTCTAACCCTTTTAATATTCAAACTGAGTGCACTGTCAGCCGTGAATTTCAATTGAAATCAGTTGTCAATAACAATTTCATCAGTAAAGAAGTCAAATATTTCGCATGAATTAAATCATTTTACGGTAAATATCTCCACAAAGAAAAGTCATTTCAATAGACAATGAATAAAAACAGAAGTAGATAACTTTGCAAAGAATAATTTACTTTGGCGTTCGGTCAGTTTAGTTGACGCCTTGCGAGTACAATGTTTGTACATTTAACTCGAAAACATTTCTCTTGGAGCCATGTATTAAAATATCGAGTATTTAGCCGGCTTAACTCCTAGATAGTCTACTTTCTTTAATAGTTTCTTTCATTCGAAAATAACTAACCTGCAGCAAGACAGTGAATTGAAATCTTGAAACCGGCCTCCATTGCTCGGCTCTGAGTCTGATGCAAACATTTTCCAAATAAAAATATCCTGGGTTTTCGAACCTTCCACTGAATTGTCGCTTCATTGTCTCCTCATTTATTGACAGAGTAAGGTCTCGCTGGAAATAAAATCCATTTCTTCAGTTTGGACTGCTAAAGTATTGTAGAAACTTTTGTTTACTCAGATACATGTTGACTTGTTAGTTGTTGTACTTCCAGCGCTTGCATATCAGCCGTTTCTAAAGAACGATTATGCAAATGTTTGCCTGAAAACATAATGTGAGGCGAATAATATGATTGTACATTTAACTCGAAAACGTTTCTCTTGGAGCCATGTATTCAAATATCAATTATTTAGCTGGCTTAACTCCTAGATAGTCTGCTTTCTTTAATAGTTTCTTTCAATCGAAAATAACTAACCTGAAGATTCCAGTGGGGCAGTTGAATTTAAATCTTGACTCGAAACCGGCCTCCGGCCATGTGCTCGGCTCCGATGCAAACATTTTCCAAATCAAATATCCTGGGTTTTCGAACCATCCACTGAATTCTCGCTTAATTTTCTCCTATTATTGACAGAGTAAGGTCTCGGAAATACAATCCATTTCTTAAGTAAGACTACTATAGAGTGTTGTAGAAACCTTTGACTTTGTTCACTCGGACACATGTTGACTTGTAAAGTTGTACTTCCAGCAATAGCAAATCAGCCGTTTCCAACGAGCGATTATGCAAATGTTCGCCTCAAAATATATATCTTCTGTCACACAGGCAACAGAGTTCAATCCTGCCGTTACCTTTCTAGTAATTGTCTGCATTTTCACTGTTTAATATGCGATGAGGTTTTGCAAGCCGTCCAAACACGTAACTAAGCGAAGGACTATAGTCTCCCTTTCCCTAGGTAAGAGAGGGTCTGGGTCGAGTGCTGTGGTCACCAATAATGCACGCTCATTAGCCAATCACATGCTTGGATTTTGTACAATGCACGAAATTTGAACATTAATAAATAATAATAATAATAATAATAATAATAATATTTTAACAGGGTGCCCATGTCACCAAGGTGTTTTTCAATGGGGCCCTGTATAAAATTTAAAAACAAATAACAAGATAAAAGATAAAAATGCAATGGAAACGCTAATTAAAAACGTAGTAAAAAGTCATGAAGCAAATCTAATTTAGCTAAGAACGATAATTATAAGTAATCTTTAAGCTTACTTTTAAAACATGATAAAGAGCTAATACTACGAATCTCTAAAGGTATACTGTTCCAATCCGTTATGGCGTGATAAGTGAACCGCTGCTTCCCCCAGTTTCTCTTGGGTTTGTGCAGATGTATGTCATCTGTTCTTCGGGTATTATAATTATGTACTTCTCTATTTGTTATAAAATTAAAATCGTAGTCAATTTGGCCATTACGTAATTTATGTACCGTGGTACAGCGATGGAATTTTCGACGTACCTTGAGCATTTTCCAACCTAGCTGATCTAAAGATTCTCTCGAAGAAGAGAGGACTGGTAAACCTAATATTACTTTGGCGGCCTTATTCTGAATAACCTGAAGGTAGTCCATAAGTGTAATGTTATTTTTATCTCCCCAAACTATATCTGCATAATCTAAAATGGGTAAAATAAGCGCATTATAAAAAGTTAAACAGTATAACAGTATAAGTTAAACGGTATAAATAACAGTAAAGTGTGTGGCCCTTCACAGAGACCATGCACAAACCTGGAACCTAATGTTCAGAAAAATGACACATTATTGACAGGTCTGAAAAATACTGTGTTTTATGACAATGTGTTCCAAATTTACAGTGTGGACACTCAAATTATGAATGGTTATTGCTTTTTTAGACTTGTTTCACTGTGTTTTGAATAGTAATTTTTTGTTGATACTCTACTTCAAGTTGACTATAACAAGCATAGAAAAGAAATGTATGAGCCATTGTTTGAATCCTGTTTGTGATTAGCTACTTTTGAAAAATGATGAAATAAAGCAATGACTGTTCACGGTTAGAGTGTTCACACTGTAATAGCATTTTAACTTTAGCAACGACACCCAAAATGCATAAGATTTGTATACCTTCTTAATACATACTGGTTGCATTGCATCATTGATGTATGGGTATTGATGAATTCAGTGGTAGCTCTGCGGATTTTTATCACAATTTTTTTTGTGTGAACCCCAATTCAGTAACTAGCCAAGTAAGCTACTAGGCTAATTGTATTAGTCATGGTGTATTTGCACCTGTGAAAAAAGTTTAGTCATTAATACACAGTTCAAAGAAACTGAAAGAAAGCAGTGGAATTTGTGTCTTAGTGTGTTCTTGTTTATTCTTTTTCACATATTTAGTGAATAAGTCTATCATTGAAGATATGCACTACATGGATTATATACTATTAGTAATATAATTATGCCAATAACACAATAAGTAGTATATCAATTGTTGGTTCTGGCCCGATTGTCATAAAATACAACGAACACATACTACCAATTGTTGCATTTTATGACATCTCACCCTTCGGGTTCGTTATCATAAAATGCAACAATTGGTAGTATGTGTCCATCGTATTTTATAACAATAGGGCCAGACACCAACAATTGGTTTACTACTATAGTTCATTTATCGTATTTATAAGTCATATTAAAGGAGTGTAATCATAAGGTATTATATCAGGGCTAAGCATATATTAACATTTGTTCGAACATTTGGTTTATAGTGAATTTATTACATTTCAACATCCTATTAGAGGAACAATATTATACAGCATATCTATCCTATTACACAGCATTTGGTTTACTACTATAGTTCACTTATCGTATTTATAAGTTATATTAAAGGAGTGTAATCATAAGGTATTATATCAGGGCTAAGCATATATTAACATTTGTTCGAACATTTGGTTTATAGTGAATTTATTACATTTCAACACCCTATTAGAGGAGTGTGGTTATAAGGTATTATACCATATATTGTCATAATCATTATTTACTACTATAGTCCATTCATCATATTTCTACATCATATTGAAGGATTGTAGTCATAAGGTATTAGATCAAGGCTCAAACACTTTGTTTATAGTGAATTTATTACATTTCAACACCCTATTAGAGGAGTGTGGTTATAAGGTATTATATCATGGCTGAGCATATACTAACATTCGTCCGAGCACGTGCTTTAAGGAATTATTTACGCGGGTGGAAGAGCTTCAAGAACACAATACCTTTAAGGCTCAATTAGGTTTAAATATAACTTTCATACTTGATAAACCTGATGGTTACGTATATGATACAGCCACTTCTATAGCTTTCAATCTGTTTTGACCAGCGATGATGGGATCCGTAGGGTAATAGTAGAAGCACATGCTCAGATATACAACCAAATCGAGAAGTGGATCAGTCGAGGATCGAACTGGGTTATATATGCAGTCAATATTCTATGGTTAAACATCGCTAGATATCAACCAATACGTGGAGGTTCATATTTACCACTACCTCCAGAAATAGCTAATAAGAAAGCAGTGATCAATGTGAACAACAAAGACAACAATTGCTTACGTTGGTCACTACGCGCAGAAGCTCTTTCAACCGCAAGAAAAGCAGCAAAACTTTCAACTATAAAAAAACCCTCAAGAGACATCGAAATATAAAGGAGACGATGGGTTTAACTTTGATGGTGTGGATGCGCCAACACCAATCTCACAAATAAATCGCGTAGAGAAGCAAAACAAAATCTCGATTAATGTGTTTGGATGGAATTCGAAGGAAAAGCACTTGATCATACACCACATTTCGAATGAGACTTTCTTAAAGCGTGTTAACCTATTGCTAATAGAAGACCAAAATAGTGGTAAGCAACACTATTGTTGGATCAAGAACTTTAATCGCCTCCTATTCGATCAAACAAAGCATAATAATAGGAAGCACTTTTGCGAGCGATGTCTACATGGATATTCCAATGAAGCTCTTCTTACAAAGCACATTCCAGAGTGTAATGGTATCAATGACAGAGCTATACGCATTGAAATGCCTACCAATAATGATAACAAAGTCTCATTTCAGAATATCCACAAACAGCTCAAAGTACCCTATATTATCTATGCAGACCTTGAGGCTTTGACCACTAAGATCGAAGGACCTGCCCAAGACCCAAAGAAGAGCAACACACTTAAAACAGAAGAACATATTCCCTGTGGATTTTGCTATACAGTTGTACGTTCCGATGGTCATAGCGAACCACCAGTACTATATAGAGGCATGGATACTATAGAACGTTTTCTACAATGCATACAAGAGGAAGAGGTGAAGATCGAAGCCCAAAAGTCTAAACCACTATGTATGTCACAGGAAAACTATAGGGTTTATAATAGAGCAACGATTTGCCATATCTGTCATAAGCCCTTGGTTGGTAAAGATAGAGTACGTGATCATTGCCACATCATAGGTGAGTTTCGAGGTGCCGCACACAATGCCTGTAATCTCAAATTACGTACTTTTCCTACCATCCCAGTTGTATTCCATAATCTTCGTGGATATGATTCTCACCTACTAATGCAATCCATATCCAGGACATCAGGTAAGATCTCGTGTATTCCAAACAATATGGAGAAATACATTTCATTCTCACTTGGTAACTTACGGTTTATAGATAGCATTCAATTTCTACCATCATCTCTTAGTAAGTTGGTAGAAAGCGCATCTCAAGATACCTTTCAACAAACTACGAAGTATACGCACGACCAAGACAAAAACAAGTTACTGCTTCGCAAAGGTGTTTATCCATATGAGTACATGGACTCTTGGAATAGATTTACAGAGACTTCTCTTCCACCTAAAGAAGCATTCTATAGTAAACTACATCTAGAGGATATAACCGACGAGGACTATGAACACGCACTAGAAGTTTGGAATGTATTCAGTTGTAAAACATTGGGAGACTACCACGACCTTTACCTACAAACTGATGTACTTCTTCTATCGGATGTGTTCGAGACCTTTCGCACAACATGTATGCAAAACTATGGCTTGGATCCTGCTCACTACTATACTAGTCCTGGTCTATCGTGGGATGCATTGTTAAAGAAGACAGGTGTGGAGCTTGAACTATTAACTGACTATGACATGCATTTATTCATCGAGAAAGGTCTACGTGGTGGTATATCTATGGTGTCTCAGCTTTATGCTAAAGCAAATAACCAAAGTATACCCGATTTCGATCCTAATAAGCCAAATAGTCACATACTCTATCTTGACGCCAATAATCTATATGGTTGGGCCATGAGTCAATATCTACCAACAGGAGGATTTGAGTGGTGCACACCAACAGAAGAACAAATAACCCAACACGCAATCGATTCAGATAAAGGTTACATCCTTGAAGTCGACCTCGAATATCCTCAAGAACGTCATGATACACATAAAAGCTATCCACTAGCTCCAGAGAGAATGCAGGTCGATAAAACTTGGTTCTCAGAGTATCAAACCGATCTATTCGAGGAACTATATAAAGGTAATGGATCTTTGAAAGTGGAAAAACTCATACCTAACCTATATGACAAAGAACGATATGTGCTACACTACCGCAACCTACAACTGTATATATCCCAATGGATGGAACCATACATACGATATGGTTCAATGTCACTACTGTAATTCCCAATACATCGGAGAGAAAAAACGATGCCTCAAAGACCGTTTTAACGAACACAGACGACCTGTAGATAAATCTAATATCAAATCTAAACCTACAGCCGTTTCTAAACATTTTCTCAGCCCTAACCATTCTAGTACTGACGTGCTCCTTATTCCTTTAGAAGTCATCTATTATAAACGCGATTCCGTGAGAAAAGCACCTGAATCATATCTCATCTATAAAGCTAAAACCCTCGAACCACTCGGAACGAATAGACGTGATGAAATGTAATTTGACCGTTTGACCTTTATTGTCGGCTGTTACTCATATCTGCACTATCTTTTCAAACCTATTTCGTAATTTCCTTTTATGTGTTACTATTGTATAAAACATGTGTCATCGATTTTGTAATTTCCGCTCACAGTTACGTAATTAACAATTTATATAAGCCTTGTATACATTTGTGACCTCCACTGTAAAATAAACCTGAAGAAGGCTGGTACTGGCCAGCCGAATATCGTATAAACCTCGACAAACATTGTATTTGATCAGCATTGTTTTTCGAGTTTTTTGTCTTCGACAGGGTATCAATTTTCACATCGACAAATCTTGAACAGGGTATGGTATTTATCACTTTCGACATGACATTTATCTGATGTAAACATCATACTCATTACCAGATATCGGTTTGTAATCAATTTATCCCTGACCGCTAAATAGAAAACCGACGACTTTATTGACACTTCTTGTGGATTCTTGTCGTATATTAGTGGTTTCGTCAGCTATAACAACATATTTTAAAGGACTAAATCTCATTAATTTCCTATCATCAAGCAATTAAAGTAAATGCCGTACTAAAAGATATGATTCATCACGGGAATGTACTTCGTATTCTAGGCAATAGGTCGCAATTGTACTCTTTGGCTTAAGTCTAGATTTGAAACTGCAAAGTCTCTAACCAGTACAATTTTTTTCACGCGCATTTCTTTGTCCCGTTTGATAAATAATTAATATATGACTCCCGATATGACTATCAATGCGTTTTCTGTAAGATCTGGTTTAATTAAAATTTGTCCAAGAGTCAATACAATCTTGTTGCTGTTGTGTTCCAACAGGATATTACAAAATAGACGGATATTAAAAAGGCTTGGTCTAAATTAGCCATTGTTCTGTTTGCCGACACAAGGAGCTCGTTATCAGATTACGCGTTTGTTGCTCTAATACCCATCGTCAGGAGTTCCCTCTTCAACTGCGTGATTTTACTGTTACTTTCTTTTATTTCAATTTCCACTGGAACATTGATTCCGCCTCCTACGCGCCATCTTACCTTGCGATCATCAAAAGGTCTTCCTGTGATTGTGCTGCAAAAGCAAGTAAGTATTTTATTAAGTAACGGGTGCGTGCTTGCCCCGAAGTCATGCCTTAGGCTTACCGCTCGTACTCCCGGTTTCACGTGCGTATCTTTTAACAGACACTATTAAACCCTGATTATACTTAAGGGTCAAAGCGCTTACCATTTCATGCCGTCCTTGAAAGGCCAAAGTGGAGAAACGAGCTCTCGCCGGCTGAAGATGCCCAAGCTAGCCTCGTGTGTTTGTCACCTTGAATGCTCTGCCTTTCGGTCCGTACTTCTTGTAAGCATGAAAATCTTCGCCAACATCAACAGTGAAGGGGCATTCTTGGAAACCTTTCACGACGCAATGGATTTTAACACACATAGTCTCGGTAGCTTGGGTATCGCTCTGTGATCGTTGCTCTAGTTTTGACATTTTATAATAATGAGCCTGGTGCTCTATTCGTCTGTGTGCCGTTCGCGTCTAGTCTAAGCTGTAAGGTAGCCACGTGTAGCGGCATTCCGCTGACTGGTCTGTACAGACTGTCCTAGGGCAAAATAACTTTCCCTTGTAGTTCTTTAAAAATGATTACATCACCAATTAGTCTAAATAAATTGCAGAAGCACATCAGTCTGGAACATGTATCTTTGACCATTCAGTGAAACGTTTTTAAAATGAAAATGATCTAATTATTAAAACAATTCCATCCAGCGCTTATATACAATACGGTAACCAATCACGTATCACGGAAATCTAAGAGGTTAATCACGATTCCCGCGCTATTAAAATAGCAAATCACGCATCATGCTACGGTATCAAATCACGCACCCCTATTTTTCTGCATTTCACGCATTTTGACCGATCACGCGTCACATACAACTCCTTTGCTACCATGATTATTGTTATTTTGCCTCTATAAAAGATCACTCAAAGGGCCCTTGAATAGACCAGGTACTATTGGGGTCGCCTTGAAGGTTTTTTTATTGTGATACAGTCAATAAAATCACAACGCCTCTGGGAAGTTTTTTTAATTACAAAATGAAATAACTCCAAATCGTTTTTGCTTGTAATAGGTAATACGCCGTTGAAATCCGAGTCTTTTCGCAATGGGAAAGGATAAAAGGGGCTTAGATCGGGCTCCGTGTAGTGTCTCCGAATGCGACGAATATGACACAGAAGGGGGTGTTCTATGTGAATATTGTGGACACACTCCAATGCAACACCCCATTGTCAAACGAAATACCCAACCGGATACCCAGCCACCAATGAAAAAAAAGAAAAACGACACCCTTGAGCTAGAGAGCGCTAGACTGGAAAGTGACGAACCAGCAGATGATAATTACCATGGAGACCCCGAAGGAAAAGAGAAGCATTTAGCTGATTTGGAGATATTGGAGCCCGTACAATTCGCCTCGCAATTAGAGAGTGTGGATACTAACCTGGAAAACAAGACCCAAGAACGCCGCATTAATGATCTCGAGTTACAAAAGCTCCAAATAATAGCCAATGATCGTGTATCGAAAGGAGGAAACGGCTCTGTTCGTATGGAATTGAAGCGCGGCAGTGATTCAAAGATTTTTGCCAATTGCAATGTGTGCACAACTGACATCGCACTACAGCGTGCATCTAAAGGGGCATTCTTCACTCAACAACATTTGGACACACAGATGCATAAAACCAATGCCCAAATTATGTATGCCAGGAAAACAGAAATGCCATTAGAAATGTCACAGCTCCAAGCGAAAATAATGGAAAAATTCCCTGATGTTTTCTTTATAAAGAAGACAAGCATATTCTGCCGATCAAGCAAATTTGGGAATTTGTCTCAACATGTGACAAGTACTTCTCACCACAAAAATGCTGCTGAAAAATTTGGATCTAAAGCGTCCAAAGACATCACATCTTTTTTTAGTGCTACCTCCAAGTCTAAGTCAGCCTCGTGTAAGACGGGCACAGACTGATCAGTTAAAGTCCAAGGGAAGCAACTTTGCCAAGGATTTTACCTAAACAAATATGTTTATAGTGTAAATAATAAAGCTGTTTCCGTTGATGTGAAACTGTTGCTAAATGACATAAAGCCAGGAGAAGATGCAGGAAAAGTGACCTGGTATCCAGAACCCCATTTTCGTTTTACAAGGGATGCCAGTCAAACGTCAGATGTAAATATTGGAACTTTCCGAAGCGTGGCATGCTCAAGATCCGCAGATGTTGGGAGTTATGAACATGACATGTGTTCAGCTAGCTCTGCAATCCCGAATTTGCCGTCATTTAAAAACCGCTTACTTTTAAGAAATAAATCATGTAATTCAGATGGGTTAAGGGATGTGCAAAAGATCCGTAATGCTTTACTTACATCAACTGAGATGGTACAGAAGCTGCGTGACCAAACGGAAAAAACTTGAACGGAAAGAATCTGAGTTGTTCTTTTTGAAGTCCAAACACTTGCGTCTACGGATACGGATTCAGACGATAAAAGAAAATCTCATTGAGTATGCTAAGCGTGGCAGTATGAAATCCATCTGCTATAAGCTACAAACGGCGTCGGACAAGGGGTTGTTAGACAAATTTCCACGTGGAAAAAATGGGAAGCGCTATCAAGCGCCGTTCAAGCTTTTTCTTGAGGTAATAATGTTGTGGGGAGGACCGAGGCTGGCTTCATTTGTCGCCTTGAATATTGGAGGCCCCGAAGTCCACTCGATTTACCGATGGCGAAAACAACACCATGTTCATCTGGTCGGTGGGATTGATGAGAGCAAGTTCATGAAGCTAAGCGTTCTCTACGAGGAAGCGAAGGAAAAACATGGCGTCTCTGCAATCCCTGTTTTAGCAGCTGAAGATGAAACGGGAATCATTGGGCACATAACCTACAACGAAGCCAATGACGAGCTGTTAGGATTTTGTGGAGTGAGTGGTGATCAACATAAATGCCTGGATCATTTTAATGTTGTTGTAGGAATTGGCGAAGACGGCTATCATTCAATTATGAATGCATGTTTGCAAGAGCTACCATATTGAACCCACTCCACCCTAACCTTCCCCGTATAGCTGTTTTGACCATGCCCACATGTAACAAGTTTGACGCTAGCTTTGTGTACCGTCAATGGCAGGACGTGCAACGCCTATACGAGCGCCACATCGAACCCGTTCTTGGTCCACTCATTGGAAACAGCTCTGACGGAGATTCCAGACGAAGAAAGGTGATGCTTCAACTCGCTGGTGTTGATGCTGCTGGGAACAGATACCGCCCTATTCCTGCCGACTTAGGCTTCGTGTTTTCTTGCCGAAAAGAGGAGACGGAGAGTGGCTATGTTCTTCGTGAATTATGTGATCAAGATTATGTCCATAATCACAAGAAGTTGTTCTATCCTCTTGATCATGCCACTCGCGTATTGATGATGGGAAACTATCTGATTCATATGAACCATATCCAGATGGTTTATGACGTCTTTCCACCACATGAGCATGGTCTGGGAATTGGTGATATTGAACGTCGTGATCGCCAAAATTGGAGATCTGCCCAGAAACTTACCTTTCCAGTGATACAGAATTGTCTGCAGAGGCTTATTGATCGAATCCTACCTTGCTTGGAACAAAGATCTATCTGCTGATCGTTTGGCATTACATGGAGATTTTTTGCAGCAGTGTTGCTTCTCTGCTAACAAGAATCAAGTATGCAGCAACAGTAAGTCATTTCCTTGCAATCTGGCACAACTACATACATCGGCATCCACAGCATACCATTCGTGCGAACTTCGTTACTCGAGAAACCTACACAGATGTACTACTGTCATGTTTTGCCGTATTGCTGATCTGCTACATGCGGGATAACTTTCCGGATGCAGAATGCCACCTCCATCTCACTGGCTCAGATGTGGTAGAAGGTTTCTGGAGCAAGAATGGACAGTGGGTTGGAAATCACCACAATTACACCTTTGGTGATTTGCGCAGAAATACCTCACATATGATTCGGTTAGAGCAGATCCGTGTAAACCCACAAGCTCCCGAGTTCGCGAAGCCACATCCAAAGCAAGAGAGCATATGGTCACGGCAGTATGCTCCAGGCTACCAACGGGCTCGCTTGGATGACTATCCCGCACCTGGTCTGGAGGTTCAGGCATGGAAGGAGGGAGTGCGAAGGGCTCAGGAATTGGCTCTCTTTGTTGGCATGATGCCCGATGACAACGACGATGGTAACGAGGATGCAGGTAGTGATGATGATGATGATGACGATAACAACAATGGCGGAAATGGTCAAGGAAATAAGTATTTCATTGCAAGGGAAGACAGTAACCGCACCTCACACAGCAGCACGGTGGGAAGCAGCGACGAAGACGATATCAGTGTTGGAGGTCCTAGCCTTTCAGGTAATTGCATCTCTTTCTTTTTATTACAATTATGGCAACATCAGTGGCAGTAATGACATTGACTGTTCCTATCTTGTTAGATGATCTCAGGACATTTCTGAGTCAAGACGACAGTGAACGACCTCTGCTTGATGACTGCCAATGTATTGATGAAACCGATGAGGACGGCAACGACGACACTTCGCCTGACACTACACGTACACCTGTCGTCAAGCATAACCCAAGGGTTGCCATTCCAGGGAAAGAAGGGCTGGTGTACGAGAGCACCCTCGTCTCATTACTCAATGAAGATCCAAATCTACCTCACAACAGGTATGTGTATATATGTATAGTAATTTATTTAGTGTCCTGAATACATCCCATACAGGTGCCTGTTGCGTCAATAGATATCCATATGTCTGTATATTGCCCATAAAAGAAGCGTTGATTGCTTTATTCAGTCCAATACTATTCAATTTACTGCGCCTGTTCGTACGATATATATTCCCCTAATATTTTGTGGCCATTGTGTTTTAAACCCTACGCCTTTTCATTCCCATTGATTTTTGTTCTTAGACTTCAGAGAGTGCGCCAAAGGCAGGAGTATGGTCACATGGAGGGAAATTCAAGTTCTCTGGATAGCAGAAGTATTGCTCTTTTTGAGGATTACGTGGTAATAGACAGAGCTAACAAATCCTTTAACCTCGGTTATCTTCTTCACCTTATTTGTGCTGGAGGAAACGGTCCCTTGGAGTACAAAAGGCCAGTTGCCTATGACCACCCGAAGAAACTCTCGATTACCGCCTATGTACAGCTTTATGATGTGGTGTCCTACAATGGTGTGCAACAACGTGGCATCTACGAGATGAAATCCTCTGAACCAACTGTCTATCCCTTCACGGACATCCTTACCCATGTCAACCTATCTATAGCGACCAACAACAACACCTTTGAGATCCCAACTGAAGAGCTGGCATCCATTGAAAAGGAGGTGTCAACACTTTTTCAACCCCGGCAAAGGTGTGCTACAAGGCCTTCAAGGGATACGGGAAGTGTAACAGAGTCTTCTAGCCTTGACGAAGTTGAGGGAATCAGAAGACGAGTTTTAGAAGGGGCTGCTCGCAGTGATGGAGATGGCCCTCGTCGTTCAGCAAGGAGGAGGACTGCATTTGTGTTCGACTCCTAATTTCGTATTGTATATATAGCTGCATTCTTAGCTTTAGTGTCTAGGTGCAGTAGGCGGTTTTCTCTTAGCAGTTGTCCAGTAGTAACACGCGAGTAGCCAAGTTACTGCATTAGTACCACAACAGTTCGAAAGTGGCACTAAATGCGCCATTTGTTTTCATTGCTGCGTATGTGTACAACCTATATTCTGTAAATATCCATACCGTTTCTGTTTATTCTGATGAGTATCATTGACTGACCAGCTTCATGATATATGCCAATCGATCATGACACCTCGAACTGAGGCATAACAAGATGGCGTCAAGTTTGCGCGAGGCTCAATTTGAGGCAGCTATCCAGGCGTTTAACGCCGAATTCGTCAGAAATGGGTAACTATCCTTGATTCTTTTCCTTCACAATTATGTTTTGCTTCTTTTTAACCAATTTTGATTGGGCTGACAGTTATGGTGATGCTCCTGAAGGCCTGATTAAGATCCTACGGACCTTCAACTGAAGCCAGGCGAGTCGCCGAAAGACGGTCGATCCCGTCTTTACAAGCGGCTGTGGTGCCTTCTTTGGGTAAGCCCTTTTAGTAAACGAGAATTGTGTTTGTCAATAATTTAGAGAAGCATTGGTAATCGAGTATTCGTGTGCTTTACTGCTATTTTCTTATCTTGCTTGAATACCACAATACTCCAAGCCAATGTTCTCTCGCGCTCCATTCTTTTGACGTGATCGTTTCCGACTTTCACGCATTCTTGTGACTTGATCGTTTCGGACTTTAGCTACTACTTTTGTTTATTCTGGAGTGTTAAAACAACTATAAACAACCTAGATTGAAAGCTACCCGAATGTTGAGACTGGGTAAAGACGCTCATGTTGAATTGTGCATGTTTTGATTTTGTCTAGAGATGGAGCGAGAGTACCGAGTGAGGTGACAAAATACTGCTACTAATTACTGAAATTCAACCAAATCGTTGTCTGAATGGATGTCCTATTATGATTACTGACCCAAAGGGTGTATTGCACAGTCCAGGCTTTGATATATCCAACTGAGATTCCACGTATTGTATTTCTTGCAGTATGGAAGCGGCAAGACAATGGGAAGTGGGCTTCCAAAATGGCCCACGTATGTTTATCCTGCCAGCCTCAAGGCCATTGTGAGGCATGCCTTGTTTTAGCCAATATTATTTTCTTTAAAATAGGATTGTGCATCTCCATTCTCAGACATCTGTCCAACCAAAATTTCACAATGTTCTAACATTGTGTCAGAACAATGTTCTCTAGTGCACTTAAACCTGTATGGTTAGTTGTTCAAAAGTTAATTTCGAGCTCTGAAATGGAAAACTTACATGTAAACCAGGTGTTTTTGACAGTTGAAACATAAATTAGCAACTTGTTTCTTTATTGTTCTTCCAGTGCATTGTATGGGGTCACTTACTGAGGCATCCCTTTGGTGTAACCCTTGGAACTGGTGACTATGGCCATTTAACAATTGATCACAGTGCAATGCTCTTCCGATTGCATCGTTCATTTTGCCAGTACTCAAACCAAGGTTTTGAAGCATCCCACAAACAGCAGAGAATGCTGTATTCCAGAGCCACAAGTCACGATTCAGCTGCAGAAGCCCAATCAAGTAAGCCCAGGCAATTCTGGTCATGTATTTTTGTAAATGTTCTAGCACCAAGAGGCATATTCCATGATGCACTTTGAAACAAGGGGCATCTTAGAGTTGGGGAGCTAAGTAACACTTGTAAAAGACAACACAATGAAAATCTGAGTGTATAATTATGTTCATACATGTATACATGCAGTGTTGTTGATTCAGATTTGCTTTCTTGTTTAGTAAGCCAGATCCTAACCCACTGGTATGCTGAGAAGTTACTGTGTATCAGATACCAGTTTGTGAAAGCCAAGGAATGTATGTCTAAAGGTATGATTTGCACTGATAACAATCATTATGAGGGAATTATTTTTTCTCACTGCAAAACAAAAATACCCCTCCTTTGGGCAGAAGTGTCAAACATTAGCATGCAAAATTAAGGCCTTTGCTAATAGACTGTACAGTAATTGTACCAAAATTGTGGCTTTGCTGGGAACTTTTTCAAAGAAATTCAAAATTTTAATTTGTTCAATGTGGCAAATACAATCATGTATGGTTTTTTGTGCATTAGTTTCCCTTTTTGGGGGGCGGCCTTCACCTACTCAGAGCCATCAGGTTTTGGACAGTTACCTTCGATTTCCCCTCCAGTAATCGCTGAACAACAAGAATTAGAGTGTTGATAGTACTGACTTTGCTTATTATTTTGACGAAGAAGTGGATGGAAGGAGTCTGAGGAGACGAAGTAGAGTTACGAGTTCTGAGAGAGACAAAGGATTGCCAAGGCGCACGAGAACAAGAAATGTTGCCAGTCGGCGAAGGATCACTGCAAAACCAAGAAAAAACAGACCCCATTCTAATGTTCTGGATATGATACTCCAGTGCTGCACTGCAAGGACCTGCCTCATAAACCTTACACATGGCTTGATAGGAGTGATTCGTAAACAATTCGACGAAATGCTTTACGAGGATCAAAACAACTACCCGAACTCTCTTATTGAGATCAATAAGGCTAACGGGGTTGGGATCACCTAATTTTAATATTCCACCTCAAATACAGAAGAGATAAATGTTTTGTTTGCGTAGTATTATGGTTTTACTTAGCCTGCTTACACCAGACGTATTTTTTTCACGATCCCTTAACTTCAGAACCTTAATGATGCAAGCAGTGACGCCAGAATATTTGTCTTTTCTCTGTTCAATCAGAGCAATTGTTAGAATTTATTTTGAATTGGCGCGCCAACTGTTGCGAACTCATCTGATTGGCGGGAAGATTTAAGAATCTCATAAAATCTGGTAGTCAAAATTTGAACCAATCCGTTTATTAGGGACCGCGGAGGGGGTGGGGAAGTCGGGCTATATAACCCCTATCACATTTTTAGGGAAATGTGACAAAAACCAAGTTTTAGCGAGAAAGTCCCATGGAAAACGAAGAAAATGGCATTTCCGAGGCTCTAGATTTCAACATTTCCTACGGAGCATGCCCCCATACCCCCTAGCAGCTCGTGCCTTCGGTGCTCGTTGCATTGTATGATTGTTTTAGCCCTACCACTTTTAAGGGCACTCCGCGGTCCCTGTTTATGCTGTTTGTCTTATATAGCTTTCAATTTAGATTCATTGAGCTTTCGGAGGATAAACATAAGAGAGAACATGACATGTACAAATGAGTATCTTCTCAAGCGTGGGAACATGACATGTACAAATGAGTATCATCTCAAGCGTGGGAACCGTCTCCTGTCAGTGGTCCCTTGGTCAGTGGCAAATGTATTGTCTGAATCCTTTTAATTGTACATATTGATAGATTTGATTGGCATACGGTTTTACTGGACACGGTTCACTCGACTGTTGGAAACAAAATGTCCGTTACAGTTCAAGTAAGAGTCTTGAAAGATCTTTTTTCGCTGATTGATAACAGACTGGGAACGCTTATGGATCTCCCCGCCAATGCTCGCAGGGCAGTTATTGAAGTAACTGATAAGATACGAGAGGTTGCGGAGTTAGTTGGAATAGAGATAGGGCAGTCATCCAGCAGCTGTGTTCAAGAGGAACCTGAAGTGATTGCAGAGGCCCGGACCGCACTGCAGCAAACAGAGCCGTGTGACCGTCACTCAGAACACGAAGAACCGCCGATAAAGAGGTCCAGACCAATGGATAAGAGAAGACGGCGTGTATCCAAAAAAACTGACAACGTAGGTGCTAAGTTTTTCATACTTTTAAATCGTATTTCAATTTTTTTTTTATTGTAATGACAATCAATCACCAATTTAAATTGGCCTTTTTTCGAATTGGTCTATTTGGCTATTTATTTAAAATGTATATAGATCACACATTAGGGGCAAGTATTATCTCCTCTTAGTTCTCATTTGACACGGTTTCCTTTCTTTGTTATTCATTGGGCTTTTATCTCCGATATAGACCGGTTGAAAAATAGAATATAATTAAACCGACACATAAACTGCGCGGGCTTTATACGGATACAGCCCTGGGCTTTATCCATAAAGCCCGTACATTTATAATCCTTTTGTGAATTAAACCTTGCCAATGCCAAATAAGAACTAAGAAGCAAGGGTGGCTCACATCTGTGGCCCGATGTTCGCTGAATGACAAAGCCGTGGCGGTCATGTTGGTGGAAATGATAAGAGAAGCTAATGTACCGATCAATTCGAAACATCAACATTTAATTTTAATTTTTGGATTTATAGGTAATCTATTGTGAGCCTAGGCATGTTGCTAGCTTTAAGCCTGAATGCCAATGGTGATATGGCGAAATGCATTAACACTATGTCAATCTGTTCCCACCACCTACCATATAATGACACTTCTACATTCGCACCCACATTCATCCATAATTTCAAGCCAACTCACTCCATTCTCAATGCCATCCTCAAGTCGCCTTCTTCGTCTGCTCTTCGTAACAGAGACAAGAACAATACGAAAAGAACTGTTGCTGCACGAGTGGCTGCATGAGCTGTCTGTTGTATTAATTTCGTGATCGTTGTTAGACCGTTGCATTTTTGATGTATTTTAGTCAGTTGGATTTTTGGGAGTAAACAACTCAGTTCAATTTCATCTTGTGGAAAGTTTTATTTAACCGACACTGCTCCATTTTGGCACCCGATAACAAAACAACCAAAATATTTGATATTTGAGCTCACAGCCGAGGAAAAGATGAAAATTGATAAAGACAGGATTACAGCAATTCTTCAAGTCGTGGAAAAAGTATAAGGTTGTACAAGTGCGACATTGGGTGCTACATTGCAGAGTTTTCTCAACTCGAGTCCTTCCTGAAGTCTGTCTGTGAAGCAATGGTGGAGGAAATTTGCAAAATAAGACAATCACAGAAAAAAAAGATTCCGCCAAAAACAACAACAATGCATCAACATCGAGCAGAAATCCGTTCACTAATTCTAAATGCTTCAAAACTACCCATGGTCAACAAAATCAATCCTGATGAATTAATGGCAGTAACAACTTTATCAGAGAAGATTCTTTGGGAAAAGTAGCATAAAGAAATTTCTCCGAACCTTGTTGTCGTAAAGGAGATGAAACATTCGAGTTTGTACTCACTTCTCCATGAAGCTAGAGTAATGCAGGCTGTAGCGCACCACTGTTTTCCTTTTATATCTGGAGTGCAAATGGTTCAAAAGCCGTACAGCATTGTTATGCAACTGAAGGGCCCTAAAGATACTGGAGAGTCATTCACTTTACACAGAGTCATATCTGCTAAAGACATTGCATACATATTAATATTAAAATGCGACTAAAAGAATCAAGAAGTTACATCAACTTTAAAGACTCTATGTCGACCGGCATCCATTGCGGGCGTTTGTTTTTGTTTTGATTCAAGAATTCGACCTGGCGTTCCTCGCTAGCCTTCGGACGGCCATCTTGATCTCACAAGACATCGGAAGACGAATTGCAGAGGATTAATGTTTATGGTGAGTTTTAAGTTTCTATGAAACGCCAACAAGTCAATAGACAATACGATCGGTATTTATCTGTGTTTCTTTCAATTCAATTTTACTGAAGGTTGCCGGCGAAGCCGAAGTTCTACACGAAGACAGAGCCGATATTTGCAGTTCAACTTATACTTGTATTATTTCTATATATTAAAAAAAAGGAAAGATGGCCAAACACGTGGCTGCCTTTGTAGCACGGCTGACTTAGAATGTATGGCGAATCGGTATAAGTGTGGTACATCGAGAAAGCCATGTGCAACTGAAGGTATGAACAGCTGAAAAGAAAGTCAAAAGTTTGTGCAATCAACAAAACACCCGACTAAATATTTTTATCACAGCCAAACTAGAGACAAAAATAAAAAGGTGTAAAACATGTTTTTGTATTACGAACATTATTTCAGAATTAGAAACAGTTCCTCAAGGAAGTGCGCATTATGTAAGTGTACCAGACTGTTCACTAGTGAGAACACCAAACAGGAAATAGCTAGTGTATTAAAGTACACGATTTATATTTTTCAGAAGGATTTTAGTATAATCTCTCCACATTTCTTTTTATAAAGATTTCTTTAACGATTTAGCACGACGACAGAGTTGAAATTCTTGTAAAACTCCAGGGGGGGTACTCCCTTATGTGGCCTAAACAGGGACGTGCGCTGGACAGGGTACGGTTTTTGGCCTCTGTCCTGAACAGGGTATTGATTGCACGATTATCCTCATCTCACCGGTCTTTAACAAGTCATCAGTGACTCCACAAGATCATTGTCACCCAATCATTGCAATTGCCAATAAAACACAATTGTTTAAAACAAGACAGTCTGTATTTTGTCATTTGTCCTAAACAGGGTCCTAAACTAGAGGGTGTTGTGCTACACAGGGTAGGTATTTAGAGTTTTTCTGTCCTAAACAGGGTCAGGGTTTCAACCCTATACCCAAACATGGGTCCAGTACCCCCCGGGGTAAAACAGTCGAACAATGGCTGTGGGAGCTTAGATTTTACAATCTTCACGAGTCACAAATCCAGGCCCAGAACCCGGAATTCCAGGAACGTTATGCCTTGCTCCTGAGAATAAAATGTAATGTTACAGACGAAGGGAATGCATCACTTCACACGCCCTGGACGAAGCCTAACATGTCTAAACAGACATGTTCTCGAAATTGCCATTCGCTGTAGGTGAAATTAGGGTGGATCTTCTAGACATTTCAATGGCCAGCTACTGCAAGACAGCCTAGACAGTTTGTTTTGTGGGAGCATGGCTATTTGGGGAAAGGAACAGTTATTCCTTCTTGTGCCATAAAAAACATCCATCAACAGATCCCTCCCCAGACAGTCTATATAGCCTTGAGATCTGATTAGATGGGATGCTTGTTGAAAAATTCCAAAGGAACCAATACCATAAAGGTACTTTTGGCATTTCAAATTAAACACCCAAAATATGCATTTTTACCCCAAAAGGTATGAGCATCGCCATCAGCTAGATATAGGGAGTCACCCCCAGGAGAGTCCCCGTCGTCCCCCCCCCCCCCCCCCCCCCCGCACAGCTGAGTTCACACAAACTATGAACAGGGATGGACGGATGGATTATTAAAGTGAGGTGGGACCCATTGAATGCCCTGGTTTGTTGGAATGTGTAATATCTATATTTTCAAACTAATTTATCTTCAGAATATTCTTTAAACAAGTTAATTGCTTGTATGAATTGTTTTGCGATTATCATCTGCTTGTAGGAATTTCTTGGTTAACTTTTTACCTAGCACAATTTTTTTAGTGGGGAGTTGTCAACCACAGTCCAGTCACTGGTTTCTAATGATCCACCCCTTACGAACACTTTTCCTATAGCCCACATTCGATATAGCATAGGGGGTGGAGTCAGGTGGGCTCTCACAAATATTAGTCAGAGAAACAAAGTTGAGGGTTTATATCAGGTTTATACAACATCAAATTTCCAAGGAAAATATCAGATTATAGGCTCAAGACAGAAAGTCTGTATTCACTGCTTTCTTATCCCAAAATTGTGCAATTTGTTGGAGGACACTTTGTATAAATACAATAGTTATTCATCTTTCCTGGAACAACTCATCTTTTCCAAAAACATTGTCCCATGGAAGATAAGAAAGCTATTGTGCTTATGCAAAGTGCCCTCCAAGAATTGAAAATTTTTGGGTTGAGAAAGTGGTGAATCTTTATTGTTCAAATAAAATAACAATTCCTTTGCTCTCATTGGACAAAGATGACCAGACACATGACTAGGCAATATGAGAGCATAGTGGAAAGTGCCCAGCTAGCACTCTTGCAAAAAAAAAAAAAAAGAGTAATAACAACAACAATAGAGTTTCTGTTGTGGGCCTATAGTGCAATATTCATTTACCTGACATATATTAGTTGTTAGAAATCAATTGTGCTCTATCAGCAATGCTGCAATCTAATTGGCTAAGCTACTCACTACAACACTTGTGTGGTATATACTAAAAATATTATTCAACACAGATCCAGTGACAATTGGTGGATATTTACCTCCCTGTGAAGTGACATGGCAAGTTACAGTGTCACAACTTCAACATGGGCCATCACATTGTCAAATTTGATTGGCTTGGAAGCTACTGATGTCTAGGCCTTTAAATATTATTGGCTTGGGGACTACCAAAGTCTGGATCATTTGTTATAAACTTGTGCTGTGACTGGCTGGTTAGTGTCGGGTGGTCCTGTTAGAAGTAGTCACACTGTAAATATCCACTACTAGTCACAAGGGATATTTATTTAATTATTTCTTAGCCCTAAATCTGCTGCAATATTAAGTAATCAAATAAATCAATTCTGGGCTTTCTCGTAAAGCAATAGTTGGAGCCAGATGTCTTGGATGTTGTTGTGGCAGAGGCACTACCTTTAAAATTATGTGCTGTAATATAAGGGATGTGTTTTTGAGGAATAATTATCAAGTTGTGATTCTAATTGTCACCACAGAGCTAAGGCTTATGATTTGAGAAATAGGATTTTAGTGTGAAACCCTGATCCTTGGGCCTATGTACATGTAGCTACAATGTATTACAAGGTTACTCTTGTAATTTTGAGAATCCATTCAAGAAAAAATGAAATTCCCTACCCTATAGAAGACTTATTAACCTATCCAAACTTGAAGCTAAATACTGAAGAACTTCAAGAATGCCAAAGGTACAAGTACAATAGTTTATTAGCATTCCCATATACATACATGGTATTGCCTAATTAATATACAATCACACTGAGATTAGAGAACTGAAAAAAATTATACAGTTCTTTGTAACAAGATATTTCTCCTCTCAAAAGGAGAATTTACTAAAGGTAAATTGTATAGCCCACGTGTATATCAGACCAATACGACTGTGAAACCTGCATGCAACTGTACTCACTCATGAAATTACATAATGATAGTGACATGACATGTATAAAGTTCTTGAGGTAGACTTTGCTCGTGCTGATCACCTCCAGATCCTGTTGTGCTGATTGGACATGAACTGAAGACAAGACCAATACGTAAAAAAAGATAAGAACATATTTACGTGAGTAGAGCAGAGAGTGAGAACAGACTACAAACTCAAGTACAGAGCGCAAAGAATTTCAAGTATTACTTACTGCAGTAAAACGAGCGAATTCACTGTCCGCGAGTCTTGAATAACCCTTCGAGGCTTTCCAATCCCTCCACTGGTCTTGTACCGATTCTCTTAAGTATATCACTTTCAAAGTCTGTTTTTTTGGGCCGTCCTCCTCTAACTAGTTGCCGATTTGGTTCGGCCTTGGACGCTATCTAAAAGATGGACGTCTCTAAGTTTAAACTCATGACTCATAACAGGTCTAACAGGAGTATAGAACGGAATGATTCTTGCCAAATAACTGAATGTGAAGTTAACTGATTGACTTATACGTCTTTTGAGAGTAATTCTTTCCTAAAAATCGAAATGATTACAAGGATCAAAGAAGATTACTGAGCGACTACAGCTTTCCACGCTAAAACTCGACTTTCGTATGATACCAAACTCCAAAGCGCCCGCATTGCATGCCGGTCGACATAGAGTCTTTAAAACATACTCAATCGAAAATAAAGATTTATTGACTATCGAGTTTATCAAAAACATCTCTATAATAATACAAAAAACCGAAGTGCTGACACACCTTTTTCCGTTCAACAACCTATATTTTGTAATCAAATAAAAGCAGAAACAAGATAAAGTGAGTAGATTTGATTACACTTTAATTTGGTTGGGGGCAAAATCGCTAGAGAGGGGCGAGGAGAGGGGCGGAGAGGCAATTCACTTGTGTACACTGGAAGATAAAAAACATATCTAAAGTTGTAACTGTCATGTTGGATGAGCAGAGCAGAAATAACATGTGAAAATTATGGTAATTTTGAGTTAAACACAAGTGACTGCCCTGGACTGCCTTGTATGTGACTCAATCTTGATCATCGAACCACGTGTAGGTTACTTCACCAACAGTTCCGCTATCTTTGATTTTTTATGACCTAAGTATTGACTTGTTTGATCGCTTAATGTTAGTATGTCGATATATGAGGAAGCTTCAGAAGGACTTTGGTGGTTTAAGAAAACTGATGACGGAATTGTCATTAAAATAAATGACAGTCGTGTGAAGACTAAAAACGGCCACCTTACAGAAAAGGTTGTTGAAATGACAGCCCATCCAGGGCGAGGACAAGATAGGCATCTAGTGGTCAGTACAACATGTTTACTAGCGATAGCAGTTGTGGCAAAAACCCTTTTTGGGGTGGCTTCATGTTACCACCGACAAGACATACATTTTCGAGTTAGAAATCATAAAATTTCTTTGTCTTTGTTTATCATCACTTTTATCTCGTGAGCCGAGATTTATTTCGAACAGACAATTTGGAGTCGCATATTTTATCTCCAATCCAGGTTTCATTTGAAGATAGATCTTCCTCTAACGGTATAAGCAGGATAAGCTTTAGTCTGGATGACGCCGAGGATAATACTCGGTTTGCATATGATACCGAACTGAGTAAGACGTTATCAACGAAGGAATTCTCTAAGACATTCAATAAACGCATCTTGTCCAATGCCTTTTCTTTGTTAGAAGAATGTAAGTTGGTAAAGGCGACATTGGTTGTGGTGGAAGAGAAGGCTCCCGGCAAGGTGAAGGCGGGGAATCAAGTGAGTAAAAAGAAGAAAAGGAAAGGTAAAAAAGAGGCTGCTACCAAGAAGAGATCTGTAGCGGAGGAAACGATCGATTTATTATCACCGTCAAAGAAATTTAAACCAAACAGTTTTGACCAGGAAATCGATGCCCACTACTTACGCGAGTTCCAGAGTGAATGATTACACAACTGTAATATATTTAAGGTTAATGATCACTTTGGCGGGTGCCATTCAGAAGAAAAATAATCGCCCGCTTTAAATTTAAACTCCAATTTAAAGCATATATACTGAAGAACGTTATGGTAAGAGTAGGGCAGCGAAAAACGCGAAATTTGGCCACGTGTCTTTGCTGAATAATTCGGCAAACAATTTTTTTTAGAATTTTGATTTCAGATAATGAAAGTTCCCAATGAAATGAATCGATCCATAAATGTTCTTTTAGCAAAATAGAAAATTAAGGCCGCGAAAGTGATCACGGTAACCTTTCAAATTACAAAAAAAACTGAATCATAAGATTTTAACATAACATTCGGACTAGCGCCGACGTCATTTAAAAGTCAACAGCCCTGGCTGGGTATTGCAGACATCGAGAGGGGTGATCTTGAAACGATGAAAAACTCTTGAAGGTCTGCCGAATAACGGTTATCGGGGGCAGGCACCGGCTAACAGCATATAAGAAGGTGAAAATTAGAGGTAGAAAAATATATACCATATCATCACTTATTTTCGCGAGTACTAAATTTCACAAAATTAATGAAATTGTATCTCGTTATACTTTATTTTCGCGATTTTGGTGAAATTGTTGAATTGAGTCGCAATGAATTTTTTTGCTATTTTCGTTTTTTGTAATTTTCGCGTTTTTCTGCACATCGCGAAAATCGCGAAATTTAGTACTCGCGAAAATAAGTGACAATAACGTATGCATGTGGACAGGGTATACTATCCTACACTTTCATGTGACATGGAGTCGAAAGGAATCGAGAGCTGATGTTCTCATAATTAATACTTTGTAATGTTAACAGTGTACACAAGCGAGAGCTTGAGAAAGTTTGGATACATCTTGCTGCCATGCACAATGCGAGCAACAAAGGAAGCATGTCAACCAACTGGGTGACAAGGGTACACTCATGTAGACAATGGTTGTACACGATGGCAGGGAAGCATATTGATCTGGATGAGACTCCTTCATCTAGTTCTGAGTGGGAAAAAAACTGCCAAAAGATGTATGTTGCTGGTGATAAGGTAAGGGCGCTTTATATTTGGGGACCGGGAGGGGCCGGAGGGTTCAGCAAATTGCAACGTTATATATATAAATCTATAAATAACCGTACTTTCATCTTAACATTAACCCTGTTGTGTAGAAAAATAAATATTCAGAGTAAGGCTGCCTCGTATGTTTGTAGCAGATTTGATTTTGGGAAGCCATTTGATTGTAACTATCAGCTGCTCAATCTCGGTGTATATTGTGTTGCGTTCTTTGCAGAAAGTTTATGCAGATTTTTCTAAAAGAGTTGAGAACCAAATCAAGTCACATCAAGAAGCAGCAGCTGGTTATTGCAGCATTTCTTAACCACATCAGCGAGGAGTCCTGGGAGGGCCTAAAAGCCTGGTTTCCGTTACACACAGGGGAAGAGAAAGTAGCCCAATTCCATGCTTCCGCAATTAACAAAGTGGAAAATTTCAGAGGTTAGAGTATCAGTAAAATTAATGATAAATAGCTATTGAAGTACTTTTGTCCCAAAAAATGCTAATATTGCCATTTTTGCCAAGATGCATATCTGCGGACACATTTTCGTATTTTTCTTTTCTTGATATTTTCAACTTGTCACTGTGCAACTCATTTACTTCAAAAAGCATTTCAATGCTTCTTAGTTTTTATGGTGTATATCAAATGCCTACTTACAAGAAGTACCTTAATGCACTAGTCAATTGAAACCCCGACCCAGCGGTAAAGGGGTTTGGAAGGGGGATTCGATAGAGAGAAAAGGGTTTTTTTGAGCACCAAAATAGTTGCTAATTTCTTTGTTGTGTTTTGTAAGCCATGGAGATGAAGGGGGTTTGATCGAACGCCCCTTCAATCCGCCCCAGCCCAGGCCGTGGCAAACTCCTTTTCTAACAGCAACCACCAAGCTTTCTTTGGATTGGCCGGGAATTAACAGCGTGCAGCGTGCAGTCTGTGGGGTAATCTAGCGGTGATTTAACAATGTAAGCTGCAAGTAGCGGAAAAATATTGTGGTGTTCTAATAGATAAACACCGTTTTGACCAGAGCAATGATTAATCAAATAGCGCGGATTTAACATTTGCAGAACTCTAGATTAGAATATGGTCTCAGCGATTGCAGCGGTTATGAATTCTAAATGTAAACCACTCTCCAGTGACCGTAGCAGTCGCCTCATCACTGTATGCATTTCAAACTCCTCAAAACATTAATAGTAAACATGATTATCCAAGGGTCCCACAGGGCAGGGGTACCTTATGTTTTTAACAGTAATCTGGTGTTGTTTTGGCCAGGCCATTTACAATACACTGTAATTTTGGTACGGCCCGGGTAAAATTTTGCAGTGTAAATGGTTTGCCGTGCCTAATTTTACCCGTGCCAGACCTTCTAAATAGGTAGTCCGAGCATGGGTAAAATTGGCACAGGTACGAAAAATATTGGTTTGGCTAGTATAAAATTAGTAGTGTACACAAAGCGATTTTATTGTATAGCCTTCGTCAGGCCCTAGGTCACGTGAATGGCAATAATATTAGGTATGGAAGAGACGGAAATAGTTGACAAGTTTTGCTTTGTATGTTTGTGTCCTTTGTTATTCAGCAAGAAGCAGTTCTTTACTTGCAAAACAAAAATGGCCATGTTCAAGGAGCGAAATGCAGAAAATATTGCGTCTATAGTATTTTAATAGATCTTTACCAAAGGTGGAGGTTAAGAGATTGACAGCTCTACTGCAAAGGAAAGCAAGAGGAAAAGCAGTTGTAATGATAAAATAATGATGATGGATATATTTATTCTCCTTCACCACAAGCGTTTACTATTCCATTTATGTACAAAATCTCGCCTTAATCGTCAAGACAAGGATTATTTTGTGATTTTTATTGTTTTACTACTTATTATTTCGTTACTATTATTGTATTACTCATTGTTTCATTACTATTTCAGTCTTGTTATGTTGTTGGGAAAAAATTGGAATTTAAAGTTACCTCTGTTAGCAACAACGTGATCGCATTTTTTTACTTACCAGTTACATAAACCCAACCAGTGGAGTAAAGTGGTAATACGTCATGACTGACCACATGCAGTCGACCGCACGACATTTGAAGCTTATCGATGCGTGATAGAGCTCTATTCACATCAAAAGTAATAGTTCACTGCCCAGTGAATTAGAGTATGTTTACAATAATTATGTTACCAAGAAACACACGATGTAGATACATTGAGTGAGTGCAGGTAAGAGTATTTCATGAGAATATAAGAGCTCAAGGGACTAGAATTTTGGCGGTATGATCCATGCCACATTTTGGCATCCGTCTTTTACTTTCAGTCCTACGTACTGTAAGCAGTTCCGCCACTCTATTTAATAGGTCGGCTATCTAAAGGTCTTGGACGTAAGAGTGATTGTTTAGCAACAAGCTAAGGCGTTTTTTGTAGCTAAGAAAATAATATGGCGAAAGGTCAAATGTCACGCTATATCTCACTGTGGCGAGACAATCATTACTCTGGCCAGGCCTTTGGCCGCCAAGGTTAAAATTCGCAAGATTTTTTTTATTTTTTTGTGTCGTGATATTTCGCCGTTAAACAATCCGATTGCACTGTCCACGTGAATACAGCACGTGATTGCCATGCGTCAACCAATCCGATTGCACTGTTCATGTGAATTGATCGCCATGGTTCGAATTCCAGTTTAGTCCCGTTGTTCTTTCTCTGCTGGCTGACTGCGAAGCTGGAGCGGAGGTCTTTTCTCGTCGCTTTGGACAGTGGCTTAATTGAAAGTTTACTGATGTAAACGTAAGTCGTGGATGTTTTTGGTGTCTGCGCATTGTGCTCCGACAGTACTTACACATCATACACAGTCATATCGTAGCTAGTAAACGAGTACGACCGATAGTCCCAAGGCCTTGCCTTGGCCTGTCACATATAAACTAGTTCAAAGCAAACTTGATGTCCAGCGTTAATATCCTTGCGATCATGATTTCATTATTCGTGAATCTCTGGAAGAAACTTCATCACTGCACGAAAATAAAATAAAATAAATAAATAAATAAAATGTTGGGCCTTTATCAGTGAATTTCTAATTAGGATGAAACTTTATATAAAATTTCACCCTACTAACAATTATTTTCTTTATGTCATTCCATTGAGATGCGCGTCTTTCTTTCATTGCATTCTAAAAGCGTTTTTGAAGCCATTTAAAACACTCACAGCACGTGTTTTATCAAGTCTAAAAATTATCTGGCTTTGCCCTCGACTTTTTAAACTTGATAAAACAACTGCTGTTCGTGTTTTAAACAGTACATAATATATTTACATGCCCACATTTTTATTTTCGTAGGCATAATTATTTCCACTGTTGTACTTCCCTATACGAGGTTGGCCTACATTTCATACAACTCCTGCAGTGTTCTCCAAAGCTGTTCAGCAAATCCAGAAAAAATACCAGCCTGAAGATTATGTATGTCAGCACATCATAAATATATTAGTTAAGCTTATGGTATCAGGGCCCACATAAGAATCGAGCTTCCAGGAGCTCAAACCAAAGTAAGTTTTCAATAGGATTTATGTAGGAGAAGCGAGAGGGAAGGTAATATTTTCTCAATTTCATAGTATTTACATGCCCACATTTTTATTTTTACACGCATAATTATTACCATTGTTGTACTTCCCTATACGAGGGTGGTCTACAACTCCTGTAGTGTTCTAGAAAGGTGATTCAGCAAATCCAGAAAAGTGACCAGCCTTCAGATTATATATTTCCACAAGGCACATAATGTATATGTCTTCAGTCTTAACCAAGATGCTGGAAATGAAAGCACCTATTTGGAGATGGTACATGCAATTGACAATGGAACTAATACAATTACTAATTGATTCCAGCATCATGGAGGTGCATTTGAAACAACCAGTTGATCAAAGTCAGGACCCAGCTAAAATAGGAGCAGAAAAAAAGAGTGACTGCCATCTGCGCTCTAGCAAAACCATTGTCTTACTTCAACAACATTCAAGTTTGTGATCATCAAGATCCTGAAAGAACAGTTATCACTGAAATGAGAATTTATATACCGGGTAAAAAAAATATGTAACTACAGAACTAGTTGTTCTAAATAAATACTGATAAATGTACACATACCTTTTAAGGTGGTTACCGATTAAAAAAACTGAATTAATGACAGGCCTAAGAGTAAAAGAAGGGCTTTGTACCCACGAAGGGTATATATACATGAGGCTTCACTACACACACACACATATATACCAGCAGGACTACGACCTACACTAAGGATGGACAGAAGAGATTGGGAACACATACGAGCACAAAGGCTAGCTCACCCAAGAACACACCACAACCATATGTTATGCCGTAGAGCTTAAATATATAATAAACGATTTTTTTTTTAATCTCATGTTCCGAGTTCTGTACTTCCCTCTAATACTTTCTAATGCTTCGAGAGTCCAAAATCAGTTTAGTGTCAGTTTCCGGTAAACGCTATGAGTTCATGAACTTCATACCTTTAACCTAAGAAAAAAACATTAAAAACAAAAACAAAAACTTTTATTTCACACCTATTATTATATTTACAGTTCCTTGTTTGAAAGAAAAAAAGTAGCAAAATATGAAAAAGTCAATGACAAAGGTACAATATACATATTAAAGGTGTCTAGGGGCTAAATAAACAAAGGTTTTCTAGTTAGCTCCTAGCCATGTAAAGATACATTATTAATGTAGTGACACAAATAAAACAAAACACGAACAAGAAAATACAGACACATACAATAACAAACATTGGCAGTTAAAGGTTTGATTTAAATTGCTTTTGAATTAGAAATTGTTTTACTTTTTTAGGAAATGTGAATTTGGTGAGATTTTTTAAATGACTGGGAAGTTCTTGCCAGAGATCAACTGTTGCTGATGATACAGATTGTTTTCCAATGTTGGTTCTTGTGCGTGATTTATAGAAATTTTTGTTGGTGGCATATCGCGTACTATAAGAATGGACTTCACTAGCATACTGAAAATAGTTTTGAAATATATTAGGTAACTCATTTCTATGCCACTTATGAGCAAATTTGAGGGCTTGTAAATTGTAAATAGCATTAACGGAGAGAATATTTAACAGATTCATAAGGGGTAGAGCACTTTCTGTGTTAGGCCCATGGGTAACAGCAAAAAACATAACTCTTATCACTATATTTTGTTTCGTTTGAACTTTTTTAATTTGTGTTTTATAGGCACTTCCCCATGCGAGGATAGCATATGAAATGTAGGGGTAGATAAGGCTATAGTATAGTTGTTTTAGTTGGGCTAGAGACATGTAATGCCTTAATTTATAAAAGAGGCCAATATTTCGGGCAATTCTGGAGCAAGTATAAGCTATATGGTATTTCCATGTGAGCTTGTCGTCAATTAACACTCCCAGATATTTAATATGGTCCCTTTTTTCTAGAGACTTATATGTTCCATCTTTATTTGTTAATTTGATATTTATGTTTTCAATTCCTTTTTTCCTGGGAGATTTAATTATCATAAAATTCGTTTTCTTAATGTTTATAGATAATTTATTTATATCGCACAATTTTTTTATGTTGGCAAGCTCTTCATTAACAAGTGTTTCAAGATCGCTGATGGAGGGAGACGATGCAAATACGTTGGTGTCGTCAGCAAATATTCGAAAGGATAATTTATCCGAGCAGTTTGAAATGTCATTAATATAGATTAGGAATAAAAGCGGACCTAAAGAGCTTCCCTGTGGGATGCCACATACCATTGTTTGTTTTGGTGATTCTATATTATTTAAATATACATATTGTTGCCTATTTGAGAGGTAGCTAATAAACCATTGTAAAGGGGTTCCTCTTATACCGTACGCCTCTAATTTCTTCAGCAAGATTTTGTTTAAGAACACAATCCAAAGAGTTTCTAGAGAGTGTTTATAGGCTTGATGCGGGTGGAAGTGTTATTGTGACAATCAATCATCTGAATGAACTTATGGGTATATGCAACAAAAAAGGACAAAGCCTTCGTTTTACAGCCAATGACCTACTCCTAATAAGTTTCTTTGATCAAAGATCTGAAACTGCAAACCGAATGTTTAATCTGAATGTTATTGAAATGCTTCATGAAAACGTTCAATGTTCTGAAGGGACTTGCCTATATATATATCTGCAGTATATCACTTGACACAGTGATGTTGGATTTGATATACAAAAGTCTATATCCACTGGAATTACTATAATTAGACTTTGGATGAGATATCTGGAACTCAGGAAACTTCATTCCCAGGCAAATACTGCAAAAGTTAAAGAAAAGAGGGGCCCACTTTATGGTGCTCATACAACTTCCAAAGTAATCTTCTCAGCTGCCTCGCTGGAATATGGCCCAGGAATTTGTTCTCCTCACAGAAGTGGAACAATTTCTACAGAGAAAATTATTGGCAGTTGCAAGGTAAAACAAACCAATTGCAGTCACTTGACACATCCCAACTTTTGGCGATGTTACCGTAATTTCCGGCCTATTACCCGCGGGTTATCTGTTAATTTTTCACCAAACCGCTGCTGCTGCGGGTAATAGGGTGGTGCGGATAATGTGTTAAATTCTAAAGACTAAAACTTTGTCACACAAGGTTACGGCGATCGCCTTCCACCCCTTATTTGCCGGCGGCACACAGTGATTGCCTTTGTTGGAAACGAAAAGCCGTCGCCTTTCGCTGGCGAAAATTTCGCCTCACATTGCTGTTGTCTCTTGAAAAAAACTGTTGTCAAACTGAAAAGCCGCCGACGATTTTTTTAACCGTAGAAAATAACAATGTTCGCTGTTAGTATTAGTGTTTATGTCGTCCAAATCTTCTCAGCTTTGTATAAAACCAAAACATATATTAACTGAAACCGTTTCTGATCTAACAAACACTGAGGAAATCAGTGCCGTAACGAGAAACTAGAATTGCGTTACTACATATGTGTATAAACACCATCCCACTGGTTTGGTGCCTTATTTCATCTGATAAACTTATATACTTTATGTACGATGTAGTTTCACACTTGATCCGTTAATCCTTCAGGATTTTAGCTGAAATCATTGCTTATGTTTTCAAGATGCCAGCTTAACAAAAGACCCATTCTTGGAGTTGACATTGTCTGGTTTTCGACACAACAACACCGGAGTGTCACGCTCTGTGAACTTCGCGGGTAGCGTATAAAGTGTGGCTTATTCACCATACAGCTTCTCAACGTTTTTGTGAAAATGGAAAAGGTCCACCAAAGAAAATATTCTCGAGTTCTTTTTGTTAATGTGGAATCCATTTTCAAAGGTGAGGAGGTTTGAGTCTCTCGAATTCCACGACACAGAAGCGTGAATCTTTCCACGAACTTATTTGAATAATCAATCAGTCAGAAGTGTTTCTTTTGCTTTGCGATACATGCACCAAACATTTTCTAAAGACAAATTTTCGTTTAGAAATAGAGATACTTTCAGAATCAAATGTTTTGAAAGTTTTTCTTTTATATTCGTTTCGTATCTGAACAATTTCGCCTGATGCTAGCCTGCGTGCAGACGTTCTCTCTCCCTGCAAAAATCGAGTAAGAGACGTCTGCGAAACGCCGTTGATAATCGTGTTCTGGTCATAAATTATCATAATTAAACTTCGTAATTATTTTTCCGAGGAGATTTTAGCGAACACAACTGCGTACATTCTCTGTCTGCTTCTTTGATAAAGAGTTGCTGGACATTTACTCTCAAAACAGTATTCTTCCATACAGCCGATGCAATCTGGCTGTAAGTTCCACGAAACAACATCTTACCCAAACTTTCAATGCCTTCGTGTTATAACAATCATTTGTTTTGCTCGGCCATTAAACCGGCTTGGCATGGACGACTGTCTTCTGTGTTTTGTTTGGTTCAATATTTTCACCTACATTTTACATCACCTGAATCATCCAGAATTGGTAACACAGACGGACAAATGGGAGAAAGTGGAATATCATGGAGGTACGTACATTTATTTGCTTTTCTCACTGCAGGAGTTTATATTCTTGTGGTCGGCAACCTTCTACGAGGGAAGTACGTCGGCTCGATCGCATTTCCATCTACAGCAGCTCGTTTCGGGGCAGAGCTGGAGTCAGTCTGACTCAAACAATTCCCTAGCACATGTACTGTCCCTCTTCTTTACGACCAGACCTGCGTTTGTGGCTTTCGAATGATAACTCTCGTAAAGATCGCCTTCCTAGATTATATTTCACATCTCGTCTTTTCTTCAACTTCAAGACGCAGTGTTTACAAATAGAAAGCTCTACTTTTATACTAGACTCTTGTCATTATGTTTCACAATATCAGCAAAACTAGGAGCCCATTACAACAAAACTGGGCTCCTGGCAAAACATAAGACATAACCATAATCAAGTAAGAAACATAAAACAGAAACTAGATGTTTGTTGTAAATGAGCGTCATGAGCGCCTGACTGGCTGCACATCGAATTATTAGCTCCGTGAATTTTTAGACTTTTTAGACGTTCTACTCATCATTTAGCCTACAGAATACCTTTTACTTGCTGTACCTATCGCCCTGGAATTATGTCGACCACTTTTTATTCAAGAACTGCGCTGTTAACGATTATTAATTCAATTCGTGTTACCTCGCGGACCGATTGCAAAATATGGCAGTCGCTGAAGGCTTGTGGTATTGCGAAATCTACTCGTCGTGGTTGCAGAGCAGGAGTCTTCAAACAGAGGAGTATTACATCTATTACTGGCCAAGGAAGGTATAGCTACTCATTAAACCTGGATCCTGGCCATGTACTGAAATCTACATGGTCATGTTCGAAGCTCCAAATCGACTCCAAAGTGACTCAAAGTGACTCAATTACGGGGTTCTATGAACCGAGACGAAGGAGGGTTCACGGGAGTGTGACAGATAACAATAGCAATCTTATATTTATCAAGTGTCAACCGTTGCTCCCTAGCTTGCCGAATACAGCTAAACCCATGGAATTTACGCTTCTGAACACAAGATCGGTCCGAAATAAATCGCTACCTGTTAAGGACATGATTGTTGATCGCGATATTGATGTCCTGGCATTAACTGAGACCTGGCTAAGCTCTAGTGACTTTGACGAACAAATTACTCGTGACGTATGTCCTAATGGGTATGAGTTCTACAACGTTCCTAGAGGTTGTAGAGGTGGTGGAGTGGCGCTAGTCTACAAGAAACTGTTAAGATTCCAAAATCAATCTAGTATCAAGGAGAAGTTCAAATCGTTTGAGTTTACCGATCTACTCATGAAGCACTCGTCCTCTAGCCTGCGTGTTGTAATTGTCTATCGACCGCCGCCTTCAAAGTCCAACAAGAGTTCTCTCCCTATGTTCTTTGATGAATTTCCAAGGTTACTGGAGAGTCTAGTAACTGCTTCAGGCTCACTTCTGATGGCCGGCGATTTTAACTTCCATATTGAAGACGATAGTGATTCAGCTGCGTCGCGATTTCTTCAGCTGCTCGATACATTTAATCTGCGTCAGCACATCTCTGAGCCTACACACAGGAGTGGCCACATCCTTGACCTTATAATTACCAGGGCCGAGGAGTGTGTGGCTAGTAACTTTACGGTGTTTGATCCTGCTCTATCCGATCACTCTGCCGTTTGCTGCACGCTGTCTCTCCCTAAGACGGCATTTGAGCGAAAGGAAATCTGTTATCGTAAACTCAAGGCGATTGATATGTGCCAACTACGGGATGATATCAATAACTCTCCCCTGGCTAATCCTGATCTGTGTGGTGGCTTGGATGACCTTGTTTGCCAGTACAACACTGTTCTATCTAGTTTGTTGGATAAGCATGCCCCTTTAAAGAAGCGCATGATTACACTCCGTCCGGCTGCGCCCTGGTACACCGAAGCGATCAAGGTTGAGAAAAAGAAACGGAGAAAGTTTGAACGTCAATGGAGGGCATCATGGCTCACTGTGCACCGTGAACTCTACGTTGAACAGTGTAATCTGGTCAATAAGTGTATTTTTGACGCGAAAATGGGCTATTATTCAGCTATCATTGAGGACAATCAATCTGATCCCAAAAGCCTATTTTCTAACTTCGACAAGCTGCTTCACCGGAAGGCTGAGAGGAAATTGCCTTATTGTGATGATGACGAAACATTAGCAAATGCTTTTGCTGACTTTTTCACAGAGAAGATTGTAACTATACGAGATGAGTTACAGGTCAGAAGGGACGTTGTTAATGATCCCCCTTATGTGTTGAGTACCTACTCTGGCGTCAAATTTGAGATATTTGAGCCTGTCACGACTGAGGAACTGTCAAATCTCATCAGTACTTCATGTTTGAAATCTTGCGCCCTTGATCCAATCCCTGCATCAGTTCTAAAGGGCTGTTTTGATTCGCTGTTGCCGTTCTTCACCAGGGCTGTGAATTTTTCACTAGAACATGGCGTATTCTCCGATGACTTGAAGGAAGCTATGCTCAAACCGTCACTTAAAAAGCCGTCCCTTGATCACGAAGTCTTCAAAAATCATAGACCAATATCGAACCTGGTGTTTCTTTCCAAGTCTTGTGAAAAAGTGGTTGCATCTCAACTTAACCGTCATTTGCGTGACAACAATATCGAAGAACTTTTTCAGTCCGCCTATAAGTCTGGACACAGCACTGAATCTGCGCTCATCAGGGTCCAAAATGATGTTCTTCGTGCCATCGATGAGGATAGATGTGTTATTCTGCTGTTATTAGATCTCTCGGCAGCCTTTGACACGGTCGACCACCATATTCTGTTGTCTAGGCTGTCTGAGTGCGCCGGGACAGAAGGCACAGTACATGCATGGTTTACGTCATATCTATCTGGTCGAAAGCAGTTTGTTTGCATCGAGAATGCAAGGTCTTCAAGTCGTCCTTTGACCTGTGGTGTCCCACAAGGGTCGGTCCTTGGACCGATCTTGTATCTCATCTACACCGCCCCTCTCGGTGATATAATGCGTCGTCATGATATTTCTTATCACATGTATGCCGATGACACACAAATATATCTCACCTTCAAGTCATCTGTGTTGGGGGATATGGAGGAGTCTCGTGCTAGAATCGAAGCCTGTTTACGCGACATAAATTGCTGGATGCTGTTTAACAACCTTAAGTTAAACAACGATAAGACAGAGCTATTGGTTCTACACTCGAAGTATCGCGCTCGGCCATCATTAGAGTCTGTTGCCGTTGGCGATGTCCTGGTTCCGCCCACTCACGCTGCACGGAACATTGGTGTTGTTTTCGACAGCACTATGAATCTTGACAGACACGTAAATGAAATATGCAAGTCAGCTTATTACCACATTAGGAATATTTCTCAAGTTAGGAGATTTCTTAGCTATGACTCTACGAAGACTCTTGTTCATGCTTTTGTCACCTCAAGGATAGACAGCTGTAATGCGCTTTTGTACGGTCTTCCAAGCTGTTTAATTCAGAGGCTGCAATACGTACTAAATTCTGCTGCTAGGCTTGTCTCACTAACACGAAAAGCTGAACATATTACGCCAATATTAATGCAACTACATTGGCTCCCGGTAGAGCAACGCATTATTTTTAAGATCTTGCTGTACACATATAAGATAATTAATGGTATGGCGCCATCATATCTTAGCGAGCTCGTAACTCCTTATGTTCCTCGGCGTGCTCTCAGATCTGCGGATAAATTGCTGCTACAGCAGCCGATCTTCAGGCTGAAATCGTACGGCCTCAGGGCATTTTCGGTGTGTGCACCTAGTCTCTGGAATGCGCTTCCCCATGAAATCAAGAGTAGCTCTTCCACTTCTATTTTTAAGTGTAAACTTAAGACCCATCTTTTTAAACTAGCTTATTATTGACTCTTTTTAGTACTACCTTTTTTATCTTAGATTAGTATTTATTTATATTTTAACATTGTGTTGTGTTGCATAGAGTTTTATTATTTTTATGCGATAAACGTATAGTTATAGATTTTTACTTGATGTAAAGCGCACTCGGGCATTTATGGAGATTGCGCTATATAAATACATTATTATTATTATTATAAATGAATACCACTACGGGATGAAGGGTTTCGAAAAGTAAACATGGGGTCATCTCGGGAAGTTATTAGCCAATCAAATACGACTTTATGACAATCCTCCGTCAACAGCCAATCAGCGCGCGGTCCTCAAATACTGGGGAAGAAACACGTGACCAGAACACGTTTGAAGTCTAAATAGGATTTTATCCAGTTTAGATACCAGAAGGGCGTGGTCAACCATATCAAAAGCTTTTCGATACTCGACCAACACCATACCATTTACTCGGTCATTGTCCAGCTCAAACAACAACTGGTCAATTATCTTGACTAGTGCCGTTTCCGTACTATAATGCTTACGGAAGCCTGATTTAATAATCAGTGTCTTTATTTTTTATCCAATGGGAATGTATGTGAATATATTGCTGCTTTAATAACTAATTAATTAATTAATTGTTAAAAATGCAACATGATTGTATATTGTCCAAGCATTTGTTAGCCTTCATGTACCAGGTTCTTTCTTTTTACCCCCTTCATCTGACTATCCAGCCCTTTATCAGTGTTTGTACAAAAAAATAATATATACTAATAATATTAATTTCAACACTTTGCAGGGTCCTCTACTTAAAATCTAATGGTGAAAAGAAAACAATGGACTGGAAAACACTTGCCATTGAAAATGGAAAGTTGATCTGCATAAAGAATTTCCTAAAGAAAGATGAGTTGGAAATCGGCTCAACAATTCTTTTTGGATTACAGCTTTTGATATAAGTAATAGTTCAGATATATTTTACAACATGTAGTAATATGTTCATTCCACCTGCAACTATACTATTGTAAACAAGTAAGAGATAAATATCGAGAACCGAGGCATTAATCCATACATACATGGATTCTTTTTGGACTCTTTTTAATTACAAGATTGGCAAGGTTTTCTCACCAATTCTTTGATATTTAGAAAAAGTAAACAATGCTATTGGCTGGTTTGTAAATTAGACAAAGCACTAAATCATTACAATGCATTGGTTTAGATAAAAGGTTGTGTTCCAACCCTCTTGATACATGATAATGAATCATTCAAACGTTTTTGTTACAAAACGAGAACCATAATTTATTCATGAAAAGAATGTTCTAGAATTGTGGTGAAAAGCATAGAATTATTTCAGTTTGAGTATGGTTAAAAAGAATCACTTCCCATAATGATGAGATGGCTCACATTCTTAAACAGGGAGTAATTAGTGAAAGCTCTCATATCGAGTCATTGAACCAACTGTTAGCTTGAGAGCATAACCCTTGCATTGGTCATTACACATGTAAATGCAAGCGCTT